>JACAXG010000072.1:3825324-3854178 GCA_018881555.1 Amblyornis subalaris
TCTCTTCTCTTCTCTTCTCTTTCCTCAAGTTATTTATAGAATGACTTGATACAAAGAGAATCTTTTCCATCACGGAATGTGCACCTACTACATAGCAATATTCCTGATATATATACGGTTTCTGTTTTTTTTCCCTGCTATATTTGCAAAGAATAACTAAAAGAAATCAATATAAAAACCCTAGGGAACAAGTGCTACCCATTTGCATTGTATATTCTCCAAATACTTTGAGAATTGTATACAACAGTTACCTCCTAATTTTATAGTGAAAAAATAAAATTCCTTTCAGCATAGCTAGCTTTGAAATTGATATCCCAAAATACACTTATTTTCAGATGGTTGGAAAAAAACATGCTTAAACACAAACAATAAGGTCAGGGATATTCAAAGTACCTGTTGTTGGCCTAGTTTTTGAAGCAGATGAAACTAGAATCAGGTTTTTGAAAATACACATACTAAAAAGCAGATTTTTTTTAATGTTAAGGTATATGTTTAAATAGAATAAAAGAGCCTACAGATTGCTTACCCCTATTTTTGGCATAATACATTTACAGGCCAATGCAAAGCAAGCGAGATAGTTCCTCAGATAACAAAAACAGTGTCCAAAAACAGAAGTTACTATCCACGCTCTCTTTTCATTAAAAGAGTTCTTTCTCTTATAAAGCTATTAGCACCACTTTAATTTATGCAATTAATTTTTCCTTCCAGTTCATAGGCCAATCCCAAGAGGGAAAAAATGTCCCCAGTTCTACCCCTTATACAAGGCAGGCAGATTTAGCAAGTCTTGATCTGAGAAAGTAGTACCGCAAATGCTTAGGATTAAACATGTGGTTATGTGCTTTTCAGAATTAGAATCTGTGTCAGAATGCTTATTTAGCTACAATTCTGATATTAAGAAAATCTTCTTGTGTTGGCTGACCTAATACAGAAAGTGGCATTGTTTTGAATGTTTCTTTTTTAGGCATTTATGGTAAGATACATAGAATATCTAAATATTTGTATTAGAGACATAAATTAGCTGATAAACACAGTGTGTTTTATTTCCAAAACTATTTTTGCTATGCTTATTTTGATAAGATATAACTGAGACCAGAAGAAACCTTGTAGATACAGTGATACAAAATCTCTGAACTTGTCATACTTGTGAATAAATGTGCATGGACAAGTTCTCATAAGATATATTTGAAACTGATAAATGGTGGTATAAATTGAGTTCTTGGCATATATACCCCCCCCATGCCATTGTTGCTGTGTGTCGCTACAGCATAAAAATGGAAAATACTTAAGTAATTTAAGTATTAAAGATGTCAGTACCTCCAGCCATAGCTGGCTCATGGGTGGATAAATGCACAGGTTGGACACGAATAAGCAAGACCAAGGAGCTAATATTCCTTTAAATCTCAGGTCTCTAGGATGGCGAGTTGCACCTGAAAAACTGCGAATGTTCTCCACTGGTACCTTTGCTTTAAATCCTACAAACAGGAATATGTAAAAGCCCACTAGGACACAGTGTAGCATAAAGATGCAAGCCAGTTTTAAATGAAGTATTTTGGGTATTGGCAACAGTAAAGCTGTGATAGCGGAGAGCTTACTCTGTGCAAGAAGTTTATTCTGCTGCATGGGCAAGTTTAGCAGCCTGTTCTACACTTCATGCTATTGTGAGATGGCTGCTACGCAATATTTTGCATAATACCTGTCATGCAAAATGTATCCAATAGAGCAGAGGCAGCTGGCAAGAAGCACTTAACTGGGCTTAAACTACACTGCACAATAATGTATATAATAAACATAAAAATGTAATAATGTATATTATACACTATAATACTATAAATGCACAGTTTATTTTAATAACCTTTTGCCATTCATAATACCACTTCCTCCTTACTCAGAACTTTCCTGGGTAAAATGTGGCTGATCTTGAGATGTATGCTGTCTTTGTCAAGAAAGAAAACATTCACGTGACATGAAAGAAATAAGGCATCTCTGAGGGAACACTACTTCACTGTTTATAGTGGGACGTGTGTGCAAATGAAAAGTAAATCTCCAAACACCTACAATTATTACAAGATTCTCAGATGGAATGAACAACTTCATGTTGTTAATAGGACACAGTAAAAAAACAGCAAATGTCTCTCTCTTTGCTTTTAAGGCCAGTGACAATGACAAAATCCTGGGTGCCCCAGGCCCATGGTAGGTTGCCATTGCATTGCAGGGAGATAGCTGATGTGTCAGAACACATTAACTTTCTTGGCAGGTGGGCAAGGGACAACTGTACAAAGTGGTATTAGGTGATTGAGGAGTATGGAAACACAATAGTAATTTCAATTAACAGAAAATCTAGAAACATTTGGAAAATGTTCATGGAAGAACAGCAGGGAAACAATTTCCAATACAGCAAAAACAAGAAATAAAGGGTAGGTTAAAACCCCTGTATTCACAAATTAGTGATTATAAACAAATATTAGAGTTACATAGGGAAACAGAAAAGTACAAAATAACTGCCTTGTTAACTGCAACAAATTGAAATTAATGTAATGTTTATTCTCCTGTTATCTTTCCAAATCTCTGCTGATTTGTAAATGCTGCCACTTTAGCCACACAAAATAAGCGATTTACCTTACATGAGACAGAGATTCGTATTACTATCTACTATGCATGATATTTCAGCATTTTTATTAAAATCACTTATTTATGAGAACAACGATGGAGAATAAGGAGGAAGATAAGTACTAATAGACAGAGGAACACAAATTAAAAACAAATAAAATTAAGAAAAATCCTTAAAAGCACTATATGATACCTTGGAGCCCTACTTGGTACTGTATTACATCATGTTTTGTATAACATGGGTTTTGTAACTGCCCAGCACACATTGTAACTGCACACATTACTGTGATAAGACCAGAGAGAGGGAATACTGAGGGCATGGGAGGCTACATAATGCTTCTTGTAAATCTTTTTGATTTTAGAAGAAAACTTGCAAATGTTACACAAGTTCTTTCTACTCTGTGCAATGACAGTAGTTCTGACCAGACTGAAAATACTTGGAATCAATAGAAATAGTGATTTTTTGAGGGCTGATAAATGCTATGTTTTGGAAAAAATCTTAAAACTTTTTTTTCAGCTCTTGAAGAAGTCTATAAGCTGTTGAAATTTTTATTTATTTGCTTATAAAAAGTAGAGTGGTTACCATTTTTGGAGAATAAATATTGACTTAGATCATTATATGATAAAGTATGATAATTTCTATACTTCTAAAGGCTTGATGTAACATACAAGTACTATGCTTGTATGACTTCGTATGTGTCAAACTAATTTTTAAAAGCTTTGTTTTTAGGAGAAAAATACTGTGTTAGAAAACTTTAGTAGTGTATTGTCAACATCGATTAGGTATTTTTTATACATTACAGGCATTTTTACACTGCCATACTCAGTGTTTGTTTTTCATTGGGAAGATACTAAAACAAGAGAACCCACTCTCAAGAAATAAAAGAAAATAATGTCAAGCACTTCCAAACCACTTCAAAATTACAGAAGGTGTGAAAAGGATGATAAAAACATTATTCAAATGACAACTGCAAAAACATTATTCAAATGACAGTCATGTCAGGTTGTTCCTTGGGAACTTTCAAAGTTGTAATATGTTTATGTTTTTTTCTTTCATTCAAAACACACAAACGAAACCCCAAAAATCCCCCACTAGAAACAAAAATGAAACCAAACAACAACAACAAAACCCCATCAAAATTCCAAAACTAAAAAACCATTTTCATCGCTTCCTTGGTGTTATGAACTACGCTATTGAAACAGACATCTTCTTTGAAGAAGCAGCCACTTTTCCAAATATGAGGAATCAAACACCAGACAAAGAAACAAATCAAATCATTCCTTTGTGCACATCCCCCTGGTCAGCCACATTGCATGTCACACATTTGGAACATCTGTGCTGAATCAAACCTTTCATTCCCAAACATACCCATGCAGGAGGAAGCCAAAGGCCGGGTTTCAGTTTCAGTCTTAAACTATTTTGTTTCAGAGGAAGATCTGGAGTCAACATTGATAAATATTGTTTTGTCCATGGGCATTACCCTCTTGCTCCACTAAATCTCCGCTCAATCTGTTAGGTCCTTCTGCAGCATTTACAGCTATTCATTCATACATTTGTTTTGCCTGTGAAACTGCATCTCTGTTAGTTGATGCCTAAGTTATAAACTTACCCTGCACAAGGATGGGTTTTATTTCCCTTCAGCTCCCTAAATAATTTATGTAAACCACCAGAGGAGTACCTAAGTGCTGGCAGGAGACGATGTGATATTCATCTCTAGCTGTCCTACATCTTATTATGACCTCCAGCTGGCTAGGAAGGAATGAGCTGGTCAAAACCAGTCAAAGCTCAGTCCTGTGTGGAGATAGCAAAGAAAATGATTACTTATGGGCAGTCCTGCCACAGTGTTCTGAAAATGAACATTGGTCTGTGTGCAGTGTATGGCTGCTTCTGCGTTCTTGCTCATGCTAAACTCGAACCAAGAAGTATCAGTTAAAATAGTTGTCAATAATGCTTTTATTGCAAGGAAACTCCATGCAGTTCTGCCAGAAGAATGACTTCCTGTGACTAACTACAGGCCTAAAACAGAGCTGGATGTGAAGCCTCTCATGATTAGGGAACTCCAACTTAGCCAGCTGTGATATTTCCTTAGTGGGACAGCTACCACAAATAGGGACCTTTCACTGTTTTCCTGTAGAATTTTTAGTGTGATTCAATGACTCTTTTCTTATATTCATAGGTGATTTTCCCAGATACCTAGGAAACTGCTTAAACCTGTGGAATGATGCATATATTGTTTTACACAGCAGGACTTTCTATGATAAGCATAAATAAGTGGAAGATGAAGACTTCGCATGGACTTCTCTTTTACTTGAAATTCATTTCTATAGCAATGAAGACCATAAAAAATTTTGTTTTCAGTGAAAACTGCATTTTCTGAATTTTCAACTTTTCTGTGTCTGTAGCTATATTATATTAACACCACCTTCCCTCCCCTTCCCCTCCCCCCGTTCTGTACAGTCTAAAATATTTTATTTTGGTTAAATATTTCCACCAGATATCTCATTTTATAGGATCTGAAAAATACAGTTTTCTAAATACATAGTAAATATGGTGAAATCGTGAATTTAAGGAAGTTTTAAGGAGTCAAATTGTGATATCACTGAGAAATACCTGCACATAGCAGTGGTTCTTTGACTAGATGGAATGAGAGGAAAACTATCTGTGATATGGTCAAGCCATATAGGCACTAGCAAAGCTAAACACTCAGTTAAGTGATGTGTAGTAAACCTGTATTGATAGTTGTCAGAGAAAAACTGTGAATTACCAAGATTGGAGAGGAGTATAATTTTTGTTACCCCAATGAGATTTGGGGGATTATGCAGTTGTCATCCCAGATTTTCTTCTGATGGCACTTTAAATTAAGGTCCCAGAGAAACAAATATTTATTGGTAAAACTGAGAAATAATAATTAAAATGTAGTGTCTTGGGAAGAAAAGCTGTAAAAGACTTAAACTGATAAGTGAAAGAAAATGCAATGCCTAGAGGAAAGAATATTGTGTACAATTTAGAAATAAGACCTCTCTTCCTTGGTATGCAATTGCATCTTTTGAAATTGTTGTTGTGAAATTTTTCTATAATTCTTCTGCCCCACCCATACATTACACTGCCTTGTAAGTGTGATCAAATGAAAATTAGAGAACAGAAAATGAACGGGTTTGGTGGACTTGGTAAGGCTTATTTTACATATCAAACTTGAATTGAAGCAGTGCCATGTACTGGTTATATTACACTGCATATTCTACATTTAAAAAGAAGGATGAATACTGAAAACAAAAACTGTTTTATTATACCAAGGAATTTTGGATTTGCTGTTTTTAGTATTAAAATATTTTTAAAAAAGGAAGAAAATCTGATCCTAAAGATCAACTTTTGAATATAATATAGATCCTAAAGCTGCGTGATATTGCCTTAAACATTAACAAAAGCTATTTATCAAAACAAGAACACTAATGAAAAAAATTACTGGGTCAAACATATTTGACTAGTTGACAGATAGCAAAAATAGAGCAAAAGACATCAAAATGTTTGACTTCAAAAATTGGGAACAAATTAATGGAAACAGCATTCAGTAGATGTGATGAAAAAATCTGCAGAAAAACATATTTATGAAATATAAAGAAAGAAAGGATCATTACACTTAGTTATGATGAAATCCGTAGGGTTTCCACAGGGACTTGTTTGAACTACCGCACAATTTTTAGACAAAACAAGACTAATTCAAAATTTGCCAGCAGTGAATAATTTCCTTTGTCCTTTTCTAAAGCAGCAGTAGCAACAGTTTTTGCTTATCTTGTTAGAAATCTAAGCTAATGTCTCCAAACTAAACTCACGCCATGTGAACTTACTGGGGCTTTATCTTTAAAATTTACCATTTTCACTGGTGTCTTACTTTCTAAGTGTGACTTGCTGAATATCTTGCTCTACAGGATATAGACCTGGAAATGGTCTATAGCATGGAAGTCAATCCTGAAGTCCTCACTCAGTGAAACACAGGTTTTCTGCAAGTAGCTTTGTCCATGAGCCCAGGAGTCTGTGGAGCAAAGGTGGTGCAACAGCTCCAGCACTTGCTCATCCTAGTTTGCACATCCTAGTTGCAGCAGCTCTTTCAATTTATAAACTAGTCATAGCAAATATAGCCCCAGCCAAGCACGCAAAGCCAAGTTCTGTTCTTAGTTACACTGATATAATTCTGAATATATGCTGGCCTGTTTTATTCATTCATGGCTCATACTAGTGTTAATGTCTTTGGATATGAAATTAATGTTTATTCGAGCAACTTCCCACTTGCGTAATATTACTGTCCCCACTGAAATTAAGGAAAGGTTTGACTAAGAGAAGACTTCAGAACTTTGTAAATATTCAGTTAGAGTATAATTCACTGCCAAATTGAAACTTGTTTGATGCTGAAGTATAAGCAACTCTGCTGAATTTATTGGAACTGCATCTTGTTTCAAACTGCCTCATAGTTTTATTTAAAGCTCTGCATGCTTCAGAGAGAAATTTGGAATAATAAATGTTTCAGCCAGGCTGTGTACAAAGTGTTAGTAGGTATTTCCTTTCACCCTAGCATGAGTTTGGGAGAATCAGCTTTTACTGTAATATATACTTGATGCAAGTAACATGCTGAGATTTTTTTCCTGGTTTTACTTTCCATGTCTGAAACTAAGAAGTGATAGCAGTGTTTCTGTACTCTCAGTGAATAAATATTCTACCTTAACTGTGTTCTGAAATTTACATGCGTGCTTATGAAGTGCAAATTCAATATTTAAGCATAATAAAAAAATTTAAACTTTATCCTTATTAAAAAGTTATGGAGTTTGACATAATATCCTAGGGTGAAGCCAAGGACAGATAACACTAGCAAACTGGCTGTTAACTTCATTAATGACTAATTTCTTCAGGATTATTGCTATTAGGAACTACGTTCAGTGATTTAGAACAGAAATTATGTAATTTCACTTCCTCTACCCACCTTTAAATTAGCTGTGGCATCATTTGAGGCACATTTGGGGGACCAGCTTTTTTAAAGTTAGACTTTCTGTCCTTATCTTTAGCCTGACTACCTTGGACTATGTGTTTTCAGTAAAAATCCTAACCTAGTAAATTGGCAACATATAATTCAGCTAAAAATATAAACATTTAAATTAAGCAAAGAGGGCACAAAGATCTGAAATGACATGTACTCCAGCTTCGTTATGGGTAAAACTGATGGCAATTAAAATTCATCTCCAACCTACCCAGGAGTATTTTCCCTGCATCTGTTAGGAACTTTTCTCTCCATGCTTTTCTTTCACTACTCTTACAAAAGAGAAATGCAGTCAAATGGAAACTAGTGTAAACTCCATGCAAACAATTCATACAGCTTCAGTATTGCTCTATTTTACTGAAGCAATGCGAAGGATTGTAGCACAATGCTTAAGAAACAGCAGTAGATTTTGAATAAAGAGCTGTGCATTCCACTGGCAGCTGAGGAGATCAAACAGAAAATATGCCAGCAGTATAGACCAATGCATTATCACCCCCTCCCTCTTGCTGCATAACTGTGCTTCATAATGTGCCATAACATTGGCAAGCACAGCTCAGAGCTTTTTAAGAACACAAGGAAGCTCATGAATAATGGTTGAATCAGGAAAGTGATAATTAAATGAGACAACTGAATGCCAGTAGAGTCCCCAGTGGAAAATACTGTTCAGTGAAGATCATCTTCATTTCCCTGGCTTTAGCAGTACAACACTAAAGATATTTTTCAAACAACATTTTAATGAAAATATTAAAGTTCCCAAAACCATATGAGGTATTTTCTTGTATGTAACCTCTGTTTTAAAATGGAAGGTATATGATGTGCTTCAAAGAGAAAAAAAAAAAAATAAAAGCTTTCATTCTTGATTCGATGAGATTAAATATTTTGCTGGTTTACAGAACTAGTTAACACTATTGAATTTATATTATAAAACGTGGCAACCAATAAGGCTACGTTGTAAGCATCTCGGCTTAAATGTTTGCTTCGTGTTTCTCCTTGTATGGGAGGTATAGTTAGTTTTGTTCCACCTCCTATTTCACCTACCTTGTGGCCTTAGAGCATACATGGTTAGCTGCTGACTATACTTCAGTGGCCAGTCTCAAGGAGGACAATATTTATACATTAAGCATCTCTACTAACCCCCGTCCTGTCGCTGCACCACGTTCCTTCTGAACTTGTGCTGCAGTGAGAGGCTGCCATGCTCTTTGCGCATCATTCAAAATGCAGTGGGTCTTACAGCCAGAAGCTGCAAGCCGAACACGCAGATCCTTTTTGGTTTTGTACTTGACAAATAATTGCTTTCCCACAGTTAACGCCTCAAAACAGAAATGAGTCTTGTTATGGAACAAAAAATTCCTTTTTGTAAAAGTGCTAAAAGTTGAAGTGATTCAATGGCTTGAGATTCATATGGACGTAACAGCAGAATGAGACTGTGGCAGTTACACAACAGTTTTTGTGACTTACAGTGTATGTAATATACATTCACTCATTCATTTTTATTTGAAATAAAGTCTTTTTCCCTTGTCACCTGACTTGTCATTCTTAGAAAAAAAGTTAAAACTGGCTGACAATGGATCTCAAAAGTTGCATTTCAAACAAATTCAGAGCTTTTTTTTTTTTTATTGGCAGTGTTTATATATCTTCTTGACAGGATATTTTTAGCATCTGAACTGCATGAGTTAAAAGATCTAGGAAAAATTATTTGGAGTAGGTTTTCTTTTTGATAAAATGTCATACAGATTATTAGCATTTAACATATTTGTGTGATTTTTTTTAGTAAAAATAGGTCTTTATTATGCTGGAAAATGCAATGCCAGTTTGAAGAATCCTTATTCTACAAAGGACAAAGGCTCAAAATGTTTATCACACTTAAATCAAGGTTGCTGAAACAGATTTCTTTCACTTTTAGAGAGAGGCTGTAAAAGCCTATGAAGATTATTTATTCACAGACAATTGTACTTCATAGACCCTTAATCCATTGTAATCAAGGTTCTGTGTTGGGTATATATAAATAAAGCATAAACTGCTCTTAACCCACACAAGGAGAACTAGTAATATGAAATGTAATTTTTTTCCAGTAGGAAAACCTGTATTTGCTCTCTCTCTTGCTTCTCCAGGTGCCTAAGATAACTTGGCCAATGCAGATTTAACATCTAATGGGTGCTCACAGATATTTTTAGACTCTCTTAGTTGTTCCGGATCCATTTTATGGTGCACAAATACCGTATTTTTCTGCTAGAGGAAATGAATGTGGCGATGTCTGGTTGCAGAGACGGAGGTGGAGGTCTTTAGCGCTGTGTGGGTGTGACCACAGTGTTTATTCGATACCACCCACATCTTCGCTGGTTTCAGCAGGACAGGCTGGGCACCAGAAACCAGAAGTTCTTCATCTTGCCCGGCTTGCTGGAGCAGAGTGAACTCTTGCGTTAAAACCCCGGTGAACTTGGTTCCTTCTGCTGTCTGCCGTCTCCCCACCATCCCATTTTTCCTTCGGAGCAGGACTACAGACCTGTGGTGCTGAAAACAGATAGCTCTGAGGCACGTCTGAGCCAGCGGGGCGGGAAGGCGCGGGGTCAGCATCCCGGCAGAGAGGTTTCCGTCCCCCTATCCCGCCCGCAGTGTGGCAGAGATTTAGAGGCGGCAGCGCAAGCAACTGCAGAGAACTGAGCTCAGCCAGTGGCTGCATGATCGCGATTTGGATGAACTGATTTCCACGGTTTGTTTGTCCCTGCTTTCCTTTGGTTTTGGACTGGGGCATAGAGGGGGAATGTTAGGTGGCAGGAGCTCTCCTCACCATATTACCTTTGTTTCCCAAATACCTGGTGTCGCGAGCACCATCTTCAGGAAACATTTTGTTGTTGTTGTTGTTCCTGGTGGTGAATACGGTTTTGTGGGTAAAACATCTTCTCTTTTTTATACTTTTGTTGTTAATACTGCTGCTGTTATTGTGGTTTTAATAAATGGTTATTTCAACTCATAATTTGTCATTTATTGTCCCTTCCTTACCAAAAGGGGCAGGGGAAGGGGAGTGCCTTATTTGGAATTTAATTGCCCTGCTGGGATTAAAACCAGCACAGACAGTATGACTTTGTAGGCTAGGACACCATTCTGAATGTTGGAAAACTCTGAATCACCTCCGTTCTCGGGAAAACAGAATGATGTGAGTAATGACTTAAATTGTTATTTTTGTAGCCATATTGGTTCCCTGATCCAGTTCACTGTACTGGCACATGAGCAAGGTTGTGGAACAGCAACTGAAGGTTCTTGATTAGGTTGGCATTACTACTAAGATGAAGTCCTGCACCAGCTTGATTTCTCTCCCACATACTAGAAACTAAATAGTTTAATTAAAAATGTACTATTTTTTATTCCTTTTTAATGATTTTTCAGTGTTATTTGGGGGGGTGGTGAAGTGAAAATCACTGGGAAACAATGAATCTTTACGTCTATAAATTTATCTGTTAAACCAAAGAAGCAAGAGAAAATAAGGTCTAGTCGAAGAGGACATGCCTAAATCATATTTCATATTTTTTCAGATGGTGCCTATGACACTGGCATTGTGGAAAAATTGAGAGATATGAAGTTATGCAGAGTGATGTTGCCAACTACACATTAGAAATGGGTTGCATTATTTATATGTGACTTCAGAAGAATAGTGTAGAAAGCTTGTTATAGCTTCGCATATGCTAATCTGTATATAAAAAGCGAAATTTAAAGTTTTGGTCTTGTTACTAAAGTTATAGGTGTCAATAAACAAATAGAATTCTTTGCTTTCTAAAAAAATAAGTTGCCTTTGATGACATGGGTTACCAGAATTGATTTCAGCCTTGGTGTTTGTGTTTGCAGTCTTTAAGGGGAATTTTTTTTTGGTGAATAGGCTGTTGTTATCCGCTCAAAAAGATTACTCACATTTGGTCCCAGATTTAGGTAAAGAATATTTTATTTAGTCTGGGATGTCAATGAGGAGGAGAAAAAATTATGTCAAAAAAAGCAAACACCAAAAACGGGTAAACACCTTAAATAATCTTTAAAAACTCATTTTTCATTGTGAGTGCATCTTTAAACCTGATTGCTTTAATTTAGATCACATGTAAAAAATTGTACAATATCATTCCTAATGCTGAGACAGATGAAGAAATCATTAAGATGTCATAATCATCTAGAGAATTAGGAAGGATCTGAAAACCAGGAAGCTTTGAATTACTGCCTTTTCTTTGCCTCTGCCGTTCAGGTTAGCTTGAAGTATCTCTCTTAAATGGCTTCAGTATTTACAGCTGTAGGAAAGACATGACAATATTTAAGTAATTCACAAGTTCATCAGAAGAAAAGATAAATTTCTTTTGGGAAAGAAATTTGTAGTTGTAAACCATCAAATGACTTTTTCCCCGAGTTTTGCAAGCTTTGGCTTGCACTGAGACTGTGAGCAAAGAGGCATTTTAATTTTGGCAAAAAGTAGTGAATAGGGCCCCAAATTTATTACCTTGTCTCTAATTAGATGCATATTTGGGAGTTTTGTATTCTTCAGTTGTCCTAGAATAAATTTAATAAAGGGGGCAACCTTTTCCTTCTTTCAGGTACAGGGAAACCTCAGAGTTAGGAAAAGTCAGAATTTTATGAATTGAGCGCTTTACTCCTGAGGGTTAACGTTTACCATCTTCAAAAAAATTTGTCTTAGTTGGTGAAGTTATGGATCTTTCAGAAACCAAAGTTACCACCTGACTAAGTAAATATTTGCGGGAGTTTAGTAAATAAAATCTCCCAAACCTGCCTCCACTATGATGAAGCTTGATCAGTCTTTGCTATACTTCATATCTGCTACCTTCAGAAAAGGTATTCCATTAATCCCTCTTTTTTAATTAAGGAGACCTATGCTAATCCACACTGATTTTAGGCTCCAGAGTCATATTACGAACCATATGGAGGTCTTCCTTGTCACAGAGCAGACTGCTGACTTTCTTATTCAAAACTTTAATTCCTGACTGGGACAAAAGTCTTTAAATTAAATTAGTTTTTAAATTATAGACCTTACTTGTACAAATAATTCTGGGGACCTTGTTTTATGCATTTCAAGCTCTAAAAATCAATTTCTAGAACAGATGTGGTGCATGGTGAGCTTCTGGGTTCCTGTAAGCATGGGGAACATCCTGCTCCCCCACTGCAGCAACATGGCACTGTGTGATTGTCAGCATGCTTCTCTGGGGAGCACTGCTGAGGAGAAAAAAGCTGTGCTAAAGATACAACAAATGAGAGTAAGAAATGTTTATACAATCTAACACTGCAAAATTAATGAAAACCACTCAACTCAGTATTTCCACTAATCAAAATATCCTTTGACTTCTGTTTTGAGATGTAAATGTAAAATAACTAGTTAAGAAAACAGAAGAGAATGGAATAGGACAGGTGTCAAACAACTTAGAAACCTCCAAAGATGAGGGATGATAAGCAAAAAAAAAAAGACAGTCCAGAAATGTAATCCAGAAGCTTGAATTAAGAACCTTTCTTCCTCATAGCATATGCAGGAGTGTTTATGTACTTACGAATACTGGCCCATGTGGCACATGCAAGATCAGCCAAGGAGGCCTGTGAGCCAGATAAAAACTTTTATCTCAGTGTTCTTGAATTCAGTACAATAATTTTATTTCTCATTCACATTGAAAGTCTGTTTGGGCAAGATTCCTAGGCATTTAAGGAACAACTCAGTTTTCCAATTTTGTGTCAACTTTTATTTGTTATTTGTGTTATATAAGTCACAACTGGAGTATAAAAGCACTTGAATCAGTCATTTGTTCATATGCACCTCAGCTGTAAAGAACAGTGGCTAAGCAAAAGCAGTAGAGAGAGGCTTATGTGATGATTCTCCTCATATCATATAAGTCTTCTTAGATGATGAAAAGCTGATGTAATTAAGTAATCTAATACTCCTATTATTATCAGAAATCCTTGCTTTTTGTGATATTTCTTGGACCATTTTCAACACCACAGTATCCAAGTGGAACTAATGTGACTTTTCTCCAACTTAAAAAATAACAATCATGGTCTTTACCTAGTGACTCAGCACAAAACATTTTTGCCCAAGTGTTGGATTTTTTACAGCTTTTAGTCCATTTTATGAAACATGGATCCATTGAAACTGTTTTTCAGCCTTGAATAAAGCATCTAAGTTAATGCTCCAGTAATTATATTGTGTATATATAATATTAGAGAGTTGTTTTCATAATGCCTCAATTAAGGAATCATGTTATCAGCATGTACTTTCACGGGCTAAACACTTAAATTGTTTTGCACAATTTGGTAAAATCTGTCAGTCATTTGTGAAATGAAAGTAACTGTTTTCAAGTA
This sequence comes from Amblyornis subalaris, assembly GCA_018881555.1. Lineage (NCBI taxonomy): Eukaryota > Metazoa > Chordata > Aves > Passeriformes > Ptilonorhynchidae > Amblyornis > Amblyornis subalaris. The sequence goes on from JACAXG010000072.1 coordinate 3,839,292, forward strand.
GTGTTTTGCTTTTCTCCTCCTCTCTGAAGACACCTATTGTATAATAGAGAGTGCAAGAGCAGAGTAGAGGAGGAGAATCATCTCCTTGAACCATGCTCCTTTTGATGCAGCACAGGATGGCTTTCTAGGCTGCGAGTGCACTGCGGCTCATATTGAGTTTTTCACCAACCATCACTCACAGTTCTTCTCCACAGGGCTGTTTTCAATCACTTCTCCACCCAATCCGTAAGTGTCCCTGGTACTGCTGCAACCCAGGTGTAGTGTCCTGGTTCTGGCCAGGACAGGGTTAATTTTTGCGGTAGTCAGGAGGGGCATGGCAAGGACCTTGAGGTTATTCTACACCACGTCACGTACAGGAGGTGGTAGAGGGAGAAAGGCTCCCTTCAGGTCAGACCAGTGATGAACCAAGTGGTCAGGATAGCACCAGGTTCTGCATGGTGAACACTTGCGTGTGAGTCATTCACCTATCTTGTAGATTCTGTTGGTGTTACTGTTTGTTTTCTTATCGCATTGCTGTTTTCAGGAAATTGTTCTTGTCTCAAACTATGATCTTTACCCATTGTACTTCCTATTCTCCTCTCCATCCCTCTGCAGGGGGAGAGTGAGGTGGGAGTGGCTGAGTGGCACATGGTTTTGAGTCTTTCGGTGGGAACACTAAATGGGAGAATAACATTGCTAAACCATGACAAGTAGGACTTGTTGCACTTTGCTTTGTTGAAGTTCTTGAGGTTTGCATCAGGCAAAGCATCACAAGCATCACCCCCGTGGGTGGCATCCCTTCCTGCAGTGTGTTGACTTCACCATGCAGTGTGCTGTTGTCAGTGAACTTGCTGAGACTGCACTCAATTCCACTATCCATGATGGTGACAAAGATGTTGAACAATATCGGCACCAATACTGATCCCTGAGGGACACCACTCATTGCTGGTCTCCAGATGTACAATGAGCATTGACCACAACTCTTTGTGCATGGCCAACCACCCAATTGTTTATCCACTGAGTCATCCATCTGTCAAATACATGTATCTCCAACTTGGAAACAAGGATGTCATGTGGCAAAGTGTCAAATGCTTTGCATAAGTCCAGGTAGATGATGTCAGTTGCTCTGTCCCTATCCAGTGCTGTAGCCCCATCATAGAAGGTCACCAAATTTGTTAGGCAGGATTTCCCCTTTGTAAAGCCATGTTGGATGTTCAATCACCTCTTTGTTTTCCGTGTGCCTTAGCATAGTTTTCAAGAGAATCTGCTTCATGATCTCACCTGGCACTAAGGTGAGACTGACTGGTCAGTAGTTTCCCAGGTCTTCTGCTTTCCCCTTTTAATAAATGGGGGTTATATTTTGCTTTTTCCAGTCATTGAGGATGTCACCTGACTGCCACAATTTTTCAAAATTGGTGGAAAGTGGCTTAGCAACTACGACAGCTCCCTCAAGACCCTCAGATGAATCTCATCAGGTCCCATGGACTTATCAGGTTTCTTAGATGGTCTCAAACCTGATCCTCTCCCACAGTGGGCTTAGGGTCTTTATTCTCCCAGTCCCTACATTTGCCTTTCTCTAGTTAGGTAGCTTGGCTAGAGCACTTGCTGTTGAAGACAGGTATAGAAATCATTGAGAACCTTATCCTTCTCTTTGTCCAGGGTAGTCAGGTCTCCTGTTTCCTTCTGGAGAGGGCCCACATTATCCCTAGACTTTCTTTTGTTTGCAAAATACCTATAGAAGCCTGTGTTGGTTTTGCAGGGCCTGGTTTTTGGTAGCGTGGGGGGCCCACAGAGGTGGCTTCTGTGAGAAGCTGCTGGAAGCTTCCACCATGTCCGGCAGAGCCAATCCCTGATGGCTCTAATGATGGACATGTCGCTGGCCAAGGCTGGGCCAATTAGAGATGATGGTAACACCTCTGTGATAACATATTTAAGAAGAAATCACAACAAAGTTTGGGGAAGCTGTAATTTTTTCCAGCTGGAGAAGAGTAGGAGTGAGAATATGTGAGAGAAGGAACAATGGAGGCACCAAGATAGGACAGAAGGAGGGGGAGGAGGTGCTGCAGGCGCCAGAGCCAAGATGACCCTGCAGCCTGTGGTGAGGACCATGGTGAGGCAGGTTGTCCCCCTGCAGCCCATGGGGGTCCACGGGGGATGCAGAGATCCACTCGCAGCCCGTGGGGGAGGTGCCCACGCCGGAGCAGGTGGATACCAGGGTGCTGTGGTCCAGCGGGAGTCCCGGTGGAGAGAGAGGCCTTGCTTGCAGGCTGGAGCAGCTGTCCTTGGAGGACTGCACCCCCTGGCAGAGTGACCCACGCCACAGCAGTTTTGGGAGGACTGTCTGCCCATGGGATGGACTCACGCTGCAGCAGTTTTGGGAGTGCTGCTGCTCGTGAGAGTGGACCCACGCTGGGGAAGTTCACAGAGAACTGTCTCCCGTGGGAGGGACCCCACGGTGCAGCAGGGAAATGACTCCTCTCCCTGAGCAGCGGAAAGAAGATCTTGGGTGATGAACTGACCAAAACCCCCCACCCCGCCTCACTGTGCTGTCAGTGGGAAGGAGGGAGGGGTTGGGGGGAGAAAAGGGTGTCTTTAAGGGCTTATTTTACTTCTCATTCTCCTACTCTGATCTTGTTAGTAATAAATTCACCTCATATCATTAAGTTGAGCCTGTTTTGCCCTTGAAGTGTTTTCTCCTGGTCCTTACCTCAACTCATTAACCCTTTGTTAAATTTTCTCTCCTCTGTCCAGTTGCGTAGCAGAGGAGAGTGAGTGAGTGGGTTTTTCATGGGTGCCTGGTGTTTGGCCAGTGCCAAACCATGACAAAGCCCTTCCTGTTGTCCCTGTTATCCCTGATTCTAACTGGGCCTTGGCTTCTTTAACGTTATGCCTAGCATCCTGTACAATTTCCCTATATTCTTCCCAGGCCACCTATCCTTCTTTCGACCTTCTGAAAGCTGTTTTTTTTGCCCTGAGTTCACTCGGTAGCTTCTTGTCCATCTGTGGAGGCCTCCTTACATTTTTGCCCAATTTCCTGCTTGTTGGGATGCATTGCTCCTGAGCTTGGAGAAGGTGATCCTCAAATACCAGTCAGCATTCTTGTGCCCCTCTGCCCGCCAGGGCTCTCTCCTGAGTAGGTCCTTGAAGAGTCCAAAATGTTCTCTCCTGAGGTCCAGTGTAGTGAGCTTGCCGCATGCCCTCCTTAATGCCGTGAGGACCTCACCACCATCTTGTGATTACTGCAGCCAAGGCTGTCTTAGATCACTGCAATCCCCACCAGCTCCTCTCTGGTGGTAAGCACGAAGTCCAGCATGACACGTCTCCTTGTTGGCTCCTCAGTCACTTGTGTAAGTTGTCCTTGACACATTCAAGAAACCTCTGGGATTACTTGTGCCCTTACCATGTTGTCCTTCCAACAGATATTGTGGTATTTGAGGACTGGTGCTCCTATCTGCCTATCGAGGGCTTCACCACCATCCTTCTGGTTGGGTGGCCTGTAACAGACCTCCCAGTATACTATCTTCTGTCCCTGCCCTCCCTTTAATCTTGACCCACAAGCTCTTGGTTGACTCCACATCCTTCCCCAGGCAGTGTTCCATACATGCCAGCTATGCCCTCTCTTTGTCTCCCTAGCTCGTCTTTCCTAAAAAGCCTAAAACCTTCCATTCCAATGCTCCAGTCATAGAAGGCATCCCACCATGTTGCTGTGATGCCAGTGACATCATACTGATGCAGATATGAATGTCTCTAGTTCCTCTTGCTTGTTCCCCATTGTTGTGAGTTTGGGTTTTTTCAAGGAATTTTCTCCTAAGTATTACCTGAAAGGAAGACACTGTGAGGGGAGGAGTCACTTAAGAGATAAAAGATGTAGCCAGTGCCTTGTCATAGCTTTGGAATGGTTCTGAGGGAGGGGGTGAAAGTGGTGTGGTTTTGGCAGTTTCTTAGCTGGGGGTGGGTCAGCCTTTGCCCTGCTTGGAGGGCAGATGGTTTGTGTGTTGTGTGCTGGACTCATGCTGCTCAGAGGACTCACGCTGCTCAGAGGACTCACTGCTACTGCTGAACTTTTCCTTTCTGCTTTCCCTTACCATTGGTAAGCCACTGCTTGCAAGGGCAGCCTGTGGAATGGGGCTTTCCAACACCCGCCCTCACAGAGGGAGAGACCCTCACCATCTGCATGGGTGTCTCAGGGAGAACTGGCCCCCACCTCCTCCATCTCTCTGTAGGGAGCACCTCCCAGCTGCTTACTGGAGCCTCAGCTGCTGCTGCCATCGCCAGGGAATACTGCACCAGACATGTGAGAGCCTGGGGAAACCGAGCCCCCCCCTCTTCTCTCTGTCTCCGAGGCCGCCATTGCCCCCCGGGGAGGCTCAGGGCTCGCAGTGCCGCCCTCTGAAGCCGCCGGAGCCAACAGCGCCCCCTGGAGCCGCGGGGGAGTCACTGCAGCCGCTCTGCCCTGCACGGGCTAACACCGCCCCCTGCCGGTTGTGCTTGTAACTACACCGAAGGGAAATTGCTTAACGGGGGGGAAAAGGCTGTTATTGGGTTTTATTTTTTGTTGCTGTTGTTATTCTTGTTTGTCTGTCTTATTTTATATATTTTTATATCTATATCCTGTAAAGAACTGTTATTCCTTTTCCCATATCTTTGCCTGGAAGCCCTGTAATTTCAAGGTTATAATACATTGGAGGAAGGGGGTCATATTTTCCATTCCAGGAAGATTCCCGCCTTCCTTGGCAGACACCTGTCGTTTCAACCAGGACACCCATATTATGTGCTTTTGTTTATAGGCATCTGAACCAGGCCCCAGGCTGTAGTGTCTGGAATGCCTTTGCACTCTTCCAGGCATCTGTTACAGGTATTTGCAGCCTACTAGCAGGATTGGGATGAATAGGTGCCTCCCTCCCTTAACAAATCTGGTTTAAAGCCCCCTTCACCAGTCTGGCAAATCCCTGACCAAAGATACTTTTCTCCTTCTTTGTCAGGTGGACCCCATCAGCCCACTGTAGGCCAGGCTTGCCAAAGCAAGTCCCATGCTCTGAGTGACCTGACTATGGTACCATTGTTCTAACAGTTTATTGACCTGCCAAATTCATCTGGCCATTTCAAGCACCTCTCCTTTGATCTGGGGAATTGATGAAAAAATAGCTGACCTCCAGAGCCCTTTGCCACCTATCCCCGGGCTTTCTAGTCCCTCTTAGTGCTTCCCAGCCTGCTGTTGGCTATATCATCTGTGCCCACATGGGGTGCTCAGAGTGGTTAATATGCAGTGGATTTAGCTAGACCTGGCACCTTCTCAGTAACACCCCTGATCCAGGCTTGAAAGTCCGTCAGGATGACAGATGGGTGTCTCAGTGCCTCTTAGAGTCACCCACTATCACCCACCACCTTTTCTTGGGTGAACTAGTTGTTAATTTCTTGATTTGTGGAGCAGATTGAGGTGCTCTGTTTATCTCTGGCTGTTCTTTCAGTGTGCTGGGTGTTGCCTTATTAGCCTGCAGAACTGCAAAGTGGTTCTGGGTGGTGATGTCCAGCAGGGTGGGAATGTCTGGTTTTGAAGAAAGCCCCTTCTCCCCTTCTTTAATTACTTCCTTTCATCTTCCTTTTGTTTTTTTTTGTTTGGGCTTTTTTCCTCACTACTTCCCAACCGCCTGTGTTAATGCCCTCCCTCTGTTCCATGAATGCCAGTGGATGAATTTTTGGCCTCTCCTCACTGGGCTGTGTTTACTCCTACCGTCAGGGCTTGGAACAACTGTCCGACTCCCTCTAAGCTTCCCTGATATCTCTCAGTCTTTCAGTTGCCTTCTGTAGCTTGATCATCTCTTGCTGGTGGTCCCCGACCAGGGCATACCTGTTAGAGTTCAGTGAACTACCTCTCTCGCACTCCCTGATACTTCCTGACCTCTCCGCTTCCTCTTTCAGCACTGTCAGTAAGAAGCTTGTCCACCTGTTCACACCACAAAGAGGTATTAGCCCTGCTGCCCTCCAGCATCAGTGACAAGCTCAGGCACTCATTGCAGCCGGGGACCTGGACAGCTGCATGTTGATGTGTGAGGTCCATCTGGATCACCGCATTCCTTCTGACAGCAGTGCCCTTCCTTTGTGAACTGCCGTGTGAAGTGCCATGCCACACCCCGGCTGACCTCCACACCTGTTGACCCGCCCTGTTCACCCCCTCCCTGGAGCCATTTAAATCTCCCATGGATGCTCCTGGCAACTCCCCCTCTGTGTGACTAGCTCGAGAGGACTTCCAGGTCTGCATGGGGCTCTCAGCTGCTGATGGTGTGTCCCTGAGCTCAGGAACCCTCTGTACAGTATGATCCAACAGTCACCTCTGGACTTACCTCAGTTGCTGCTCCTGCCTGTGCTGCCACCTCACCAACTGACAGTAAGTTCAGGGTAAGTTCACTGCAGATATTAGCTTGGAAAACATGAAATATCAAAAGGACTATGTTTTGGTAATCCCATATTCTTTTTTTCAGCATCCTTGAAGGGCAGATACAGGACTGATTTTTTCTTACTACCATTATTATTTGAGGTTATTGCTTGCCATCACACTCAACTTTCAAGGAAATGCTGCATATCCCGTTTAGGTAACTATTTGCTTTGTTCAGCAAGTTGCTTATTAGTACAAAAAATCACCAACTTCATAAACATGAAAGGCTTATCTGTGGATGTGAATCGTTCCTCAATCCTGCAGGGAAAGAACATTCTACTTCCTTGTGGGCTAGGAAGCTGCTCTGGGTTTTTACTAAGCACTGCTCACTTTCTCAGCAGTTTGGATGATCCATGTGCCCAAAAAATAAATGAAATATCAAAGAAAGTTGATAGTCGTCGTATCATGAGATGAAAGGTTCACCAATTTAGAAAAATCCTTGTAGGGAAAGAGGAACAAAATTCCTCCAATGATAATTTTGTAGAAGGTTGAGATTAGCATGTTTTCTAATTATGTTCAACTATTTCCATTCCATTTGTTTTTCCTGTGTTTTGTTTTCATTAATAAATTAATTTCACCATGAGCAGTGAAAGGCAGCATCAAAGAATTTCCTTGTTTGGGGCCTGGGTTTGTGTGAAAGAAACTGATTGCTTTCTGATGGTCCAGGTTAGAGAGAAAAATTCCTGATCATTCAGGAGGACAGGGTTGGGAATGGTACCTGAATCTGGAATACTGGAGTGCAATAGGCAGCTCTCATAATGTCACTGTTTATACAATCTCCTTTGACAAGGGCTCGTAGAGGTAAGCTATGAAAAACTCAGTTTAATACTTCCTTACTTTTTTGTCTGTTTTTTTAAAACATCACAAGGGGTTTTTCCCTGTGGTGGTTTGATTGGCTCAGACACCAGAATTGATGGACAGGTTCTTAAACCAATTGAATGACATGGTTACGCCTCTGTGATTGCATATTTTGAGGAAGAAGAAGCCAAAAGAGCAGCCATCTTCTGCTCTGCTTTGCCAAGGGGTGGACAGTGGACCCTCCAGGGCTCCGGCCCTGGGGCCATGGCCCCCAGTCCCAGCAGGCGGGCAGCCGAAAAGCTGTGGCCGCTGGGAGAAGGACACCCCAGGCTAGCAGCCATGAAACCGCTGTGAGCCACCGACAGCAAGCGCACTCAGGACTGCACGCTGTGCACGCGGGCCCGGCGCGGGGCCCTTCCCGCATGGCTCAGCACGGTTTGTGCTGGAAATTGGCTAGGGAACACCACACAGCCAATAACAAGAGACATGGCAAGGAATCCAAATAACTCCAGGTAAAACTGCAGATGCAGACTCTCTTCCCGGTTAGTGAATGGAAAAGTGCGATTGCGTGGAGAAAGCTAACATGGTGGCATTGCATGACAAGAAGCTAAAATGACGGCACCAAGGTCAGCGAGAGAGAGAAAGCAGAGACACCGAAGACTGGAATTGAAATTTCTCCTGCAAGCCGTAGTGAGAGCTGTAATGTAACAAACTATTTCTCTATAATTCATTTGAAAGTGCTTCTGGGGGGATGTAGGATTCCACGTTATAGCCTCAGAAAGGCTGCGATGCTGCCTACGCAAGGGTACATGGATTTGCTGAGACTTTTTGGAGACTGAAACACAGAACTTCTACTTCCAGGCTGGAATAACTCATCCTTAAAAAAGACTAACCCCATGAACTAATGACCCACGTTAGCAGTTATGAGAAAGATTGCAAGTTTCTTGTGGGAGAGAATTTGTTTTCCACAGTGCAGCAGCTTTTCTGGCAAGAGCTCCTGCTGTTGTTTGTAGGTTACAGCAGAAGAAACTCTTTTCCATAAGGATAAAGGAAGACTCTCAAAAACCCATGTTTGTTTTCCCTTGCAGGGTCGGTGGAAAGTGGGAGGTATTGGGAAGAGAAAAGTATTTTCATTATTCTTTTTACTTTTAGCTCTATTAGTTATAAATCTTTTTATTGTTAAGCTTTGAGCCTGTTTTGCCTTGTAGTTTTTTCGTTTTCCTCAATATCCATATTTTCCCTGCATGAAAATAAATTCTAATTCCTCTTAAGAATAATCTTTCGTGTATGCCTGGCAATTTTCCAAGTATAACCACGACATTCCCCCTTATTAATTTAAAAATAATGCAGCATTTGGGTTGAGGAAAGCAAAGCAGTATTTATTTAATAAAAGAGCTGTTTCTATTGGATTTTTTTTGGAAAGACAACTTTCCAGAATTATCCATCTGGACTTTGGTTTATATTTCCTTTTTGAATGCTATACTTCAAAAAAACCCATCCAGTCAGTACTCCAGTAAAATTCCAGACATAGAGGTTTTATTCATTCCTTATCATATATGTCACAAGGCCTGTTGCTATTCTTTTTCTTCTAATTTTTTGCTTCATAACATTTTACCAAGCCCAATTCCATGACTCATTTCATTTAATTTAATAACCACATTGACATTACATGTTTTTCCAACCATTGCTTTTCTGTCCTCTCTTCATATTCCTCTTGACCATTTTTCTTACACTAAAAGGACTCATGCAAGATTTTAATTTTGAGTTAAATCTTTTTCCCCACTCCCTTAGGCTGTGAGGCTGAATTAAAGAAATCCTACTAAAAGTAATAAACCATTCCTAGCTGTGTCAGACTGTCAAAGTGAATGAGAGGACTGAACTCACTGTCACTGTTATTGAAGGAAAAAGAATCCAAAATACCAGAAAACTATCAACATCAGAAGTCCTATGTCTTAGACCTGAGATAAGCTGATACAGAAATGCAGTCTTCCTAAGAAAAATATATATTTGCACTAGCCTAATGGAAATTATTGATGTCAGGCTCAGTATTTGAGTACATGTTCACAAAGTGAGTGTGGCATTACTGATGCAAATATACCGGACATTGCAAGAAAGATGATAACCTCCCCCCAGACAAAACTCCAAGACAAAGAGAGGGAATCGCCTCTTCCAAGCTCTCTGGGATACTGCAAGTGAGCACTGTAACATGGCAGAATTTATGAGTGTGACTAATACAAGGTGACAGCTCAGTTCAGATCTCTCTGCCTGTCTTTAGTGAGACCATTTTAATGAAATGTTTGTTTACTCTTCAAAAGCTGAACTCAGCTTGCAGGGAATGCCTAGTTTGTATTTATCTGAGCCTGGTTTGGAAGAGCTAGATATTTAAGTGACTAACAAACCATAGCATTGGTGAGTTGGCCTCTTATGGAAACAACAACAGCTCAGAAAATAACTGCCACCTCTTCACTATGGGTAGCAGATTCTTGCCCTCAGGATAGCTATAGCTATAGGAATTCCCAGGGGAATGAACTCAGGACAGGATCAGAAAAGATACTTTAACAGGGATTATTTGAGAACAGTGGTGCATGGGCTACTTTCAGCAATTACTGTAGGAAATTGACACAATGTTGCCACCATTCCCCCAAAAAATACAGCTATTGCATATGCTCATAGCAAGTAATGGTAGAGAACAGTTAAAAGAAAAAAAAGAGTAAGAGTTTTAAGAGAACAAGAGTAATAATGGTGATAGATAGCTGCATACAACAGCAAATACATTTTTTATTTTCTTTAACCACAAAAAGAAAAAAAGAGTTCCAAATAGGGTAAGCACATTTCCAGACTGGGATGCTAGAAATCAATGGCTTTTCTTTCTTTTTTTTTTCCCTCTCAGATTTTGTTCCAAGACAAACTAGGGGCAAAATACAAACGAAGTGAAGATGTGCTGTGTCCTGCCTATAAATCCACAGGGTCATAAATCAAAGGTCCCAACTAAGACTAAGATTTAAAAGAAGGGAGAGAAAAAAATCACAGGCCTTAAAAGCACATCTTTTTCCCAAAAGACTGAAAAGATGTTAGTCAGCATGGCATCTGAATTTTTTGTGTGCTTTTGCATGGGAGAAGAGAAAGACACACAAAGGTTAACTATAGAAAATAGCACCGCATGGGGTACTACTGAATGCCCCATGGCTTTCCACTACGTTCACAGCATCGCAAACCTTCGCAGGCAAGACCATCATTCTCTGATGCAGCCACAACAACTTTCCAACGACTCTATCTGGGATCTGCAACCCTGCACTGAGCTTTCCTCTTTGTGCAACTGTACCATCATGAGTCTGTTCCCTCTGGGATACAGAAAACCAGTCAGCATGAGCTTTTCCCATGAGCTCCAGCTGTCCACAGTATTGTGGAGGTAGTTGGCTTGGTCTCACCTTGCTGTCATTACACGCAGGTTTGTCATTCTCCCTTGCAACACAGTATTCCAGCGCAGACTAGGCTTCTGAATTTTTCCACCTTAAAATGCTACAACTCAATGAACATAATTACTAAAGAATATAATATTTTGCTAAATCTTCAGCATCCCAAAAGCCAACACTAATGAGCACAGTTAAAGTTGTGCTACTTTCATTAGGAAATAGACAAATATTTCAATATGAACTAGAGTCCAGACTTAGTGAAAAAGGATGTAAAGACATTATGAGGTTCATTTAATCATGGACGGGTACTCATATAACATTTATGGCAGTAAGTATCAGTCAAGGTAAATGCAGATAAATATGTCTCATTTTACTGGATTGCTAGGATATAGCAATCTGATAAGAATATACATAGAGTTTAAGACATGATGTTACCGACTTTATACTAAGTATTCTGCGTGAGAGTTACACATTTGATTGTCAAGTCTCTTATTAATTTTATCACTATCATTATATGTTACTATAAACTACAAAATTGGGGAAGGATGTTTTGTAAATATTTTCTGGTTAAACAGTCTGCTATCTGGTGACACAAATTTTTTAACCTCTGATGAGGTGGGCTCCAATATTGACATTTATTTCAACACTGGTAAAACATAATCTTTCGTGCACTGGCCTATGCTTTTTCTCATTTTTCCTTCCTCTCTGAAGAACACTTTTTTTAAATTGCTTTTATGCCGTCCTTTTTAATGGATTTTCTTTGCAAGGCTTCTTATGTTGAAATACACCAAATACACGAGTAGAGATTTATAGATTATGCACAGATGATACTCTATAAAGAATATGTCTACATGCTTTTCCACATGTACATCACAGGAGCATATGGTCAGATAATCACACTTTAGATTTTATATAGTCAGATGAGATTTTTTTTTTCTTATTTCAGGTTTCTTTTTCCTCTCTGTGTTTCTGAATAAAAATTTTGTATAAAGTGGAATATTCATGGTTAGGATATTTTCCCCTTATCCCTTGGATGCTGTTTTAAAGCAGTTTTACTAGCAGCAGCTACATCTTCACCATATTCTAGCTCAAAAAAATGCACTTATACTTGGATGGCAACATTATTCATATTTCTCTATGAAAGGTAATGAGACTTTTATGCACAAAACCTGTGCATGAAAGGTAATGAGACTTTTATGCACAAAATTTTACTCAGATAGTGAAATTCTCTGTCAGGCAAAGATAATATGAGTATTCATATTGAAGTAAATAAATTTTACATTTCTGTTACACTGATTTCCAAGTCTGAGTATTTTTTTAATACACTTCCATGAATACTTAAAATAGATCGGTGATTTTGAGCCCAGAATATCTTGACAGAGAACTGGAAGAAAATTCTATTTCATTTTCACCTTTGTTTGGCAATTTCACTGGTGCTTTCCCATAACAGAGGAGTGTACTGCATTTTGTAATTACAGCATGCAGCATTAGATCTCTTTCCAGGCAAACACACATGTTTGTCTACACTCTAGGCTTAATATTATGTTAAATATTTTATATTAGAAAGACACAATTGATAGCCTATGGCTGCTGAATTTCAACCTTACTATGTGAGTTCTTTAATTCCATCCTATAATTGAACAATAGCCCCTCACTGTTCTAGTATAGCCCCTAGGCTTATATTTTTACTTTTTCAGGTAACCATTTGAAATATGCTGGAGTATCAATTCAATCGAGGAGATGACATGCTAATGAAAAGAACACTAGTAACTCAGTCAGCAGATATCTACTAGTCATGGTAGATGTCATCTTTTTTTGATCTTCAAAAATGTTTTAATTACAGCAGTTTTTTGACTTGAACTTAAATTTGATCCCCCTCTAAGCTCTTCTTATTCAATGCAAACCAATTTGTTATAATTTAACAATGCTGTGTGACAGAGAAAAATTTATAGACTTGATCACATTTCATTCCATAACCTTCGAAGATGGCATCGTCTGCTGGACTTATGTACTATTTCTCTGCAGGCTGAGATTTCTAAAACAACCTGAATAAACAGGTTGTTTATTATGAATAAACAACATGAATAAACATGTTATTTACATGTGAAGGCATTTAGACTCTTCATCTTCTTTCATCCAGTTAAAATAAATATGGGATAAAGGTGCCTCTTTTATCACTCACCGTAACACCCATCATAACACTAATCAGCAAGAGGTGCTAAAAAGCAAAATCAGCTTAATCAGCAGAACCTTTTTTCTTCTTATCCAGTCCTAATTTCCTTTCCAAAGGTGGGTTTTCAAACACCTCTAAAAATCACCGTTTTCTCCGAGGAAGAGAGGAAGTAAATTTTAAAATTGTTTTTACTTCTGAAGAACTATTTTCTATCGCATAACCAAAATAGTTGCTCACACTATTAACAGCACATCTTAGAAGAGAGAAAGGTGAAATAGGGGGTGGCCAGGGCGACATCATGCCTTCTGTACCAGAGTTGAATTTAATTTTGCACCTTAAAACTCTCCTACAATATCCTTATTTTGTTAATCAGCTGTGGTAGCTATGGATTTTGAAAAATTGTGGTCTTGAAGAAGGTAAAGGGATTGATTCAGAACAGGTGTAAGTCAGAGGTGATTCAGAGATTCTCTAGGTAATGAAGACCATAAATTCCCAATACAGACCATTGTGCCAGCCTGAGATTTCCAAACATTGCAAAGTTTTGGAATAATTTCTTACTGTCAGAAGGTGATTAAACTATGCAATCTTAATGTTGAATATTTTCATGTGCCATTGAAATTTATCCTGCAAAATTCCAAGCTGGGAAGGATAGTGTTTAACAGTCTAGATGTGTTAGGAAATGTTTTTCTGTCACTTTAGGGTTAATTTCACAGACTTCACAGAAACGATTCTGGGTTTAGATCAGCATAACTGACAACTGAACATCTTCTTAAATCCCTGTGATGTTTAAGGTTGCAGTAAATATATGCTCCAGGCAGATGATTAACAACTCCAATCCTTTGAATACTATTTTGTAAACTGTGATGACACAAATGGCAGGGTGTGCACAAATGTTGTAAAGGGACCACTTTTCTGATGTGAGCGAGAGTGAAAAATATGCCATTATCTCCAAAGTCCTCGAGCCTCTCTGCTATATTTACCTGTGTGACAGCCAGATCTGGGAATTCACTGTATTTTTAAAACTTGACTTCTGTAAGTATCATCTATAAAGAATAGTACCTTCAAACACAACTCCAGCACAGAAAAAAAAAATTAATTCTGAATACACAGATATCAGAAAGAGTTTAATAGAATTTGAGCATATGACCAATAAGACCATTTTTGAGAATATTATTCCCCCGAATTTGAATGCAGATTCCTCCAACTGTTCTCTTTAAATGAAGAACTTATTTAAGACGTTAATTTCATTGGTTATAATAAATGTCTGGATAGTCTTGCAAAGCTAATTCTCTTGCTTATGTGAGTAAGGATGCTTTTAAAATCACTGGTACAAATTCCCAACTGGCTTAGATTAGTATAACTCTGCAAGATTCAGTTGAGACACACCATCATAAACAAAATTGGTAGGTGAAGAATGAAACTAAATGGACTTCTGTTATTCTGAAACCCATGTGATTCTCCTTTCTTGCAGAGGCTACATTTCAAAACCTGGCTCCAGTTTTGTACAGGATCAATCAAGTTATGTCTAGTTTTGTCTGGTTCTCATTGGAGCTTTCCATATTCCATACACACTATGACAGATTCATTGCCTGACGGTGAGTAGAATGAAATACAGCAGGAAGGAAATGTAGTCCATTTTGACTTTAGATGTAAAAGCTTAATTAAATCAAAGTACTGACACATTCAGTTCTCACACAGACCTGAGTATATTGTCAAATAACTCTCGTCACTTTGATAATGATTCCTTAAATATACATCTAAAAGAAAACATCTTCTATTGGCACATTTTTCTTATTATACAGTACTCTTATAACACCAGATACTATCTGAGAAACTATCTGATATGCTTGTATATGATGATATACAAGTAGTCTGCTTTTGAGCACTTGTATTGCACAAGAATTCTGCTGTATGTGTTTTCAGCACAATAAATAAACTACTTATAAATTGAAAAAGCACCATGCTCACAACAGCTCAAAGGAGATAGAAAGAGAAGAAAAGGTGAAATGAAGAAATATGGGGAAGGGAAAGGAAGGGAAAGGGAAGGGAAAGGGAAGGGAAAGGGGGGGGAAGGGAAGAGAAAGGGAAGGG
>JACAXG010000072.1:3854579-4232118 GCA_018881555.1 Amblyornis subalaris
GAGGAGAGGAGAGGAGAGGAGAGGAGAGGAGAGGAGAGGAGAGGAGAGGAGAGGAGAGGAGAGGAGAGGAGAGGGCTAAATAAGTAAGCCATAAATAAGAAAGAGGTGATATGTATCTTTCATTCTGAGCAATGCCTTTTTCTTCACTCTTTATAGATGAATGGCCTGGAAATATCACACCTAGGTCAGTTAAGAGTAAGGTGTCCCTTTACTTTGTTCAACCTGAATCAAAGCTTCTAAGCAAGTATTGTGTGGTGAGTACAGGGGTCAGTGAGGAAGGCATCAAGCCTTTTCATCAGAGAAAAATGATGTTATAAAGCTTAAGCTCCTTCAAAGGCTGTCAGGTAAAAAAAAAAAATTCTGCTAGAGGTAGAACAGAAAGAAAACCCAGACAACCTTGGTCTCATTATTAATCACAATTAAATAATCAGAGATACACATTCTTGACTGGCTACAGCATATTTTCTGTTTTGTTTTGGTTTTGGAAGAGCTAGTTATTTGGAAGAGCTAGTTGTTTGGAAGAGCTTTTTATTTTTCAGTTTCAAAGGACTAGACTCCCATTGACCATGTGAATCCATGATGGAATATGGTTTAAATTCACAGTTAGAGATGGTATTGATTATTTTGGCTAATGTCAGGATATGATGCCTTATATCTAAATTTCTGTGGTCTAAAAACATACAGACCTTTTCTTAATCTAACGTCTATATGCTGTGAATGAGTATGTTTGGATTTTAGGATAATGGAAGAAAAAATATTAAAATATTGCACCCTCATGTGTAACTGTTAGGTTGTTTGGGCAAGGGAAGTGGTGCTTGCTAGTCATATTATTACTAGAGACCAGATGGTGGGTCAGATCACCACAACTTTTCTTGAATTCTGCTGTTGCAACAAAAACATTCACCTTCAGTATCTTAGAAATGCTCCTGCATTTGTATCACCTTCCAGAAGTGTCTGATATTCACAGATGGTGGAGGTCTTGTAAACTGGAAATACCTTCCCTCAATGTTCTGGATAAATGCTCCTTAAAGAAAAAAAACCTCATTATGGAGAGGAAAGACCACTTCTTGCTGTACCTTCTCCTGCTACTGGGAGCAAACTAATAGTCTGCAGTTGTGCTAGCTGGAGATGGGAAAAAGGAGTAAATCTGACTGTCTTTTTCCTGTCCACTGATCTCAACAGCTGCTTGTGGAAAGGACGAGATAGAGTTCAGGTATTTGGCCACCACTAGCTTCTCTGACAGGTTCACGTCAATTCGAATTCAAAACAGACTTTCCCAGGAAAACTTTACATTCCAGTTTTCCTACCACATCCTTTGTGTTTATGAAGTAATTTTCCATGAAAATATTATATTTCATTATATTTGAAATTTGGAAGATATTATTTCAAAAGTGTTGTTTTCAAGATGGCATTTCTTTTCTCTCACATCTCCTGGATATAGGAATGGTCCCCTGTCCATAACCCTGGAGATTTGCAGTCAGGCCTCTGGCTCTTATTTGCTCAAGAATCTTATTTTCCATTAAAGTCTTTCTAAAGCTGCTAAATGAAATAGCACAGGTTCTTCTTTCTCTTTATACATAGTAGCTGTTGCAGTTCTCTGGTCTTCTGTTTCTAGACTGTTACTAGGACTCTTTTAACCGCTTTAACAAGACCCAACCCACTTGCTGTGTGTAGTACGATAAGTGACAGTGTTATACAGTGTAATATTTAAAACACAATACAAATATTAAATGATTAAATTATGAAGATCATAATTGCAGTATCAGTGAGATCAAACTGTGCATCTTCTTCACAATAAAATTGAATATTTTTACCTCACAGATTTTTCATACTTAGCGTATTCAAATAGAATCTCTGCACTAGTTAATCTCTAAAAATCAAATTTTGCCTGTGTTATATTTAAAACCTACAAGTTAAGTGTCTCTGAGAGATAATCTGTTATTTTCCAGCTTCATATTTGAAGGTAAAGAACTTCGCTGTTTCTACGCTTATTTATGTTGCTGATTCAAATGGGAGTCTCATAAAAGAAGAAGCAGCTTCTCTCTTTTAGGGAAAAGGGCATTTTTTAAATTCCCTTTGCAGCTCTGGAAAAGGGCTATCAGAGCCTGAAAGAATATTTACAGAAATCATTCTTAAGTGTCTGTCCGTTTTATCTTCAGATAAAAAACCCACAGATACTGAACTTTCCTCCGGTTGCTACACAGCATACCACAAATGGAGACAATCTGTTTATTTAAGGTAGTTGTCAGTTAGCCCAAACACTGTGTATTAGGTGCTCAGGTGCTGTCTATTAGCTTTAGTGTATGTAGAGAATGAGCCAGCTACTGACTTTAATTTAGCCAACCTATTTATACCAGCAGGCTGATCTGTACCTCTGTTTGTCAGAAAAGTTAATTTAAATGATCCCTGGTACTGCGGGCTCAGCATATCTTCATGAAAACTTTTCAGCCTTAATTTAATTTGTATAAATGAACACATATGTATGTGTCTGTTTGTGTTAATTGGCCTTTATAGAACGATATTATTTTATTTTAATAATTTCTTTATTTTAAAATTTTCTGTGTCATTTTAAGTTCTCAAACTGTGAATTATTATTTTCCCATAATTTTGGCATTATTTCATCCATTAAAGACAATTTCTTCATTACAGAGTTCTTTTTTTGAGTATTTCCCTCAAAAAAAAGGCTTTATAAATAATGGACTTTTTGGCTTAGTGCCTAAGCAATATCTTTTGTTGTTGTTACTGTTGTTGTTAGACTAAAGTATTTTTAAAGCTGAATCTGAATTATTCCCATGAGTCTAAAAAAAAAGGCATTTCATAAGGAAAGGGAAGATGTTTCCACTACCATTATTGTCATCTAACTCCCTACATGTTAACTCCGCAGCCCTAACAAGAAATATGTCCAGAACATGAATTTTAGTCCCTCCGTCAAGGAAAAGATTTGAGCCTAATTTGTTATAATTCTAACAATAAATAGCTTTCTAAAACTTTTACTTTTAATAAAAAGTTTCAGGTTTTGTTGGACTAGAAGGAAAGAGAACAATTAAAAAATCTCACTGGTTAAAATTCCTCTCTTTAGTTGACAGAACCCAATATTCAATACTTTCTCCCATGGTTACACACAGCATGCAAACTTTCTCCACAGAATATAAGTTTTCAACATAAATCCTTTCCTAAAATCAGTCAAAAAGACAGTCCAAGTCTTCCTTCAGGTGTGTGTCTTCCTTCAGGTGTATGCCTTCCACTCAGATGTGTGCCTTCAGCCGCAAGCTATTGAAGGACCACACAGCTGCACGCTCACTAACTCCTCCTCTAGTGGCATGTAGGAGAGAATCCAGAGGGCAAAAATAGGAATACTTGTGAGTTTGGTAAAGCCATTTAATTAAAGAAAAAAGGGGACCTCCCCCCCCCCAAATGTTGCAAAACCCCAATCCCTCACCACCAGAATATTAATGCCCAGCCAGTACCCAA
Organism: Amblyornis subalaris; assembly: GCA_018881555.1. Taxonomy (NCBI): domain Eukaryota; kingdom Metazoa; phylum Chordata; class Aves; order Passeriformes; family Ptilonorhynchidae; genus Amblyornis; species Amblyornis subalaris. Next base: position 3,858,051 of record JACAXG010000072.1, read on the forward strand.
GCAAAAGAGACTTTGGAAGAATTTCCACCCCTCTCCATTCTTTATTGCTGAACATGGCATTCTATGCCATGGGGTAGTTCTCTTGTTAATGCAGTTCAGCTGTCTTGGCTGTGTCTTCTTCCAGCCAGCTTTCTTGCTGAGAGCACAAAGAGGTGAATAGAGATGGTCATGATGATATGCAAATACTGTTTAGCAATAACTAGAACATCAGTGAGTATCAACACAGTTTCTGTCACAAAAGCCACAGCACCACATGGGCTGCTCTGAAAAAAAATCAACTCCATGCTATTACAATTTATACCTTATTCCATAACACATTCCATTGTGCTCAGATACTACATTATTAAATCTATTTCTGTAAGACACTGCCACACTCTTCCCTATCCTTTGACGTATTTACAGCTACAATTCCCTTCATTCCCTTAATGGACCACCTGCATTCAAATATCCATTCAAATGCTCATTCAGTTAATTTAGTCCTTGAGTTGGGTTCCACAATTGATGCTCATTCAGAACAGGAGAGGTGGTGTATTAGCTCATTGCTGCATTTGCCCAGTTCCTTACAAGGTGCTTCCTCAATTTCTGTGTCACTCTTGCTTTGGTACTCCTTACGTAGAACTGTGACATCACACAGCAACAGCAACATACAACTGAGACCACGTATTATTTTCACCCAAGCTTAAACCTCCTCGAGGTGCACCCTGGATTTCCACGTCCTTTTGTGTTATCCACCAAGGTCCTTGAGCAAAAGGAATCTCATGAATGGGTTTGCCTTTTCCTGGGGAAGAAGTAATTAATACTTTCTCAGAGTCACTAATGTGCACTATAGTGACTGTATGTCCTTCTACAGTATGTAGGAATTTTGTTTGGGCAGGGCCAGGTTGTTTAGCAGACTGTGCTGGTTTGAAAGACAGGTGTCTGTCAAGGAAGGTGGGAAACCTTCCTGGGATAGAGAGGATGACCCTACTCCCTCCAAATTACTATACACTTGAAATTACGGGCTATCAGGCAAAGGTGTGGCAAAAAGAATAACAGTTCTTTACTAGGATTGTATATCTATATATATCTAACAAGACAGATAAACGGCAACAATAAGAGAACAGACAAACCCAGTCACAGTCCTTTCTCTATCATTGGGCGATTCTCTGTTGGGGCAGAGAGGCTGCAGTGACTTCCCCTTGGCTGCAGGGGCCACTGTGGCGCGAGCGTGGAGACCTCTCCATGTTGCAATGTCTCCAGCGAGCAGGAGAGGGAGAGGGGAGATCGGTCCCAGTGTGAACTCCCAGGGCAGCAGCCTGTCTGCACCAACCTCGGCAGCAGGCAGCCAGCAGCGCAGGCAGGCACGGTTGACTGGGGAGCAATGGACCTCGGTATCACCCACCGAGGGGCCAGAGGAAGGCAGGAACGGCAGAGATGAGTAGACCCTGGCACTGACCCATGTGCAGCAGAACCTGGGCTGGCGGCAGAGACGGCAGAGGTGAGCAGCTCCGGGCGGCAACAGTTCCAGCGCAATGCTGTGCCCTGTGCCGCGGTGGGACCCCTGCAGAGATGTCACAGTGCAGCAGTGCTCTGGAGTGAGCTGGCAGAGACGCTGCAGTGTAGCAGTCACAGTGCAGCAGTGTTCTCAGAGTGAAACCCGCACTTGCTGCAAACACGACTGCCCTCACCAAGCACCGAGCCGAGAAGAAAGTGAGCCGGGTCTCCACCCCCTCTCGCTAAAGTCTCGAAAGTCTTTTCCCCTCTCACGATGATAAGCTGCAGCCTCTGGGGAACAATCTCCTGGGCACAAGAAAGCTCTTATTTCTCTAGCTGGGAAATTATCCTGGCATACGGGTTGGGTAGGCAATTTTCTTTTGTCCTTAAGTATTGCTCATTCTGGGTGATTATTGTGGTATGTGGGTGGGCAGGCAACATTCTTTTGTTCTTAAGTATTGCCCACTAGTTCCCAGGACGCCCCTCTCCACCCCCACAGGTCTCCCTGCTAGATGAGGAAAAAAAAAATTTGCTTTGTCGAACCCCTAACACAGACCCTCTAGTGTTAATCAGCCAAGTGACCTCTGCTGCATCTGTATCCCGAATGATTGAAGGTCCCAGCACCCATCACTCTTAGTTTTTAAGTGTTCAATTAAAGGTTGGTTTGTGATAGGCCAAGGTGTCTATGAGTACCATAGTCTGATTTGATTTATACTGGAGTAGTTTCTTGCCTTGAGGCTTGTTTTTCAGAATGGTGTTTCAGGCAGTGGTTTTAGTCCCATGTCATGTTTTTGGCCATCAGGTATTAGTGTCCACTGCTGTAAGCAAGTGGCATTTATCTTGGCACGTTCCTGATAATGTGATAAAATCAGCATGCTAGGCCTCCCCATATTTGTACCTCAGCCATCATTCTCTGTGCCAGAAAGCCAAACTTCACCTGTTTGGCTCTTTTGATTATGGCATGTTTTGCATTCTCGGGATCACCTATGCAATGGTCTCAACTGGTCATGTCCACCCTGTGAACTCAATGCTGCATCCCTGCCTTCGTGTCCTGATGCATCATGGGTCCTTTGAGCAATGAATAAAGTGTTGATGTCCTACCACCTGTGTTTTGATCACTGGTCTTAAACATAGCACTATATAAACTGCTTAATTATGAAGAAAATTAACTCCATCCCAGCCAAACTCAGTACAATGATACGTTAAGATGAGCTGTTGTGTGTTTCTCATACTTAGCTACTCATAGGAAACTGAAACCACCAAAAGATAAATGGTAAAACCTTTCCCATGGGGACTCAGTTCAGGAGAAGTATTCAAAATATAAGCTAACTTTTCTGTAAGATTACGGCAACCCTAGGTTTGCTACTCTTTATCTTCTTTACATTATTTTCCTTTATTGTGGTCTCAAGTTTTTTGCGGTGTTTTTTTAAGTCACTGTAAATTAGTCTGACTTGATTTACTAAACATCCCAAAGAAATAAACCTTTTAATATTTCTATGCACTTTTTACCTCTCTGAGTTATTCTGAGCTGGTAGGTCTGCTGCAGTATAACTGGAACACCTCGGGATGAAGCTCCCATGGAGGGAGAGAGGATGTGAGCAGGGAAGAGGGATACCAGAAGGTAAGGGTGGGAAGGAAAAGATGGGGAAGAGTGACTAACTTCAGACACTGCCATCATGAGAGCAGAACTATGTTACAAGCACGTGGGTTGCACGGCAAACAGACCCACTTCATTTACTGTCCTGAAATGCAATGACAAAAGGCAGAAAACAACCACCTCTGAGAAACTGAATTCAGATTCAAGCACATCCTGAAGGCAAGAAAAATATAGCCTCCAGATAGATTATTAAAAAAAAGAATGAGAAATTCATGTATAAATTTTGCAATTTTCTCATAGAATGAAAGAATCATAAAGGTTGGAGAAGACCTTTATGGTTATCAAGTCCAACTGTCAACCCAAGACCATCATCGTGTTGACAATTAAAGCCTGTTCTCAGGTGCTGTATTCTGGAGATGGTGACTCCACCACTTCCCTGGGCAGTTTCTTCTAATGTTTTACAACACTTTCCATGCAAAAAAAAAATCCTGATATCTAAACTGAATGTCCCCTGGCATGACTTGAGGCCATTTCCTCTCATCCTGTTACTTATTACCTGAGAGATCAACCCCCACACCACTACAACCTCCTTTCAGGTAGTTGTAGAAAGTAATAAAATTCCTCTGAGCCTCCTTTCTCCAGGCTAAACAAGCCTGGCTTCATCACCCAATCCTCATTAAGACTTGTGCTCTAGACCCTTGCCCAGCCCCGTTGACCTTCTCTGGACACACTCCAGCACATCAGTTCCTGTAGTGACTGTCTATCGTAACAAGTAAGCACCAAGTCAGCCCTGTACCTGATATTAATACTGGCTGGGGGATTAACAGATCAAGAGCAGCCCTGCCTGTTGAGGGTGTTGGTGTACGAGAACCTCAATATGAGCCAGCAATGTGGACTTGCAGCCTGAAAATCCAACCGTATCCTTGGCTGCATCCAAAGCAGCATGGCAAACAGGTCGAAGGAGGAGGTGATTTTGCCCATCTACTCTGCTCTGGTGAGATCTCACCTGCAGTGCTGCATCCAACCCTGGGGTCCTCAGTGCAGGAAGGACGTTGACCCTTTGGAGCAAAGGAGGTCCACCAAGATAAGGAAATTCCTGAATTGGGATTGTTCAGCCTGGAGAAGAGAAGGCTTTGTGGAGACCTAATTGTTGCTTTGCAGTACTTCAAGGGAGCCTTCAAGAAAGCTGGAGGGAGACTATTTACAAGGCTGTATAGTTACAGAACAAGAGGGAACGGATTCAAACTAAGAGTAGGTTTAGATATTTACTGTGAGAATGATAAGGCACCAGAAAAGGTTGCTCAGAGAAGTTGTGGATGCCCCATCCCTGGAAGTGTTCAAGGCCAGCTTGGACAGGCTTTGGGCAACCTTGTCAAGTGAAAGGTGTCTTGGCCTGTGGCGGAGGGTGATTGGCACAAGATGATCTTTAAGGTCCCTTCCAACCCAAGCTGTTCTATAAGCTGTGAAGGGTATTTGCTGGGTTTTGTTTTTGTTTTTATTTCAAGCACCTGTTGGTTAGTTTTCAAAGGTGGCTAAATCAAATCAAATAAAATTAAGACAGTAGAATATATAATATAATTTTAAATTTGGTTCAGCTTTGCATCTGCTGATAGAGCTGCCAGATACAAATGCTGCTTTTTAGAATAGCAAACTGTATTCAAACAAAAGACTAAGCATTAAATTTTTGGTGGACATTACTCAGAAAAGAATGTGAAAGCAAAAATGTAACTGTTATGTTTATTCTGTAACTTGAGATCGAGAGCATTTCACTTGAATTTGACTGCAAGTGCAAGATCAGCATTAATGGGTTTAAGCCAGTGATATGAGGTCTTAATTTATAAAGTATAAAAACAGTCATTATAAAACAGTGAGAAAAACGAGTACTTACTGGTAAATGAAAAAAAGACCTTTTTTTAAAAGGCTTGCTTTCATGTTTTTGCCTTTTTTTCCCCTGGCTATAATAAAAAGGGGCTATTCTGAATTCAGATATTCATAATGTCTTTTATAATTGCTCACGAATGATTTTTCTTCTTTAATGAAAAAAATGTGTATTTTCTTCTTAACTATTCATTCCACATTGCATCAGGGAACACACATTCTACTCTGCAAAAACTGAGCTGTTTGTATAGTTTAAAAGAACCATTGAAATAGTCTTTTCAATTTCCTTTGCTAACTTCACAAATATTAACTTTGTCAGCATTTATACATTACAGGAGGAAATTTCCCAGCAAGATATCCAAAATACCCATAGAGACATTTTAAAATTTCTTTTTATATGACCCAAACTGTTGCTTGCTTTGTTGGCACTTAGTTATGATATTATCATGGAGCACTTGATAATTTTATTTTTTTAAAAAAGTAGGCAGGGTAGGAACGATGCCCTTCTCCTACCTTCATATAACATCTAACCCATTTTGGATGCTAGAGAAATAGATTCAAACAAATCATTAATAATAGTATGTGAATATGGCCAGATCAGAGCTGTAGGCAGAGGCACGCAGAGATGCAATGGCAGACACTTTCTTTTTCTCTTGTATATGCTCTTTTTCTCCTGGTATATGCTTACTAGACAAGTCAAAAAGAGAAACACAACAAACAATAACTTGCTAACATAGGAAAAGCTATGAAAACTCCTTGTTGTGACTTGCATCTGGGTTGCAAATCTGATCTTATTATCAACTGACAGTGAGGCCATTCCTTGAAATGTCTCTAAAGTTGAATTTTACACCCAAAAAGAAACTAAACATGAATCGTTATGCCTCTGTGGGAGAGTATGGATTCACACCTGTCTCAAATGCTATAAATGCAAGTCTCCATTTCCTCCTGTAAATTCAAATTGTTATTATTAACTATTACTAATAATAGGAACAGTGAAGCGAGTTTCTTTTGAAAATCCAAGACTCCAAAATCCAAGACAAAGTCCTAAAATTTGCAGCTGCACAGCATATTTGTCCTAAACACACATGGGATTTTTCCCTACCTCAGCTTGAAGTCCCTAGCCCCAATTTCTTTTTAGTTTATTAGGTTGACTGATTATATAACAGGCAAGATTTCCTCCTGAAACTTTCTTGTTTAAACATTATGTTTCAACAGTTACTAGCTAATGGATTGAGAAATATATAATTAAATGTGAAAAGCCAAATGTGAGTGAATAGTAGTCCTAAGTGCAACAAACAGAGGTAATTGATTTATCTCCTAGTGATAGCAAAATATTATTTTTAATAACTTTTGCAAAAGGAAAAATGTGCACTCTCTATTCTATGGTGCACCCTTTATTAAGAAATAAATAGTAGAGATAAAGCTCTAATGGAAGTTCTAACTGCATGCATTCTAAAAGGGCTTAAAATGAAAATTATCAGTTTCTAATATCTTGATATCTTTTCAACAGAAAAAACTCTTTGAATTTGTCAGGACACAGTACAATGAATAACTCATCATTGTTGATGGTATTTTATTCGTTATTTAATAGTTGTTGGGGTCTTGTAGAATTGAACCTACTGAAAATATTGCATTCCTATACGTCCATGTATCTTGTATATCACACTTCTAGTTCTGCCTCATAATATGTGTATAATATTACCACTTCTCTGGTGATAACATTTTTTTCATTGCTTGTAAAATTTCTCTTTTAAGTGTTGAAGTGACTAGCTTTGGAAAAATGATCATTCTGTTCCATATCGACCAAATATTCAAACCAAAAGTATACTATTTTATTTTTTTGCTTTATTTATGTTTATGTGTGTGTGCATCCGGCTGTAAACAGACCATTATTATTTACACATATATTATTAGTAAATTGTTTCTCATTCCTGTCCTCAGTCTTCTGCTGTTTTCTTCTCTCGTTTCTGACTCTGTGATAGAAGACAACGCAGAAAATTCATTAGCTATTTGAGAAGACTGAAGTTAATACGCCATTTTGTGACACGGTCAAAATAAGTAGAATCCTTACCATAAAAATGTCATTTCTTTAACTTTCCTGATTATAATAAGTTCTGGTGACATAATATGTCTGCGTGGCAGTCTTGTGATCCGAGACCGAGCAGGTCAGTAAGACTGAGAACCTGCTGAGATATTACTGCTAGGATTTTTCCAGTCCTTTAGAGAATTTCTGCAATCTGTCTACAAAAATTAGGCAGTAACCATTCTAGGAACACACCTCTCTGAGATCCGTATGACTTTTCTTTCCCTTACAATAAAAATGACATGATTAATACTCTATACATCAAGTGCAGAGAATCTGAGACTTGTCACAAAACCCAAGTTACTGACACCTCTGCATGTACATTTCCATCGATTAGAAGTTCAACTGAGTGCACTGAGTTTAGATAGTGGTATAAAATTTTGTGGCTAAATCACCTGCTTTGCAGAGCTGGGACTATATTCAACTCTTTCACCAAGCATCTTAGCTAAGAAATATCTTTGTATCACAGAGGAAATGTGCTATGGTTTAGGAATGGTTCTCCCCAATTCAGTGCCCCCACCGAGACTTTTCAAACAATCTACCTCTCTCTCTTTCTCTCTCTCTCTCTCTCCCTCACTCCCCTGCTTTCCCATCCTCCTTCCCCTGTGGTGGGCTGGAGAGGAGAATTGGAGGCACAAAAGGTAAAGATCAGAGATAAGAACAAGTGTTGGGATAAGAACAACTTACTGGAAACAGCAGTGAGATAAGAAAACGAACAGTAATAGCAACAATACTAGTGACAGAGAGTACAAGAAAGAAACTATTCACATGCAACAATAGACAGTACCAGATGGTTTCCTCTGCCATGTCGACTTGACCAGACTGGAATGCCTTCTCCCCAGAAGAGAGTCCCTTTCCCTTGCCCCCAGCAATGACATGAGGTGGTATAGAATAACACCTGGATCCTAGCGATGGCCCCTGCTGGCTACTGCAAGAACTAACCCTGTCCTGGGTGGAACCAGGACAAAGTGCATCAGGGAACAGACTATGTCTGGCATATGAAAGAAAAGGTGTAGTTGACATATGAACAATCCCATAATGCAAGTCATGATTATTTCCATTACTGATTGAAAAAGAAGTCATATTAAAGAGAAAACCAGAAAAGCATAAGTAAAGAGGAAGAATCACATGCTAAGAAAATTATTAAGAAGTTTTAAATTTTTTGCCATATTGAACAAATACATTCCCATCTGAAGGTACATATAAACTGCAGTTTAGGAATATTGTGGCAGATTCACCAAAATTTGTTGAAATCAGCATACACAACAGGCTTCGAAAGAGTTGGTTTATACCAGCCATCAACATGGTCCATTGTTTATGAGCTTCCTTCCCTAACCAGCTCCAAAGAGCATAATGGTAAGTTCGATGGCCTGGCTCTCACTGATGCCTGCTTAATTCCTCTGACACTATTGGTATGTGTTACATGTCAAAACCAAAACTAAAGACTGTAAACATTAATTGCAAGAAAGGTATTTAATTTCACGTAATCTACATTTATTTGTCTACTTTGATCTTAGTTCTCTGTGTGCTTTATTTTACACTGCAATAGCAGTATGAAAATCCTTCTAATGAAAAAATTTGTCCTGCTTTCCTATAAGAAAATGAAGACAAGCAGTTATTTAGAGGTAATATTCACATGTAGCTATTCTCATTTGATTTGATCCTTTTCAATGTGTGCTTGACAGTGGTTGGAATACAGAAATGCAGACAATGGGAGAGAAGAAAGTTAACAAACCTTGTCACACTCTGGAGGACAGATATGAGATTCATTGCTTTCCTGCCAGAGGCCAGTGAACCTACATAGAGTAATTGTAGCAGAAATCTTTTGTGTTCAGCTGGAATAAGACAACAAGCAGTTTCCATTTCTCTGTCCTAACTCACTCCAGGACAAAATTATCCAGTTTCAGGTTTGATTGAAGCAAACCATCTCAGTTTACATTGTAGGAGACATAGAGCCCATGCAGCCAACATGAGTGTGACCTCGTCGGTTTTGCAACATCTACCTTTACACACTGAGTGCAGAAGAGCATCCTCCACATTAATTGTTTCTTAAGTGATTGTGTGTCAGGGCTCTGAAAGCAGTTTGGGTCGTAAGTGGAGATTTCAGGAATACCAGTCCTGCTTGTTGCATCTCTTAAACTACACTGCAAACATAGCTGCTTAATATTTAGAGATAAAAAGATGTGCTTCAGATCAAAATGAAGAAGTGTTTCTGACCAAACTGAAACCTAAAGAATTCAAACTCTTAAATTTGCCATTAAAATCCATAGCCACAGCGTGTTCACAAAGCCATTTACAATATCTTGCAGCCTATATTATTTAAATTTCAATCACTGTCTTTTATAATTTTATGCATATTTCACCTGATTTTGTACCCCTGTTTCCTGAGTACAGAGACAAGGGGGTGGAGCTTTTAGTGCTGTCTATTCAATACCACTCATATCACAGCTGCGGGGGCGTGGTTTCAGCAGGAAAAAAGCTGGGGCTGGAAACAGAAAGTTTGCCAATTTTGCCTGGCTCTCCCCAGGGAGGAGGTACTAGGTCAGTCCAACAGAGCTAGCCCCTCTGCTGCCACCAGCTGTTCCTTTTCCCATTCCTCTGAGCTGCAGTTTTTGTGTTTGGTGATGAAAGACAGTGGCGGCGAGCCCAAGATGCTGCTCTGAGAAAAAGAAAACGGAGTGAAAGCAGCAGCAGCAGCGCGAGGGCAGAGCTGTGTGGTGCCCAAGTCCCAGGAGAGCTGAGTGGAGCAGCAGTAGTGCCACAGGCAGCTGCATGGAGTTGAACCAGTGGAGTGGTCTGACGGGGCAATGCAGATGATCTACCTTCCAAGAGGCTTTGTTTGCCTTAGGTCACCGTTGTTCTTTTTGGACTGGGGGTGAGGAGGGCGGCGTTAAACCGTGGAAGCTCTCATTCGTAATATTGCTTTTGTTTTCCCAAATACCACTGCCACCAGTGGAGGGCCAGCTGCCATCTTGCCTTTGTCTGGGAAACCATGCTGGGTGCTGTCTTTGGGAAGCATTTTTTTTGTTCGGTGGTGAATACTTTTTTGTGAGTAAAAGACCTTCTCTTTTTTGTACACTCTTTGTCATTAATATTGTTATGGTTATTGCAATTTTCAGTAAATTGTTATTCCAATTTATAATCTCTCCCAGTGTTCCTCCATCATCAGAAGGGGCAGGGGGAGAAGACAGCAACTTGAGTGGGTTTAATTTTCTAGGTAGGATTTAAAACTAGCATACCCTGATATTATTTTGGGAAACATTTCAGTGTGTTTTATTTCATTGCTAATTTCCAGCCATAAAATAATTTAATTTGCTACAACTTTATTTCTCTGAATAACAAAATCAGCAATTATAGCTGTAACATTCAAAGTACTTACCTTACCTTTTGGGAATACGTTTTTGCAGAAGTTCTTTTGTATGCTGAAGACTGCAAAAGCATTCTGAATATTCACAGAAAGTTATTATGCTTGCATCTAAAGTATCTGAACAATCATTACAAAAAAGATAATTTGTGATTGAAGGTTTATGATTTTGAAATGGAGAAAATGTATTTTTTTTTCATGGAAGTTAAAATCAGGGGATTATAAGCAGACTTGAAATTAGCCTTTATTAAGGTGCTTTTTCAAATTCATATCTCGTTTCCTGCTCGCTTTTCTACCAAAGTATTTGTCTGACTTACAAAAGGCCTGTGTCTAAGCTGAACACTATAGAGGTCTCAGGGACATGTATCTGCTATCTAATTTATACCAAAAATTTTTCTTAAATACAAGTGGCCCTTCAAATAAGCATTTGCTACTGTTTCATATGAATGTTGTTGTATGATTCTTTGATATAAATTACTGTTGTTGCTGTTATCCACTTCCTAAACTTCATTTGCAGGATTTGTTCTTATTTATTTGACACTTTTATTTTTTTTATTGAATTACAGGCCTACTAGGCATCTTCTTGTTTTGGACTTCTAGTTAAATGTGTTCTTTCTATGGTTCTAGACCTTCCCATTCAACATACATTATTCTACAAAACTTCATTGTCTTTCATCCTCACTGTATAGATGATTTAAAACCAAATTAAATGTCCAATTTCAAAGAATTTGAAGAATGTTAATCTTGAAGAAGAGTCCCATGGTTAATTGGAGGAGATCATTCTAAATAAAAGGAATACCACATGAGGAGGATTTTATTTTCCTTTACTAAAAATTTTCTAAAATTATCCGTGTTAATTCCAGCTCTCTGCAAGATCTTTATCATGCAAAGCATTTCACAGAATCATAGTATCACAGAATCAATCAGGTTGGAAGGGACCACAGAGGTTCATCTGGTCCAACTTCCTTGCTCAAGCAGGGTCATCCCAGAGCACACTGAACAGAATTGCGTACAGAACGTTCTAGAATATCTCCAGTGAGGGAGACTCCACAGCTTCTCTGGACAATCTGTTCCAGTGCATAGTCATCTGCACAGTAAAGAATTTTGTCCTCATATTCAGATGGAACTTCCTGTGCATCAGTTTCTGCCTGTTGCCTCTTGTCCTGTTGCTTGGGATCATTGAGCAGAGCCTGGTCCATCCTCTTGACACCCTCCCTTCAGGTACTTACGTTGATGAGATCACCTCTCATTTGTCTTTTCTTGAGGCTGAACAGGCCCAACTCTCTCAGCCTTTCCTCATAAGAGAGATGCTTCAGTCTCTTAATCATCTTTGTTGCCCTCCACTGGATCCACTCCAGGAGCTCCATGTCTCTGTCATACTGAGGAGCCCAGAACTGAACACAGTACTCCAGATGTGGCCTCTGGAGCAACCATTCTACTACGCTGAGTAGAGGGACAGGATTACCTCCTTCGACTGGTTGGCAGTGCTCTTCCTAATGCACTTCAGGATACCATTGGTCTTCTTGGTCATAAAGGCACCGCTGGCTCATGGACAGCTTGCTGTCCACCAGGACCCCTTCTCTGCAAAGCTGCTCTCCGGGTGGTCAGCCCCCAGGTGATACTGGTGCCTGCGGTTATCCTTCCCCAGGTGCAGAACCCTGCATTTGCCTTTGTAGAACTACAGAGAATTCTTTTCTGCCCATTTCTCCAACGTGTCAAGGTCCTTCTGAAGACCTGCACAGCCCTCTTTGGTATTGGCCACTCCTCCCAGCTTTGTATCATCAGTGAACTTGCTGAGAAGGCATCTTTCCCTTCATCGAAGTCAATAATGAATAAGTTAAAAATAGTTAAGTATATATCAATACGCAGTATTGAACCTTGGAGGACAGCACTACCAACAGGCCTCCAACTACAGCCTGTGACAATGATTTGGACACTCTAGAGTCTGATGTTCAGCCAGTTCCCCATCCACTTTACCGTCCACTCATCCAGTCCACACTCCCTGAGTTTGCCTATGAGGATGTTGTGAGAGACAGTGCTGAAACCCTTTCTAAAGTCAAGGTAGACAATATCCGCTGCTCTTCCCTCATCCATCCAGGTAATTTTTTCATTGCAGAAGGCAATCAGGTTGGTTGAGCATGATTTACGTCTAGTGAATCCATGCTGACTGCTCCTGTTCACCTCCTACTGGGGGTTTGGGTCTTTCAGGGAATTTTTTGTCCCATCTGAAAAGGAGACTCTGTGAGGGGAATGGGTTGTCTAGGAAACAAATGTGAGCAATTAAGAAACAAAAGAATATGGTCAAGCACTCCCACATGCCACAATAACCACCCAGCCAGGGAAACAGAGCTCAGGAGTTTCAGCATGATACTGTGAGAGGTGGCGAGACTCTGAGACTTGGCTGGAAGGGACAGGAGCTGGGCTCTGCCTCTTTTCGGCTTCCCAGTCAGTGAGAAGGATTGGGTGTGTTGCAGGAAGGGTTCAGCTGCTACACTGTAGCCACCACCCTGGGTCTGCTCTCCTCTGCTGTTCCTGCCTTCCTCTGGCCCCTGGGTGGGTGATACCGAGGTCCATCGCTCCCCAGTCAACCCTGCCTGCCTGCGCTGCTTGCTGCCTGCTGCCGAGGCTGGGGGAGCCGGGCTGCTGCCCTGTGAGTTCGCAGCGGGAGCAATCTCCCCTCTCCCTCTCCCTCTCCCCCGAGCCGCCATTGCCACGTGGAGAGGTCTCCACGCTCACTCCACAGAGCCCCCTGCAGCTGCGAGAGTCACTGCAGCCGTCGCCTTGCCAAGGCCACTAGAGCCCCTGCCGGCTGTGGTCACAACTACACCAAAGGGGAAATTACTCAACAGGCGAGAAAAGGCTGTTATTGGGTTTTCTGTTTTCTTGTTGTTGCTGTTTGTCTCTCTCATTACATATGTGTGTGTGTATAGATATATATATACACATATATACACACATCCTAGTAAAGAACGGTTATTTCTTTTCCCATATCGTTGCTTGAAAGCCTCGTCATTTCAAGGTTATAATAATTTAGATGGAGGGGGTCATCTTTTCCGTTCCAGGAAGTTTCCTGCCTTCCTGGCAGTCTTTTAAACTAGAACACCTCCTTGTCCACATGGGTAGAGACTACCTCCAGAATGAGGTGCTTCATCACCTTTCCAGGGATTGAGGTGAGGCTGACTGGCGGGTAGTTCCCTGGGTCCTCCTTCTTGTCCTTTTTGAAGACTGGTGACATTTGCTTACTTCCAGCCCTCAGGCACCTTTCCCAAACTTCATGACCTTTCAAAGATGATGGTGAGCAGCCTTGCTATGATTTCCACCATCTCTCTCAGCACTCAAGGATGCATCCTGTCATGGCCCATGGACTTGTGGATGTCAAGTTTGCCTAGGTGAACTCTAACCTAATTGTCCTTGTCTGTTCTAAGTTTCCTTTACCCTGGTCTCCCGTGTTAGAGTTTTCTGAGGCATGATCTTGTCAGTGAAGACGGATGCAAAAAAAGCATTCAGTAACTCTGCCTTCTCCACATCCTTTCTTACCAGGCTTCCTCCTCTGGTAACGGGCCCATGTTATCCTTTGTTTTCCTTTTATTATTGATATACTTGGAAAAGCCCTTCTTATTGTCCTTGACATCCTTGGCCAGATTTAACTCCGGTTGGGCCTTGGCCTTCCTTGTCTTCTTTCCACTTACTCTGACAACCTCTCTATATTCATTCCAAGACCCTCCTTCCATCTTCTGTGTATTTTTTGCTTACACTTGAGTAATGACAGGAGGTTGGTGTTCATCCACGTATGCCTCTTGCTTCCTTTGACTGGGATGCATTATTCTCGAGCCTGAAAGAAGTGATCTTTGAATATCAATAAACTCTTTTGGACCCCTCTCAGCTGCAACTTTCTCTGTCCCATAGAATTCTTCCAAGAAGATTTCTAGAGGCTAAAATTAGCTCTCTTGAAGTCCACGGTTACAATCTTACTTGCTGCCCTGCTTCCTCATTACCTGATGCTGAACTCCACAATCTCATGGTCGCTACAGCCAGGGCTGCCCCCAACCTTCACACAACCCTGAGATAAGCTCAGTTGGTTATAGCACAGTGTTAATAACACCAAGGCATTGGGTTCAAGCCCCATATGGACCATCTACTTAAGAGTTGGAGTGGATGATCCTTGTGGGTCCCTTCAAACTCAGAATAATCTCTGAATCTCCATTAAGGCCTCCAGTCTTCATTAGGATGAGGTCAAGCAGCACATAATTCCTGGTGGGATCCTCCACTACCTGTGACAGGAAGTTGTCATTAACGCTTTCTAGGAAGCTCCTGGATTGCTTGTGCTTTTCTGTGTAGTTTCTCCAGCAGATGTAAGGGTAGTTAAGAACCAGTATGTCTGACTTTGAGGCTGCTTCAAGCTGCCTGTAGAAGGGGCCTCATCCACTTCCTTCTCTTAATCAGGCAGCCTGTAGCACACACCCACAACAGTGTCACACTTACCGGTCTCCCCTTTTATCCTAACCCATAATCTCTCTACTCGCTCGTCAGAGACAGAGTTAAATACATTCCAAGTGTTGTCTCACATGGAGGGCAACTCCACAGTAGGGCATAACAGAGTCTTCATGACATAACTTTCCTTTCTGGAATTCTTTAAACTAAATCTGAAATCAAGCTAATTCCATCTTCTGTCTGCACATCACAATGTATCATCATAAACACAAATTTCACATATATTTTGATCTTTCAACAGCAGTCTAATGAACTAGGAACTTATAACTAATTGCTTCTACAAGGAGACTATGAAGATGAAAGAAATCATTTCAGTGGCATATATTGATCTATCTTAAATGCAATGACACAGACATAATTTTAATATGAATAGTGCTCAGTACTTCTCTTATTGTGTTAAGGATGCACCATCACTAATGAAAAAGCAATGATAACTGCATTAACAATGAGCAGTACTTGCTTTTGATAAAGATGTTAATTGTTACAATATTCATACAACTGTTTTTGTTAAGTAATGAGACATATTTTTCTTCAAGATAACCAAAACTGAACTTTACATTCAAGAAAACATGGATTGGAATATTAAATTGTTTGGTTCAGCTAGACATTTCTTTGAACCTGGTGTGAGTAACCCTTTGTTTATTATGTCCACAATATGTCTTTTCATATAGCTATAACTGTTTCATAACTATAAATCCTCTTGCTTTTAAATGTTTTGTTTCCTGATGATATTGTAAATATGTTTTTGTTCATGTCTTTGAAGAGAGAGGAAATGAAGACATCCTGTGCAGAAGAAAATGAGCAATCTTATTACCTTTGTCTCAGTAAGGTTACCATAGCTTTCATGCATATAGGGTCTCTGACATTTATACTACTTAAACACACAGGCACTTACTGAACTTTAAAGTACAGCTATACTAGTCAGAACTATAGGAATTCCAGAAGTTTTCCTGAAACTATCAAAAGAAACCATCCCAAAGAGCTAAAAAAATGGTCCATGGGCACAAATGTCTCAACTTCTCAGTTTTATCTTTCTTCTTTCCTCCTTCTGCTCAATCCAAGAGAGGTAAAATGATGATATCCTGTTTGGTTATCAGTTAAACTCTTGTTCCTTACCATGGTAGTTTAATAGTCTGTTACACAGTGGCTTAGTCTAAGACAATTATGCGTAACTCCAAAATGAGTTCCGTCACTGTGTTGGTTTTGCAGGGCCTGGTTTTTGGTAGCGTGGGGGGGCCACACAGGTGGCTTCTGTGAGAAGCTGCTGGAAGCTTCCACCATGTCCCACAGAGCCAATCCCTGATGGCTCTGATGATGGACATGTCACTGGCCAAGGCTGGGCCAATTAGAGATGAAGGTAACACCTCTGTGATAACATATTTAAGAAGGAATCATAACAAAGTTTGTGGCGCAGCTGTAATTTTCCAGCTGGAGAAGAGTAGGAGTGAGAATACGTGAGAGAAACAATAATGGAGGCACCAAGACAGGGCAGAAGGAGGGGGAGGAGGTGCTGCAGGCGCCAGAGCCGAGATGTCCCTGCAGCCTGTGGTGAGGACCATGGTGAGGCAGCTGTCTCCCTGCAGCCCATGGGGGTCCACGGGGGATGCAGAGATCCACTCGCAGCCCATGGGGGAGGTGCCCACACTGGCGTGGGTGGATACCAGGATGCTGTGGTCCGGCAGGAGTCCCGATGGAGAGAGAGGCCTTGCTTGCAGGCTGGAGCAGCTGTCCTTGGAGGACTGCACCCCCTGGCAGAGTGACCCACGCCGCAGCAGTTTTGGGAGGACTGTCTGCCCGTGGGATGGACTCATGCTGCAGCAGTTTTGGGAGGGCTGCTGCTCGTGAGAGTGGACCCACACTGGGGAAGTTCACGGAGAACTGTCTCCCGTGGGAGGGACCCCACGGTGCAGCAGGGAAATGACTCCTCTCTCTGAGCAGTGGAAGAAATGTCTTGGGTGATGAACTGACCAAAACCGCCCACCCCGCCTCACTGTGCCATCGGTGGGAAGGAGGGAGGGATTGGGGGGAGAAAAGGGTGTCTTTAAGGGCTTATTTTACTTCTCATTCTCCTACTCTGATCTTGTTAGTAATAAATTCACCTCATATCATTAAGTTGAGCCTGTTTTGCCCTTGAAGTGTTTTCTCCCGGTCCTTATCTCAACTCATTAACCTTTTGTTAAATTTTCTCTCCTCTGTCGCAGAGCAGAGGAGAGTGAGTGAGTGGGTTTTTCATGGGTGCCTAGTGTTTGGCCAGTGTCAAACCACGACGGTCCCCTTTAGTTTTAACCACTAGATACAAACTGGTTAAAACATGGGAACCAAAAATCAAGATGGGGGAGAAGACCCTTCTCCCAAGATGGTGGCCTCCATAGCAGACCATTTGGACCAGAAGACAATGATAATATGGTGAAGAAGCCCCTCTCAGCTCAACCTTCCCCGAGAACAAAAAACCAGGAGGGCAGGGGCTTACAAAGGAGTTCTCGTGGAAGATGGGAATTGCTGCCATTGCTTGGGAAGCTCTGGCCCCATAGTACCAAAATCAGTAAGACTGAAATTTTCTAACATGGTTTTGAGCATTAGAATGCAGACATTCTTTATTGCAATGTGCTGGTCAGTTGGAGAATCCTTCCTCTAATCCAGTGCCCCGCACGTCAGGTAAAGAGGGTTTTTATCATATGCACTGATTACATGTTCATCAGCTATCCCTGCTTACTTGACATATATGTATCACTTTATTTTACATAGTTGTACACTTTTCAGAAGTCCTTATGTGGTTCTTTAGGGTTGTCTTCAACGTTTGGTGTCCTTTTTAGGTGACGGTTCCTCGACCCCTGCTTTTGAGTAAGTGCAATATCATTGTTCTGCATAACTTCTTCTTTGTCAGCTTTGCAGAGCTGAGCTGGCATCCTGCTTGCATTTTGCATGACTCATGTTTGCCTAAATTACATCCTTTATCTATTTCTCCAAGGTTGTGCTGTTCTGTTCTGGTTCTACTGTCCTGGTCAGTGTCAGCCCTGCTTCCTTTCAGCAACCTCAGCAGTGTGTGTGTGTGTGGATGGGTGGTCAGTGCTGCCACTTGCTGCCCCCTCCTGCCACCCGCTGGACTCAGTTGGTGTCAGTGCAGCAGTGGGGAGGGCGTGGGTGGGAAGAAAGTGGACTCATTGGTCACCGAAGAACAGCATCCTTGCCCCACTAGTCCCAACTGTGGTTCTGGAGCTGTCACTTCAGCACCTTTTGGCTTGGGAATGGCCCTGCTGCCTCTCCTCACCACCTTGTCCTGCAGAAGTGTCCTGGAAAGGCTCAGAAATGGGAAAGAGCGTTGTGCAGTGCCAGGGTCTGCCCTTCAGTGAGCCGGACGAAATGGACCCCTTTCCAGTTGTGGCCATGGCTTTTTCCCTGCCAAAACTACACCCATGGCTGTGATGTGAGTGGTAGTCGGATAGACAGCACTTAAAATGAATTGTCTTTGAGACCTGTCAAGTTTGACTGAAATTACCCAGTAGATCAAAAAAAACCCATGGGAGTAGGAGAACTGACAGATATGCAGAAACCTGATAGGCACCGGACACCTCATGTCTTACCCAGGTTAAGAAAAGGCACAAAAACTATATGACCTATTTCTTTTCACACTTTCATAGCATAAATTATGAACCATTTGATCGTTGCTTTCAGTCTGATAGAGTCGTAAATGTCAATGAGACGACAATTGGCTTTTCAACCTAAGTACTTTATTCTGTGTCTGAAATTCCCTGTTTGACATTTACATGCTTGAGTTCTTAACATACTGTCATCAGGTCTTTACTTCTGATGTATAGCAAAGGAGGTAAAAACTTCACTTGTCTCCCATAAATGGCTCCCTCAAATCTGTTTGGTCACATAGGTGAAGTCACTGCATCAATGGTTTTAGGAAAAAAAAAGAAACATTGCTCTTCAATTGAACTTCAAGCCTGTTTTATCTCTTAGCTGATGAATGAACTGGCATGTCATAAATGTTTGTAAAGAGAAATAGCAGGAGGCATGCACATAACCATCTTCTTACCCGGCCATGCTATTTACCTGTAGTCTTTAAAACACTAATTCTCATGAAACATACTGTTGCATGTCTTTTTATTTGACTATTTGACAGCATTAAATTACAATGCTCAAAAGGCAAAACTAACGCAATCTATTCCGTAGCGACAAAAGTACGTGTAGATATACACATTTACTGTACCAGTTATATGACATCAAATCAAATACCAGTATTCAATATAGTTTTAAACCAGAGGATTTTTTTTGGTGTTTCTGTTGAAGCAACTGTTTTCAAACGGTTAGCAGCCTACATTTTTTTCCAGTTTAGCTTAGGAGAGGCATTTCTTTTTCCTGGAGGTCTGAGATCAGAAAATAACCACATGTTTAGGTGCCAAAACTCTGCGAGTAACTGTGAACTTATTCTGTCACAATTTCAACAAATCCCATCAGTTCCTAATAGACTCAGTGATATATTGTGCTGATAGCTTCATCCAGCATTTGATTTATGGCTAAATATTGACTTAAAACCTTGCATAAGAAAAAGAGGTTAAATGAGCTAAAAAAAAGTCCCCCAAGCCCTTTGAAAATATTCACCATAGTATTTGCCTGGTTTGTTGTCTCTACAGCTCAAATCCATTAAAATGAAAAAGCCTGGTCTACACATGAAAAGCACAATTAGAAAATTAAAACTGGACCATTTGGGGAAGTATTTCAAAAAGGTGTTGAAAGCATAAATTGAAAACTCCTGAACTTTCAGATGAGAAATATCTCAGATGGAGATGGAGCTGTTGACATGGCTTACTTAGTGTCTCCTAGGTGTCGGAAACATTTGGGGATGAAATCAATTACTAAGCAGCTAGGTACAGCAGCCAATCCTACTTGGAAGCATCCAAGAAGTTTAACTCTTCTTGTATTCTGAAGAGATCTTTTCTCTGAATGGATCCTTTCCCTAAAGAAGTAATAGTTTTAATTTCTGGTTTCGTCTCACCAGTTTTTCAGATCATCTCTTTGATCACACATATAACAATAAATATTTCCCCTGTTTATTTCCTCACTATTTCTTTAATATGAAACTACCTTGCTTAGTCTTGTCTTAGAGGCAAACCTTTTAAAGTTTTAGGGACAGTTAAGACCAACATGGACCTACAGGTAGCAATTTTCCTTCTCTTTCTCTACCACTCAGTTGGAGGTACAAAAGACTTCCTTCAGCTTCTTTCAGGGAAAATACCCAGAGTGCCCAGGTTAGTCCCCAACTTTGAAATGTCCCTGAAAGAAAGAGTTGGCTGTAACAGAGTTTAGTTTAATTTAAAGACACTAATGTCCCTGGAAAAATAGACTTTGTATTAAGTTAATGTTTAAGGATGAGTCTGTTGTTGTTGATGCCTGTGTGTTTGCTACAATGCTTTCCAGAAACCACCCTTTTATTGATGACACGTTGAATAGGTAGTATTTGCGGGATAGGATATCATCATTGTCTTCTGTACCTTTGTCGAAAATGTCCTTGGTAAATGTAAAACATTTTGATGTGCTAGACTCCCCAAGAATATGTGGACATGGCTGGATGAAACATTGTAAAAAAGTAAGCACAATGTATTTATTTAGGTTTAAATGCTCATAAAGTAGAACAACTGTTTAATTCTGGACATGATTTTTAAATTATTTAATATTTCATGGTGCTCAGATATATTCAACATCTAAAGCCATAAGTTCAGTTTTCTTTTGGTTATCATACATGTTGCTTAAGTTTTTCTGCTTTATAACTAATACAGAGAGCACTTTATCCAAAACTTTGTGCTTTGTACCTTTGCTCGCGACATCCAGCTACAGAACACTAAGACTGTTGTTTGTCTAAAAGATTGGTATTAACTGATACATTCTCAGTGATGAAATAAGTGGCTGACATGCAAACTAATCAAATATACAGCCTCAGAAACATACAGAAGTAGATACAGCCTCAAATATACAGAAAATATACAGGATATTTTCTTTGGCTGAAAGCCAGATATACCACTGTTTGTTTGTATTCAACATTTCTTATGCAGCCAAGAACCCGGCAGAGAATCAGTTGTGACTACCTCAAATCAAGTCTAGGAGACAAATGAAATATGTTGTCATGGTTTAAGCCCAACTGGAAATTAAGGCCCATGGAGCTGCTCAACTACCCCTACCCAGTCCAGTGGGAGAGACAAAAGGCAGAGATCCAGAGCTGAGATAAGAACAATTTACTGGAAAGAGTAATGGGATAAGAAAATGAAGTAACAGCAACAATATTAACAACAAAAGTAAAAAGAGGGTGATTTACATACAACTAAAGCTCACCAACCAACTGACATGATCTGGTGCCATGTGTACCCCTGAGACAAAGAACAAAATGGCCCCTGGGCCTTCCATGTGTACATTCGTTCCCCCCACCTCAGACAATGAAAAACGGTGTTGGACAAACTGCTCCATCTGCCACTCAATGCCCCAGAAAAGGGCAAAATAGACACAGATTCCCCAAAAGCCCCATTTTTCCTCCACCCAAAGTCATATCCCCTTCTTCTCTAAAGTGAGAATCTCTTACTTCTGCCTCCCAATGATGATGTGGGTGATAGAGAACAACAACCTAGACACACCCACACAGCTGAAGGCTCTGCCCTCTCACATCCTTGGCCAAAGCACATGTACATGACAAAGAGCTCTGATCACCACAAGAAGTGAACAAGTTAAAAGGTTCATTGTCTCGTATTTACTTGAGTCATTTTGCCATGCCATCTCATCCTGAAGGAAAGAGCAAGTACTGCAATACACAAAGCTGAGCACATCTCCTCTTACCTGTAGGCCTTCTGTCTGTTTCTAAAAAGGTTGACTTTATCAAGAACACAAATGTAGTTGAATTGCCATCACCAATTCCTGTAAACATTACGTGCTGTGGCTCTTGACTTCAGTGAAGATCTCCTTTTGCTGTACTAGTGACACCAGTCACCAGAGCTAGCAGAAAAACAAGCGTAGTTGCAGTGTGACTGTCAGTCCAGTTGTGTGAACTTGCTTAGCTGAATCAAATGGCAAATATGATCCATCAACCCAGAAGCAGAGGGAGCAGGGGACTCTTTGATTTCTTCATATTTCCCTTCAAAAAATGTCAGCATTGTACTACTATTTAGAACACACACTATGCCCATTTCAGTCACACTTCTGTCACTTAAAATTTTACTGGTATTTATTGGAGATCTTATTACGAACCCCTGCACACAGCCTCTCATGAGAAGCTTCCCAGGTAAAGGCAATGAGGCACTCAGAGTCTCAGGCACAAAAGAGTGAGCACAGCATAGCCTGCTACTGTGTTAGTAAAAAGGCACACCACTTATGCCAAGAGGTATGGGACCATGAGGGCACCACAAGAACACAAGAATTCACGTCCAATGAAAAAAAGTGAATTTCACTTTAAAGAGTAGAGCTGTATATTTGGCACTTTTCCACACCAGTTTTTGGCCTAATGATCTGCTTTTCTTGTTACCAAGATGCAAGTACTTGGAGAGGTGTGCTACAATACAGAAGCTGGGAGTCACTGGTAAAAAGGAGTCCTCCACAACTGTACAAATCCTGATAAAAGGCAAAAACCCACCACAGTAAACTTCTGCTTTAACAAGCTACACATCTAGAGCCACATATTAGCCCATGACAGAATAAAGACCTGCCTTTTCAGTCAAAGGTTTGTCACAGTTTATTAGAGGTCAGACATATACCCCTATAAATCACATGATACCATTCTAAATGTACTATCATTCTCTATTCTCTACTTTCTCTACAACAGGGATTATATTGTCACAACAACAACAACAAATTATTGTCACCAAATTTAGAAATTGCTTATGGTCATCTACACTGTCACCACTGACATTGTCAAGGTGTCTACATTAGGCAAACAAGGGATCAGAAAAATGCTCATGAAAACAGCATGAAAAAAATCCATGGGTGACACAACTGATTTTGAGCAAACATTTACTTCTTGCATTTTCCAGAGCTTGCATCTTTCCTCATCTTGCTCAACACCCAGCTTGTAGCCTGAGACTGTGTTTGTGCTCACCCTCTCCACCTGGGCGGTTACTTTGCACATCAGCAGCTTGACCCCTGATCATTTTAGCCTTCAGCATTCCAGGTAGTCTGCAAGCCGTCTTCAAAAGACTAGGAGGTGTATGGTGGAAGTATTTGTGTAAGGGACAGGATGCCTCTTATTTCTGCATGAAGTCATGAGTTCTTGAAGACAAGAGATATTTTTCATGAGCTTGGACTACACATTTTTACACTAAGCAAGAGGACTTGATGGCTTCCTTCATCTGGGAGAATGTCCAAATTAAAATGACCATCAGTGACGTCCCTCTAACCTTGTTAGGAGTTCTTTACTTTCTGATCAGTCTGTCCTTTCTGTTGGATATTTATGGTCGTTTCCCATGTCAGCCACACTATTTTCAGGGAGGAAATGACTGTTTCTGGACATGGTCAAAAGCTTTTTGCAAAGCAAAACAGCTTTCTTTTTAGAAGTATTTCTGTATTAAAAAAGATTTATAAAGATTATGCTATACACAGTTGCTATGAAAAATATTACTGTTTTATCCTCTTGAAAAGTGATTTCCTTGTTTGAGGTGCAGATACTCTGTATTTACACTGGCAGCTATCAACTGTCCTGTTCTCAGTGTACAAGTCAGCATTCAAAAGCACACAAATCCTATTCATGACTTGTAAACCTGAGACATTATATTAAGTATTATGGCAAAATAACAGAATATATCTTTTCCAGAATTTTTGATATCTTGAATTTCCTGTGTAGTTTCAGCTGAGTATTCTGTACTTCCTTATTTCCTGTCTTGAGCTTTCTCTGACAATGTCTGGCACGCTAACAAGGGAGATGGATAGGGTGTAAGATTGTGGTTTGCCTGCATAAGGTCTCTAGGACTGTGAATAGGTCCAGAAGATTCCTAAAAGATTCCTAAACACCTGCATGACAAACTCATGGACCAGGTACAAAAGGAACCAACTAGGAAAGGTGTCTTTCTTGATTTGTTGCTTTGATTTCATTTGTTAACAGAGAGGGTCCTGTGGCTGAAATGGTTATTGGCGGCCATAGAATTCTGACCATGGACATCATGAAGCAATCGAGTTTAACTCTGGTGACAGCACAAAAAGTGCCAGAAAATCTTTAACTGTGTATATGAAGAGAGCAAACTTAAGGTTGCTCAGGGAACTACTTAATGATGTCCTCTGGGAAAACACTTTTTAAGGTGCTGGGGTCCATCAGTGCAGGTCACTTTTTAAGCATCACCTCCTAAAAGCACAGGAGCAAGAAATTTCAAAATGTCAGAGGTCAACCAGACAAGGCAGAAAGCTGGCTCAGCTGGGCAGGTGTCTTCTTCTGGAGCTAAGGCAATAAAATAAAATGTATGGCCAGTGGAAGCAAGGTCAGGTGACATGGGAGGAATACAGAGATGCTGCTTGCCACTGTAGGGAGAAAATTCATGTGGCCAAAGCTCAACTGGTGTTGAAGTTGACCAGTACTGTGGGGAACAAAAAAAGTGCTTTTTAAAATAAGTCAAGAGCAAAAGGTGGTTCAGTAATGACCTTGTCCTGTTTGAGGATGAAGAGGATGTTCACCTCACAAACAGGTGACCATGGACAAAGTGGAGATATTTATTGCTTTTTTTCCTGCTGTCCTCAACACTAAAGATGGGCTATGGGAGTCCCAGTGTACTGAGCTGGTGGATGTGAGAATGAGATGTGTCCTGACCTGTGGCTGTGAGAATGATAAACTCCCAGTTAATTCTGAACTTATGTGGGATTTGTTACTCTGGATGGCTGGTGACCAGTCACTAGTGGGGCTCCCCAGAGCTCCATCCTAGGCCCCTTCTCTTCAACTTCTTCATGAACAACTTGGATATAGTACGCCAAAGTATATGGAGTAAGTTTGCTGAAGATGGTAAATTGGGAGGAGTTGTTGACTCTCTCAAAGGCAGAGACGCCCTGCAGAGAAACCTCCACAAATTAGAGGGCTTGACAATCACCAACCTTACGAAGTTTCACAAAGACAAGTACTGGATTCTGCACCTGGAATGAGGCAACCCTGGATGTGTGTACACACTGGGGAATGAGAGGCTGGAGAGAAGGACTGCAGAAAAAGACCTGGGGGTCCTGGTCAGTAGAAAGTTGAATACGAGTCAGCAGTACCCTGTCAGCTGAGAGGGTAGACCATGTCCTGGGGTGCATCAGGCACAGCATGGCCAGCCGGGCAAGGGAGGGGATTGTCCTGCTCTGCTCTGCACTGGGGCAGCCTCACCTCGAGTCCTGTGTGCAGTTTTGGGCACCCCAATATAAAACAAATATTAAGCTAGTAGAGAGCATCTAAACAAGGATTTTGAAGGGTCTGGATGGGAAGCCATATGAGCAGCAGCTGAAGTCACTTGGTTTGTTCAGCCTGGAGAAGAGGAGACTGAGGGGAGATCTCATTGTGGTCTTCGACATCCTCACGAGCGGAAGCGGAGTGGCAGACACCAATCCCTTCTCTCAGGTGCCCAGTGATAGGTCCTGAAGGAACAGCATGAAGCTGTGTCAGGGGGCATTCCATCAGATATTAGAAAAAGATTCTTCATCCGGAGAGTGGCTGGGCGCTGGAACAACCTCCCCATGGAAGTGGTCATGGCACCAAGCCTGTCTGAATTCAGAAGCATTTGGGCAACACTCTCAAGCACAAGCTGTGATTCTTGGGGTTGTCCTGTTCCGGGCCAGAATTTGGACTTGTGGGTCCCTTCCAAACATTATGATTCTGTGATTCTTTGACCTTTGTTTTTTTGAAATACCAAAATGTCACTGTCTTACAAAAGGCGAGTACTTAGATAAATGTCAAAACAGACCACTTTCATTTCCCTCTTTGGGTCAGACATACCTCCTTCTTCTCACAGGAGCTCTTTAGCACAGAAAAACAAATTCAAAAGCCTCAGGTGTCCAGTATGAATCTTATCTGATCCTTAACCAATGGCATTGCTTCTGTGTTCTGTAATAAATCAATCCGACATGGTGACTTGATTGAAATCTGTCAGGTACATTATACGTTTTATATATATGACTTGAAGTCAGACACCAATCACAGATCACAGGGTTATTGTACTGCCACTCTTAAGTCACATTTGTAAAGCTCATGATGGATATATCTGTTAAAACTTTCTGTTGATCTGTGTCCATCAGCAGGGAAATATTACTGAATTTTAAATGGATACAAAGAAAGTGGTTTTGTAACAGTCTCATGATGTTAATTTGCTCTCCACAAAATTTAATAAATTTTAGCCTTCAAATGTATTATATTATGTTTGTGTTTCAATCCATTTTCTTGTGAAGAAGGCATATTTTGCATGTGATTTTTTTCCTTATATTTTTAGTGGGACTGATAACACTGTAAGGTCACCTGTTAGCCCTTGCTGAGGCACATGAAATAATTGAGAGCTATAGGATTATGAAGATTATGTCAGGAAGGAAAGAGAAATGCCATGCACATCACCTGTACAACAAACTAGCAACAGAATCTGGAAATAGTGCTCTTGCCATGGAATTACTGTACGATTTCATACTGTAGGATACCTCAACATCATTTTTGTAGGTTAGATTCTGGTTATCTCTGGCCACCAGCAGCATCAAACAGGTAAATACATTTCTAGGAAAACCATTTACTAATTGATTTAAATTTCTGCTGGCTGTTGACTCTTTCAATTGATATTTTCAGAAAGTTTTATGTAGAAACTAAATAATAATTTAAAAAGTAACTTCTTTTAATACTTCTAGAAGGAGAAATGTTGTAAAGTCAAATTTGGTTTAACAGTTAAGGAACAGTTGAGGAGACCTAGGATCTAATTTCTTTTGTTCCAGCACCACCAATATGGGTTACACTTATCTCTGTGCAACACTACACTACTACAAAGCCTTAACATGTGCTTTTTTAAAGGAACTTACATGTGTCTTACATGTAGCTGGCAAGAATTATTTCTGTCACTTTATATGGCAGATTTGTTTAGATGTAGAACAAGTCCAGTAATTTTCAGTGCCTGGGGCAAATCCTAATATGTCCCTCAACTTGCAACATGCAAAAACTATACTGAATTACATAGCAAAGGATTTACACAGCCCCTGCTAGAGCCTGCCATGGATTTCTGTGTCTTTGAACATACTGCATGAAACAGCAATTACTTATGGCAACATTTTTGCTTTTGCAGTAGATGTTCAAAAGGGAAATCATTAATTCTTCTTAAATTTGTTCAAAACCCTTTGTTTGCGTTTTCATTAGTGCAACTTGTGTTAAGCTCATCACTGTTAAATACCAGAAAAAACCGAATGATATTTTAAAACTACTCAGGGAAAAGATTTTTTTCCTTCAAAAAGACATGTTCTTGATCAACATAGCATTTTCCTCCAGTGTGAAGGAAAAATAATTTATTGGGCAGATCTTTGTGGAAAATAAATACAGGCAAAAATGCTGCCTAAGACCTAATTATCTATTACCACTGTAAGCCTTGGGGGAAGGTACACTTAGATGTATCTTTTAATGGAAATTTTGCTTCGAAAAGAGAGAACAAGTCAAACCCCAACAACATCTGTCACTATGGCTAGTGACTGATGTCTTAATCACAACCTATTTGTTTCAGAATGGCTGCAGGGTTTAAACCAACACAAATCTTCTCAGAAGCCCTTTTACAATGCCATTTTGTGCAGATAAAAATAATTTCCTTTTTTCATCCAGATAAATTACAGAGAACAGGCACAAGATAACTATGGTGTGCCATACAGCTAATAGCACATGACACCCAGGGTAGTTGGTGACATGGTGTTTTCTGCTACTCTTTCTCTGTAGAAGTTCTGATGTGATTTCATAGCTTTGTCTTCCAGTATAGATTTATTGTGTCATTTGGATTATTTTTTCTTTCCTTCCTTTTTTTTGCAGTTTGACTCAAGGCTTGAGCTCCAGATGTTTTATTATTGTCATCTCAGATTGCTAGTACCTGCTTCTGCCCACAATTGTAAAGCTGTGCATTTCTGGCTTCTTGATTCCGTTTGGAGGCTGGATTATCATTTGCTTGGCAGAGGTGGCTGTAGGCATGTGGGATAGGTGCTGCTGCATGGGGATCTGCAGTTTTGGAAGCTCTGTTTGTCGGTAATGCTTGGCAGCCCTTGCTTGCTTCGGTAAGGCTAGGACCCCACAGGCATCTTCAAAGATGAAATGAAAGAGCTTAGCTGTTTTCCTAAATGCCAAATCTTGCTTGCATCCCAGGTCACAATGCTTTGCTTCTTCATTCATTCAGTGGAGACTAGAGTGCTCACTACCCAGCTCTTCCTAACTAAACCCTTTCCCTTTTTCATTTTGGAGTCACCCAGCTGTCATAGCCCACGATCCCTGCATTTTCTGTGTGGTTACAGAGGTTCATCTCAGGCACAGCACACTCAACACTGCAAAGTGTTGCTGGGCCACAGACACTGTAAAGCTACTGAGCTACTGACTGCCACTATACTATGCTTCTAATAAGGCACAGTAATTGGAACATGTGTCCAGGAAGCTTCTGCCTGCTGTACAGGTTACCAAAAGCATCAGAGGTCACTTAAATTGAAAAGCAGGAATTGTAGGAATTGTAGAAAAGGAAGAATTCATTCTCCAACAGAAGACACCACTGTTCTTATTAACACTATTACCAATAAAGGTAAAGAAAATTGGCCTGAAAAGAATTCCTGTCATTTTCCCAAATGTGTAAAATGAGTGTGGTAAAGAAACCACATGGATAGAGATGGCAATCATTAACCATTGGCAACACAGGCTTGTCTTGACAAAATTATCATAGCAATAAACAATGTCTTGCCTTAAATAGAAATCTTCTGCTTTTGAAGCTCACTGCTTTTACTTATACAGGAAGTTAGGCTTTTTTGGTTTGTTATTGCACCCAAAGTTTTTCATTGTGTGCTACTAGGTTTTGGTGAGATTTCTTTTGTCAGCAAGCATTTCGTTTTCTGAAATGTGATTCAGTTAAATAAAATAAATGAAACTTTTTTTCTGAGAACATACTGGTTGCTACAAAAATGAGACTGGGAGAGTAAAAAGTGAGTAGTTTTCCTAATTTTCTTAAAAAAGTAGAAATTATAACATTTCAAAAATAATCTCTTTGGTTTTGTAACATATTACTTAGCTGTCATTACCTACTACATCTAAATACTTGAATGCAGTGTTTGATGATTGAGATTCGTGGTAAGTTCAGGGTTTTTCAGTTCTGGAGAGATAACTGAGTTCTGCCAACTCAAACAAAGGGGCTGGTATGTAGTTGCAGCTGGTATTGCTGCAGAGAAAGCAAAAGCATCACCAGGGAGACAGAACGGGTGGGAGTGGGATTGACTTCTGTTGCAAGGCACCTCCAGTGGCTGTCCCAGTAGCAGCAGCAGTCAAACTGACTTTTTGTGCTTGGGAGAGCCAAAGTAAGCAGCAGGCCATACTTGTACTCTCCATGTCCATTATCTGCAGCTTCAGGAAACAAATTTTATGCCCTTGCACTGATTAAATGATGTTGTCATTTCTCGTTCTCAGTGGCTATCTAAAGAAAGTCATGATCACTGGATGCTAACATCTCTATTTCAGACAAATTCAAAAATCCTTTTCCCAATAAATTCTAAGCATTCTTCTAAAGAAGAACAGATATTTACAGAAGGAAAGTGAGAAGGACTATCTAGATCTTTCATTATATATTAGTGTAATGTATGTACATAAAATTATATATAATATTCTGCTAGATATCTTGGT
This sequence comes from Amblyornis subalaris, assembly GCA_018881555.1. Taxonomy (NCBI): domain Eukaryota; kingdom Metazoa; phylum Chordata; class Aves; order Passeriformes; family Ptilonorhynchidae; genus Amblyornis; species Amblyornis subalaris. The sequence continues at coordinate 3,887,740 of JACAXG010000072.1, forward strand.
TTTAGGGTCTGTTGGTTTTAGGATCTGCCATTTAGACTTTAGCATTCATATATAGTTTTTATTAGTTGGTAAGCTCTGGACAAACTAAGAACAAACACGACATATTGATGAGTCATTCTTTGAGCTCTTTCTTTCCTCTATATCGTTCACTTTCAGAATTGTGAGGAATATAGTTACCTCAACTAGTTCCTGTTAATGAGCAACAGGGTTTAATTCAGCATAGACCTGGAAAGTATTTTCTGGTTTAACCACTTATTGTTGTCACTAGGGATAATAAGCTGAAATTTTCAACAGGGATCACCCAAGACCCACTTCTCCATGACATTCGAAAGCCAACACACTTGACATGAAAAAGAGAAAGAGCTGTTAGCAGAGAGTTTGAGAACTGTTGGAACCTGAAACAAGTTCATACTGATGATCCAATACTACCTGAATTTGATCATTACTCCTTTTTTTTTCTGATGGATATGTTCCAGAAACTACTGTGGTGAAAATTAAACGTTTTGTTTCTGATTGCCTAACCTGGGTTATTTGGTTGGAGGTTTTGTTTGTTTGGGTTTTTATATTTTGCTTTTTTAAAAATAGTGTTGTGGTTTGACACTGGCCAAATGCCAGGCACCCATGAAAGGATCACTCACTCACTCACTCACTCACTCACTCTCTCTCCTCTGTTCTGCAAATGAACAGAGGAGAGAGAATTTAACAAAGCGTCAATGAGTTGAGATAAAGATCGGGAGAAAACACTTCAAGGGCAAAACAGGCTCAACTTAATGATATGAGGTGAATTTATTACTAACAAGATCAGAGTAGGAGAATGAGAAGTAAAATAAGCCCTTAAAGACACCCTTTTCTCCCCCCAATCCCTCCCTCCTTCCCACTGATGGTGCAGGGAGATGGGGTGGGGGTTTTGGTCAGTTCATCACCCAAGATCTTCTTTCCGCTGCTCAGGGAGAGGAGTCGTTTCCCTGCTGCACCGTGGGGTCCCTCCCACGGGAGACAGTTCTCCGTGAACTTCCCCAGCGTGGGTCCACTCTCACGAGCAGCAGCACTCCCAAAACTGCTGCAGCGTGAGTCCATCCCACGGGCAGACAGTCCTCCCAAAACTGCTGTGGCGTGGGTCACTCTGCCAGGGGGTGCAGTCCTCCAAGGACAGCTGCTCCAGCCTGCAAGCAAGGCCTCTCTCTCCACCGGGACTCCCGCTGGACCACAGCCCCTGGTATCCACCCGCTCCGGCGTGGGCACCTCCCCCACGGGCTGCGAGTGGATCTCTGCATCCCCCATGGGCCCCCGTGGGCTGCAGGGGCACAGCTGCCTCACCATGGTCCTCACCACAGGCTGCAGGGACATCTCGGCTCTGGCGCCTGCAGCACCTCCTCCCCCTCCTTCTGCCCTGTTTTGGTACCTCCATTGTTGTTTCTCTCACATGTTCTCACTCCTACTTCTCTCTAGCTGGAAAATTACAGCTACGCCACAAACTTTGTTATGATTTCTTCTTAAATATGTTATCACAGAGGTGTTACTATCACCTCTAATTGGCCCAGCCTCGGCCAGTGGCACGTCCATCATCAGAGCCATCAGAGACTGGCTCTGTGGGATATGGTGGAAGCTTCCCGCAGCTTCTCACAGAAGCCACCTCTGTGGCCCCCCCACACTACCAAAAACCAGGCCCTGCAAAACCAACACAAATAGCTACTTTTGTTCTTTTACCTAAAGCTGCATTTTCAGTTAGGATTCCCTCTGTGAATTTTTTTCCTGTTTTTCTAAATCCTAACTAATAGGTAACCAGCAATTAATATTAAGTATATTTAAATTTCAGTGTCATTCAAAAAACATGCTTATGGAGAGTTCCTTTTGAATCCTATAGCAGAGGACTTTCTGAAATGTAGTAACACTCTGAATAAGGAACCAAGATAAAAAATCATAAACAAAAAAACTGGCACTGCTCATTTAAACAATAACTTAGTGATGTAATATTTATCTTTACTTTTGGAAGCAACTAATAAAATGGACCACTCTCAGCTCCCAGTGGTGAGGACCTATTACAGCACAGAAGTGTGCTGATTTATACACGTTCATAGTATTACTTCGGAACCTTTACCATTGAAACGGTGTCCATGGAGCCTAGTGGGGGAAGGATTGTTCCAGCTGATATGGCCTTTTAAATTGCCATATCAAAAGTATATCTTGAAATGATGAAGAGACCAACAGAGTTCATTAAGTCTCCAACCTGGAGGAAGGGGTAGAATGTACCATCAGAAAGTTTGCTGATGATACAAAACTGGGGGGCATGGCTGATACATTTGAAGGCTGTGCTGACATCAGCAGAACCTTCATAGGCTGCAGATTTGGGTGGAGAGAATCCTAATGAGGTTCAACAAGGGCAAGTGTAGGGTCCTGCATCTAGGGAGGAATAACCCCAATAACCAGCACAGACTGAGGCCTGACCTACTGGAGAGCAGCTTGGCAGAGAAGGACCAGGGAGACTTTGTGGATGACCATGAGCTGGCAGTGCCCTTGTGGCCAGGATGGCCAATGGTATCCTGGGGTGTATCGGGAAGAGTGTGCACAAGAGTGACCAGCAGGTCAAAGGAGGTGGTCCTCTACTTCTGCTCGGCCCTATTGTGGCCACATCTGGAGTGTTGTGTTCAGTTCTGGGCTCCTCAGTGCAAGGAAGACAAAGAACTACTGAAGATGGTCCAGTGAAGGCCATGAAGATGGTGAGCGTTCTGGAGTATCTCTCTTATGAGGAGAGACTGTAGGTACTGGGCCTGTTTAGTCTGGAGAAGACAAAACTGAGAGGGGATCTCATTAATGCACATATATATCTCCAAGGTGAGTGTCAGGAGGATGGTGCCAGACTCTTTTTGGTGGTGCTCAGCAAACAGGACAAAGCAAAGGCTGTAAACTAAAACACAAGAAATTTTACCTTAACATAAGGAAGAAATTCTTTATGTTGAGGGTGGCAGAGCACTGGGACAGGCTGCCCAGGGAGGTCCTGGAGTCTCTCTGGAGATATTCAAAACCCACCCTCATTGGTTTCTTTGTAACCTGATCTAAATGATTGTCTCGGCAGAGGTGTTGGATCCAGAGGTCGCTTCCAAACCTAACAATTCTGTGATTCTGTGAAGTGTGGAGCTGAAGAAGACATCAAACTCTTGCAATGAAATCTAAGAAACGTTATTCTTCCAATTCCCCAGCAAATCATAAGAAATACGAAAAGGAAGGAGAGAACTTCCAAGTAAAATACTTCTGGTTTACAACTGTTTTTGTTTTTTCTGGCAGAAGTAGCTTGGAAATATATATCAAAATTGCTTCTTACAGTTTAGTGTAAATTCTCAGTATAGTCAAATAAAAAAAATATAGAGAAACAAAACAGGCATGACATTTGGAGGCAAATGGGGAAGAGATGATTAGGAGGGATTATTAGGAGGTAAATGTAGTGCAATCTTTTCCCCAAAAGGTTTTTTATATACTTAGGTCTTTACAGAATGAATTATAGATTATAGGTGTGTAGGTACGTCCTTTATATAAACTTATGAATATCAAATACTTGCTTGTCATCACAAATGGTTTTGGTCCATTTGGTCCAGGAACCCCTCAAGGATAGTTATGAGAATCACAGTCTTTTCTATGGGATCAAAGAGGATGCCCATTTTTTGGATGACAAATAAGATTATGAGTCTGCTTCTATTTCCATCCAAATCAATGCTTAGTCTAAGTATCAAGGCTTGTGATCACATGAAACATACATGGCAACCAAGGAAGGAAGCCCGTTTCCTGACTTCTACTCCTGTGCTTTAACTACAAATGCCCTCTTTGCCTCAAATTGTTGTTACCTTACACTCAAAAGCTTTACTAGATCCATGACAAAAAACTACACAGTTCTGCTTTCCTTCTGCTTTTGTTTATTTATTTAGTTGGTGAAATGGAGAAGAAGATGATAAACGATCAAACAAGTCTAGTTAGAGAAATGGTAAAACTCCAGAAGTTCAGGCTGTTCTACAGAGAAGCTGTTGAATGTTTGCAGCTAGACAAATTAATTGTGTCTGCGAGAACATTGATACACTGAACTTGGCGGGCTGTGAAATTTTAATGCATTTGATCCAGTGTATTTATCAAAATGTATTCCAAAACAATATGTAAGTGAGGAATCACAGCTTCTGAAGATTTATGAACTTTCTGGAGTGCCTGGTATAAGATCTTATTATTCATATCTTCATTGAGTTACTTCTTCATTTTCGAAGAAGCTTTTTTTTCCTGTCTTGTAGTAACTGATTCAAAGATGTTCGTTGCCAGACACTTTCTGATGCCAATCCACCTTCACAAAGAGAAAACTCATTTCCATGAAGAAGGTGTATTTTTCACTAACGATACATTTTTGGAGTTATGCTCTTGACTCTCCATATTGCAGAGAATATGATTATAAGACTTGTCTTTTCTCTAAGCTAAATAAATCATAACAATTGCTCCAACGCTTTCCTAGTTAAATCTAAATCAAATTTTGACTCCTTTAAGGTATCTAGGTTGACTAGGTCACATGTTGCTTGCAACTCAATACTCCCTTACTTCATCGTGCTGCTCAAAAAGGTAACTTGGCTTTTGCATGTAAAAACTGGAACTTGCTTACACTTGTTTTATATTAACCTAGTTTTTCCACATTCTTTGGAGTTGCTGAAGTTTTACTAGAAATGCTGAAAGCAAACTGAGCACTGAATTCAAATTAACTTATCTAGAGTCCCTTTTTAAAAGGAGTCACATAGAAAAGATGAGAGGTAATGGGTACAAATTACTCCTGGGGAGATTGCAATTGGACACAAAAGGAAGATTTATTCCACAATGAGAACAGTCAACTGTTTGGAATGATCTCTTCAGGAAGTGGTGGATTCCTCAGCACTGGTCACTTTTGTGCAGCAATCAGGTTCCAGATGTTGCTCTTGAATCCCTCTTTTATAGAGCATACAGCAGTTCAGAGCAACTAAATGTGACAAGATTCGGTTCCACACCACCTACATATGCAATTTAGTTTACTCCACTTGAATAAGGAGCTTTCTGTGTGATATGGTATCATATATGAGCAAAGGATGGAGCAACTGACTGAAATATTGACCAGCTTCTCTCTTTCCAGTGACACATCTTACGGATGTTACAAACTCTTTTAGATCAGCATCACTATGACATCTGAGGTCCTGTTCTGTATTGAAAGTAGAAACAAAAGTTGCTGCTTCCTTCTTCTCTTCTCAATTTATCAAAAAGCTTAATCAGTTTAAAAAATGAGTAAAGAATTTAAAATATAAGTGTGAAAATGAAACAGTATTTACATCCAACAGAAAGCATATTCAGAGTTGAGCTGACAGAAGATACAAAATTTCGGTCCTATTTACAATACACTGTTCCAGTGTGTATTTTGAGTAATATTCTAGATTGAACAGGTTCTGGTAGTGATAAGGACAAAATTCTGTAACAACTCTCTCTTGTCGGGTGGTAGTACACTACCTGAAAGTAGTTCGGGTAAAAAGGTGCAATAAGCAAGTCACAAGGTCAAAAAAAGGTAGAATGTTATGCGCAGGCAGTGTCAACCAGGCTAGCATTGTATGTTTTGACAAGTTAGTATGTAATTTTAGCTAAAACATTTAGTGAGATTGAGTGGGAGATTTCATTCAAAACTCTCTGTGTCTCTTGTTGACATTTTAAAAATGACATGTTTTTACTACCTATTTTGAAATGGATTGTCATTTACCTCATTAAGAAAAGGACAAAGCACCTACATGCTTGGAAATAAACCTGAACAAATAACCCTGAAGCTAAAAATGAGCCAATGATCAATTATTAGTAATTCTAACTTCAATAAGTGGAGAAAACCGGCAGAAAGTATTGCTGTAGTACAGGAAAATCTACGGACCCATCAGCTAATTGCTACTCAAAAGATTTAATGAGATTTTATAGAAATGCTCATTTAAGTAGTTAGCATAAGTGAAAATTACCAATATCACACTTTTCAAACAGTTCATACATGATAAACCAACAGACAATAGACTGACTTCTGAAGCTTATATTTTCTTAAAACAAGACTTGGTCTTGATGCTCAATATGACGTTTAATTCCTCTGTAAAGTGACTACTCAAAAATGGGGGCTAAGCTGTTAGTGACTCAAGTTCAAGTAAGGTAAGTCTAAACACTTTTACCCTGTCATGAACCTAAGTGTTTCATATTTTAATTGACAACATTCACATCGTTGAGCTTTTCATTTAGACTTTGATAAAATCTGCTCAGAAAGGCAGATGGTAGGCTGTTATTTTTAATTCACAAGCAATGTTAAATATATGCCATATGTTACAGAACTTTTCAGGCACAGCCTTTTGAATGCTACCACAATAAACTTGCAAAATTACATAAAAGGGAAATCTGATAGAGAACAACACCATTGCAGTTTACATTTTTGAAAAAGGAAGTAAAAATGACCAGACTCTCTTCCTGCTAAAATATAATTATTCAAATCACCAAACAATCATTGAAACATCAAAATTGGTGTAGAAGAGAAGTATTTGTGGACTTCCGTTATCTGTTCTTCTGCATCTAGAAGAGTCTCTGCATGCACTACATGCACTAACCTAGATGCTGCCTTGTAAAGAAAAAGTTTGTTTTACACTACTGTAGGTAGGAAGCTTCATGTGTAAGTTAGTAAGAGTAATGAGAAAAATGGGCTGAAGTAAAAATGGTTCTTAGTGCACTTTGAGGTCACAGCTGCTATCAAAAGAGACATTCAATTTACAGCTTCCCTGGAAAGGGAGCTGTGGCAGCTGTAGCAGCAACTGTAAAGCAACTCTGAAATATTATTTTCTTTCCTAAGAAAATAGGGATATATAGAACCCAACAGTCTGCTGTAGCAAAGAAAAGTATACCGGGCTTTAGCAGCTGGTGGGAGACCCATGTTTGAAAAGAGTGCATCCAGCATGTTCCTGAATTTCATAGAGACTTCTGGTCTGTGAGTCTGCAGGAGCAGCTCAAAGACACACACAAGGTGGGGCGTATAATAGCGACTTTTGAATTCAGCGTGATACAGAGAGTGAGATGTCTCCTGGGGAGTGAAATAACAGCCCTGCAGGTCAAAGCTGGGGAGAATGGTGTCTTAGAAATGTTTCTGTAAGTGAACAGGAGATGCAACCTCACAAATCTAGTGAGTAGTTGTGCCTGGAGCTCTCCCTGGAGACTCCAACAACTGACATTGAAAAGGGAGCACATTCAATAGCTCTTGTGCACCCTTGATCAGTCTGGACTAGCATGCTGGATGTGTCAATTAGGCTGTCATGAGCAAGCATTGTTTATTAGGTGTTCTGTTTTGTGTGGGAAAGTTGCTGGGGTCCTGAATTTATTCAGCTGCTGAAGGCTGCTTGGAGCCACTGGAAGTGAAGCTTCAAAGAAATCGTATAAATGTATGTGCAGAATGCCAAGAACATTTCTATATAGTGTAGAGATGGATGAATTATTCATTATGAATTATTCATAACACAAATTTTGACATTTTTCTGGAACAAATTTCCTTTTTTTTTGTAATTATTCACAATATGACCAAATAATTGCTAAACTTTTTATTACCAATCATGAGAATGCTTTCATGGTTCTTGGTTCTTGGTTCTTGATTTCTTTTTTCATTACTCATCTTATTGTATTCAGTGACACCTGATTAATCCAGCCACTTCTGGAATTTTTATTATCTTAGGCCACTAAAACCAGTAAACTAATGAGATCCAGCACTGCTATGAAGGCTGTTAGAGAAAGTGGAGTACATTTCTTTTTTTAGACGTGTTTTCTTTTGTAAACACTCTCCTACAAGTCTAAATAGATTCACAAAGGTAAATTTGGTTATAGTAGACATGTTTCTAGAACTTGCAGAAATGTGATTGTCATTGAAACCACTACCCATTCCAGTGGTTTCCAAAGTACTAGCTGATGTTCGTATTTCTTAAATGGAATTGATCTAGATCTAATTTTCAGGCAAATGTGGGATTAGTTAATTAAACTCTGAGAAGATGTATGACTGCACAAGCTGAATAAGAAATAAATTAATTCATAATCAGAACGCATCTTCAGTGGTGTTCAGCTATAAATAGGAGGGAACAAGTACAGATTCAGAGCTATGCAGTGGTAGAGTCTAGAAACTGGATGTAAAGCTCTACGGAAGAAATCTACATCTTTCTATTAGCCCTCTACTTAGTATGCACCTAAGGAGCAAAACTGCTACTGAAACACCAAAGCTTTTGAGACTTACCAGTAAACAAAACCAAAAAGGGTAAAAATGTCACAGCATGGAGCTCTGGTCAATGAACTTTATATCTGGTGGCAGCTTTAGACTACATCTGCTAAAAGCACCAGTCACATACAAACTCCCCTGGATGCTCTGGGCTAATTCCCATCCTGGCAAATCAAGTGATTGGGTGAAAAATAAGAATTAAAAAAACTCATAAAAAATACAACCTTTTCCTGCCCAGTTTCCATGGAAATGAAAGTGGAAAGATTGCTGGCAGTCAGTAGCCGAGTGTGAGAACTCTCGCTTGCAGATGTCAGTTCTTCACTGTTCGCTGAAAACTGCAAGTGTCGATTTAAAAAATCAGCTGCAAATGATGTCTTCAAAACTCAGTGAATTAAAAAAAAAACGTGATAAGCTAGTTTTAAAATGGGACCATTCCGAATGTAAAAGTCTTTACATTTCCATCCGCCTGTCTGCTGAGACACACTCCTTTTATAAGCAACGAAAGTGGTGGTTACATTTTCAGATACTATCTTCTGGATTTCCCTTTGGCTCAACAGTTTGAGTTGATTACTTTGCTCAAAGCCTTCCCCATTTAAAGGAGACACATGTTTTTTTATTGGTTTAGTAAAGTACACATGGATTCCGTTTAGATATGGATTGCTAAGATTTACATTAATTTAAACATAGCAGGGAAATTAACATATCTAATTTTAAGTCAAGATGTGATTGCATATGATATCTTTCAAATAAGAATTATTAACATATTTGAAATAAAGATTGAGAAACTTTCTCAATGTCTTGCAAAAGTCACAAGGTTTGGACCCAAGTTTACAGTTGTTAAAGTTTTTCCTTAATATTACAGATAAAAAAGACTGGAAACACGTCAGTTATATCCAATGCACATTCTCTACAGCCTACTAAAACTCTTCATCAATGCATTTATTCCACTCTGTATCTTAATAGGCAGTTTACTATTCTTAAATACTACACGGGGGAGTAATGACTGTGAGGCATTTTCCTGAAGATCACAGTCTTAAAGATTGATAGGATTTTTTTTTATGGCATACAATAATTATTATAGTAATGTGTAATTTTCTCTGGATTGACTGTCTGCTAGTGGTCTAAATGAGGAAGCAACTAACTCATTTGCAAACCGCATCATTCGAAGCTGAGGCAAATAAGTAGCTGATCTTGCTTGTTCAGTACAATGAAGACTTGAGACTAGTTTTCCCATTTTTCCCTACTCATAATTCAGTTTTCATGGCTGCTGGAGTAGGTGGAGTATTTCATGTTTTCATCTCATTAATCAATTGTGGGTTACTGAGGAAACTGTATAAATACCTGGGCAGGAGATAGAGACAGTATAATCCATAGCAAACTCGCTGTGACGCCATCATGCTGTAATGAAATCAAGACCTTGGTAACATATTCTAAATATTGTGAGGCATTTGTGAGGCAAGCAGTATCACTTATGCAATGAACAAGATTATCACTGAAACCATGTGAATATAAGAGAACAGAAAACAATTCCGTAGTAAACGTTCTGATTGTATGGTGACTAGTATTGCATAGTTTGATACACACAGTCTTCCATAGTCCCCCCTTCATGGTCTGTCTCAGAGCAGCTATTGTTTTATTTCTCTGAACTGATGCATTACACAATTATAAATTTTTCTTTTTCTCATTTTAAGTTATAAAAGAAAAATATAGAAGACGCTTTGCTATAAGCTTTTCTTTTACTCCCCTCTTTAGCTATACTGACTTCAGACTACCAAAATAAATCAATGATTACCCAGGAAAGAGATTTAGCTAAATTATTGTATGTTTATTTAGTTGTAGGCTTATGTACACAGAAGCATTAGAAATGAGAATAAAACCACTGCAGCAGAGGACAGGAACTTCACTAGTGGGGTTCTGTAGGGCTCCATCCTGGGGCCAGCTCTCTTCAACGTCTTCAAAAATGACTTGGATGCAGGATGCAAAGGAATACTAAGTTTGCTAATGACCCTAAACAGGGAGGAGCTGTCAACTCCCTCAAAGGTAGAGAGGCCCTGCAGAGACCTAGAAAAATTAGAGAGATGGACAATCACCAACTTTATGAAGTTTAACAAGGGCAAGTGCTGGATTCTGTACCTGGAATGGGGCAACCCTGGTTGTGTGTACAGATTGGGGAATGAGAGGCTGGAGAGAAGGACTGCAGAAAAGGACCTGGGGGTCCTGGTCGGTGGAAAGCTGAATACAGGTCAGCAGTGCCCTGTCAGCCAGAAAAGCCAACTGTGTCCTGGAGTGCACCAGGCACAGCATGGCCAGCCGGGCAAGGGAGGAGATTGTCCCACTCTGCTTTGCAGTGGGGCAGCCTCACCGTGAGTTCTGGGGGCAGTTTTGGGCACCCCAATACAAAACAGACAGTAAGCTATTAAAAAGCATCCAAAGGAGGGCCATGAGGATGGTGGAGGTCTGGAGGGGAAGCCTCGTGAGAAGTGGCTTAGATCCCTTGGTCTTTTCAGCCTGGAGAAGAGGAGACTGAGGGGAGACCTCATTGTGGTCTTCAACATCTTCACGAGGGGAAGTGGAGGGTCAGGCAATGGTCTCTTCACCTTTGTGACCAGTGACAGGACTTAAGTGAATGGCATGAAGCTGAGTTGGGGGAGGTTTAGGTTGGATATCAGGAAAAAGTTTTTTCCCCAGAGGGCTGTTGAGGACTGGAACAGGCTCCCCAGGGAAGTGGTCACAGCACCAAGCCTGTCTGAGTTCCAAAAGTCAGACACAAATGCTGTCAGACACATGGTGTGATTCTTGGGGTGTCCTGTGCAGAGCCAGGGATTGGACTCAATGACTTGATGGGTCCCTTTGAACTCAGCCTATTCTACCATTCTATAATTCTATGATTCTCTGACACAGTCTACCTGCAAAAGAATGCTTTGAGGGCACACAGGACAGCACATTATTTTTGATGGCTTTTTTACAAAACACCAGTACATCATTTACAAGGTATTTTGCTTTGTATGAGCTACCAGTGAGAAGGATGAAGCTGCTAAGTGATGTAGCTTTTCAGGAGTGGTGTAGTTTTAGCCAAGTTCATAGACCATAGTCAAAAAACAGTTTTCAAAGAGGAGTCAGAGATCACCGTCTTTTGTTCACCATACACTATCTCACTGTTACTAGTTCTCTACCCACATCTTGCTATTAGTATATGCCTGTTCTCATCCTTCCTACTTTTTAGGGCTTCTAGTCCATTCCCTTGAAACAAAAGAGCAAAGCCTTGTTAATAATGCATGTGTTGAGATGGGGCAAAATATCTATTCCTGCTAGGGTTCACGAAGACATGAAGTGCAATTAACAGTGGTGGGCCACACTGACATTTTGGAACTGTATTGTCTTACAGCAGACAAAGATAAAGCTCACCTTCACTGGGTAGCTGAGGTATGTGTTTGTGCACAGTAAGACCAGTCATTGTAAGTGATTCAGTCCTTTATTTCTTTCCTGAGGCTTATTGAAACTGTCTTTACTCTTGAAGGGCAGTGTTTCCAAATAAAATTGGTTTTTTCATCTCTTTTCAGAGTGTCTTCCAAGCCATTTGTAGTTCTTCCTCATTGTCTTCTCTCCTCTACACCTTTTGCATTCCTTGTTTCCTCACACCTTTTTTTAGTAGGAATCTTCCATAAGTGAAACCTTATTTTGAAATACTCATCTCTCAGCTGATTTTTAGGAGAGCTTTTCACCATCTGATTGCAACATTCAGGAAACTAAGAGAATAATGTAATCTGATTCTGTGCTCTGAGATATGAAATTACTTTTTGCTGGTGGTAGAGAATAGCTCCTGACCTCCAACATACACTGTACAATATTTCTTATTTAACTAAACATAGCTTTTGAATGAGGCTGCGATGGGAGACTATACAGGAGGAGGGGACATGCCTAATCCACACTCATTTAGCTTTGACTTGGTGTGACCAGAGAGCTGATACAGCATGGTTAGTTGTAATAGGAATGTCACAGCTCCTAGAGCTTTTCTCATCCTTTTTATGGCTTTCCAGTTTGACTGGCTGTCCTGTTTCCTTCGGTATAATCAGCTGCTTGCAGAGGTGGTGTTGCCAGCCAATGATACTGACACTTGGCTGATGTAAATTAATTTACATCATTAGCCTGACTCTGAGTACTTTGTTGCCCTCAGAGCATTGATATTAAACAGCGACATCACAAAATGAGCTGAAACTCATAGCAACAAAGTAGTAACTTCCTAAAAACATGATTTCCTTCTTTGTACATAAACTAGTAGTTCACTTTGACTACGGCCTACACCTAATTAAAGAATCAGAAAAAATTAAGTGTATATTTCAACCCAAAATTTTAAGGCACTTACGTGACACATTGAACAATTTAAGCTTTAAGTGAACTTTCACTGCTCCTATAGGCACTGTGCCAGCACGACAGAAACCCTTAAAAAGTGTGGTGATGAGTGACAAAGAATTCATATTCACCTAGCACCTGAGATTAGGAAAGATCACAACACCCAAGATTATGTATAAGGAATTGCGAAGTAGGATCGCATTACTGACAGATCAGAACTTCCAGCTGAAGTGGGGACAACCATTTATGCTTCTATGCCCTCTTTTACAGTCCCTTGCTCAAATTTAATTTATATCAGATATTTCATATATCCATATATAAAGTACTGGACTCCTCCGTACTGGACTCCTCCATGATCAGACTGGTTATTTACATGCTGGTACAGGAGGAGAATGAATGGAGTTGCAATTGCTTGATAGTATCAATATACAAGTAATAAACATTGGGCTGTTGTTTTATATATTGACAATATGATTGATTTTTTTTTAATCCAGTGACCTATACAGTAATCAGGCACCTTGTCATTTTTTTCTGACCTGCAAATCTTCACCATTCTTCTGCTTCTTGTTCAACATTCTTAAGCACTAAAACCCACACAACACTGAGATCAAAGAAAGATTTCTGTTGATTTCAGTGGTCTTTCAATCAAACTAAAAGAAAAAAAATTGTCACAAGTATGTTATAAAACAGTATACATTTACATTTTTAATGGAAATGGGAAGAAATGTTGCTCTTCTTTATGTTCCATAACCCGTACTTCCATGAGATAATCTGAAACACTTTTTCCTACTCTTTCTTTGATGTGGACTGTGGAGGAAAAGGAGTAGGCAAAAAGGTGCTTTTGAAATGCACCTCTGAAGTCTTGGAGTCCATTACCAAGTCATTAGTGAAAACAGCCCCCTGCGATGAAATTTTGCTTAAAAAATTGTTGATCTGAACTCAGGAGCTATTTGATTCACAGCAGCAACCACTGCCAATTTGAGTTGATTGGTGGTTCACTTACCTAGTTGTGTTACTTTTCCTATTTCCTTCAAACTAGTTCTATCTAGTTCCTCAGAGGATTCAGACTTATCTAAGTTTTGGAAGAAACCTAGCTCCATTTTATTAAGAGAGGAACTTTAAAATAGTGCTTTGATTAACTATCCATGCCCTCCATCTGCAAGACTTCTTCAGTCAAATGTTCCATTACGAGCCTGCCACTGTAGCTCATGAATGTGATCAAATGTCCCAGCAGAAACTTCTTTAGGCAGGCAGGATCAAAACTACATTTACTGAGCCAATGCACCCAACCAGATTTCATACTGACCTTCCCCCAGGAAACGAAGAACTTTTCTTGTAATTTGCATACAGCTGCTAAGTGTCGCATAGTGTAGTTTTGAAGTTTCCCCCATCAGCTCCTCACAGCATTTAAATTAATAATTTCTGATGGCAAATGACAACAGTGAGAAAGGCCACCCTGCTAACTGTAGGAATATTATAAAAATTGAGAAATAAACAAGAAATGTCACAAGCTTTCCAGTGAATATTCCATGACACACTGTTTGTGTTAGACCACTAATCAGACTTGATTCTATGATAAATTTGAATACTAATCCCTTCTGAATAGGGATTAAGCTTCAGCGTGTAGAGGAGGGATTCATTAGCATTCATCTCATCAAGACACAGCTTGAACGAAGTTGCACAGCACTCTGCACCTCAGACCTTTCAGTACTGACAACCAATTGCCAAACCACCACTGAGTGGCTAAAATCAACAAACTGTAACTTATGAATGCCCATATTTTCTCAGTCAGAAACTGATGATGTGTTATGTTGTTATGTGGAGAGGACTATCTTTAGGCAAAATGCTTTCTGGTTAGTTACAGTAGACAAACCATGAAACAGTCCTGAAAATGATAACAATAAGTAAGTGAAATTCAGCAGAGATCATGTTGACAGAGTATGAGCATGAATGTTTTGAGGCCCCATCTGTTGATTTATGTATCATTGGCCCACTAATTTCGCTATTGTGCGTGCTAACAATAGTGAAATTACTTCATTGATTCAGCATGAATCAGACTATGTATTAATGCATTGCTGGAATGCCCTTTCCCAGGAAACATACACACTCTGGAATAGCTTTGACCTTCTCCAAATAGTATTCATGCAAAGGCAATGGTGCCTAATGCAAGATGTGGTGTGTGCTTAAAAGCAGTTTCTATTTCTTTAGCTACTGGGTAGAATCAATAAGTGTTTTGACCACCAAGTTAGTAAGGCAAACCTTCCAAACTTTCAGGACTCCTTTCTCAGTGCCAAATAAATTGGCAAAGCTTTGATGAACTCATGGAGATTTACTGATCACATACACTGAATATATATTTGGACTAGTCTGTGATACACTCTGCTTTTGCAGGGAGAAATGTCCGCAGGCACTCCGAACTAAAATGCTTTGTTTACAGCAAATTGTGCATGGCTGTGCAGCAATTACAGTTCTGCATGCTCTACAAGTGCAATATAGCCATACTCAGGGACCCTCTCACAAATATCTCCCTTCCTCTGTGTGTCTGACAGTACCCTAGCAAAACAGTAGGTGAAGAACCACGGGCAGCACAAAAGTAGCCTTGAGACAGGTCATTATTCACAAATTTCAGCTTGTAAAGAGCACTTCACAGTCCAAGTCTCATTCATTATAAGCACAGAAGTGTGAGCTAATTAATTTGAAATGTATGTAAAAAAATCAAATAAAAGTTCAGATGTAGAATCCTAACACTGTCACACCAGCTGGTGTTGACCACTTTTGTGGGGACTGCAAGCTTCAAAACCAATGTGCTGATCTCACTGACCCCATAGTGGAGTTGCTTCAACTGGAACATCAGATATTGACCCATTTGTGTTTTGTACATTTGACATAGCCTTCAGTATGTTTCCTTTTGAAGAGACCTTCAACCTGTAAGTATTCTTTGAAAGAGAGAAAAGTTGCCATACAATATGTGGGAAAGAGAAGAAACATTACAGTCTATGAAAATTTTCATCCATATTACTGCAAAGCTATTCAGAAGTGCTAGTACTAAGCACCATGACATGGTTGATGCTAAAGTAAATGGTATTACTAGAGAGTAACTATCTTAATTTTAGTTTGATTCCTGTGAAAACCTCAAGCCTTTGCACATAATGCACTGATATAGAATTCTGGCTTTTTCAATCTGATATCACTTATTGTCCCCAACAATTAAAATTGTATTTGCTATTTTCATCTTCTATGACTCATGACAAAAAGACAGATTCTCTTTGAGGTTGGTTAGACAGTGTCATGCAAAACAAAATAAACAGCAATGTCAAATGTTAAACAAAAAAAACCCAACCAAAAACCACTGCCAAAAGTGCATGTGTGGAAACCTGGACTAGCTGCACCCAGAGATCTCGGGATTATTGAGCACAGGTATGGTTTCTATGTTTTAAGTGTCCTAGCAAGAACATCTGTTTCACCCAAGACCATCCCTACAGCCAGATCCTGCGTACAATTTTTAAAAGAACTCAGTCAAATGTTATGATGTAATTTCTGCTTCAGTGTGTTGAAGACTTTTTCTAAAAATTATTAAAACAGAAAACCTAAAAACTCTACCTTCAGAAAACATCTTACGAAGAAACTTATTATTGAATAAAATGTTGATTTAACATGAAAAGTCTGTCTTACAAAACTTGCATAATTTTCCTTACTGCACTGTAGTTACCTTTCAGGATGCTAAAGCTAACACCAGCTTTTCATAGAAAAAGCTGCTATAAAACTTCAAAGGCCCTTAAATATTACCTGTTCTGAACAATGTACCGGTACCTTGCCTACCCTACAGATTCAGTGACAATTAGTGTCTACTTTAGGGCAGGAAGAAAAAAGACCAGGAAAGGTGTGAGAGCTGGCATGTGCAGAGCAAAGGGTCTGCTTTGTCTTGGC
Source organism: Amblyornis subalaris (assembly GCA_018881555.1). Classification (NCBI taxonomy): domain Eukaryota; kingdom Metazoa; phylum Chordata; class Aves; order Passeriformes; family Ptilonorhynchidae; genus Amblyornis; species Amblyornis subalaris. Next base: position 3,904,265 of record JACAXG010000072.1, read on the forward strand.
AGTGAAGTCTGACCATGATTGACTTGTCAAATATTGTCACAAGTTAGCTCTGAATTTGGACCTTGTGCTCAATTCAAATAATGGCTAGTTGCACAAGAGAGACACAAGAACAGTAATTTCTTCTGCAGTAAAGCCAAGCTTTCTCTTGCTATCAGAGATGAAATCTGAAAAAATGTCATGCTCATTGTATTATCTTTTTGTCTTTCCTGTTGTCATCATACAGTTCTAGTGTCTTTCCAAAGGCACACATATGAAGTCTTTATGCTGTGTAAGTTTTACTTCAACACTTGAAAGCTGTAATTTGTTAGACTACATTGAACAGAGATTTTGTTACAATATAGGAAAAATAATTATGTGTAATAGCAGGGTGAAATTTGACATATAAGAGGACAGTTAACTTTAAATAGAGACTTATTTGCAAAGAGATTGTATCAAAAGAGGAGTTACATAGGCATCATTTCCTAATGGAATATACTTCAAGATGTATCTGATGTAAGGAAAAAGTAATCCTACATTATTCTACATTAGCATACCGAAGAAAGCTCTGTAAGATTATCCAGCCTTTCTCTGTGCTAATACAAGATGACAATATTCTTGAGAACCTTGCCAGTTCAGTATTAAATTATTTATCTGTTGAAACATTTCCCATACCCTTAGGAGACTTGAAATCCACCAGATGTCACTTCCAGAGTAGTCTTCCTGATCCCGATCCTTCTCTCAGCTTTATTCTAATACCCTTAAATTAATTAAGTTTCAACACCTGTGAATAACAGTTTCAGTTCTGTGACAGTAGTTACAACATCAATTGATCGTAAATGGTTCGAGGGGTTTTTTTATCATTTGGCACTTGTTCAGTCAAGCTGTATACAAGCAGCTTCTCAATTTTTCCTTGTAATTCTCCTCTTTTTGTCCTGCTGATCTTTAAGCTTCTCTTTTAAAAATTCCCTTCATAAAGCAAGCAAGTCTGCCAAAATGCCTGTATAGAGATCTGTAGAGATCTATAGCCACTGCAAGGTATTTAGAATTACTTTTTCTATGATTATTCCTGTATGTGTAGGTCAAAATACATTAATTTTGGGCTGTGGGTTTTTCAAGGTTAAAGAGCATGGCCAAGCATCTAATCTGTTTTGGAATGGTCAAGGTGTTCTGTCCCACGACTAAATTATCTTGGAATCGAAATATGTGGAAGTGGTTAGAAGCACTCAGAAAAGCAGCAGGTCGCTCAAGTGGCTGTACTCTTTCTTCAGATCTTAGGAAAGTTTTTTGTTTTCCATCTGGTGGTAGGAATCTGAAAGGAAACTCTGCAACATCCTAGATTTTCTGTCCACACATGGATATTACTTGTCTTGCCTTTCCTTCCTTGCACAATTCCCGCTGGGCCTACTGTATTGGCCATTTCCCTAGAACACAAATTTATTAAGCCAGTCTTTGCTACAAGCAACATAACAACTCTTCTGGTTCAAATAAATACTTCATACAGACCAGCACCACAGCTATTGTTTAAAAGGGGTTAAAATGCAGAGGTGAAGCTATGTGCCATGGTGACGAGGTGGGGTTTAAGAGTTTCACTCTTTCCAAGCTGAGTTCCCCTTCTTGGGACTAATACATATCTGGGTCTGCAAGGACCAAGATCCTGATCACACACAAGGAAATGAATGGGGACAGTGTCCAGGTGCAAGCATTCACCATGAGTAAGTACCTAAAGATGGATAATCTCCAGATGTATGGAACATGTCTGGGAACAAGATGGGCACCAGAGCTGTAACTCAGAGTCTGCAGCGTGCCATTCATAATAATGGCCTGAACAATCTCTGGGTGAAAGTCACAACCCCTCTGGCGTGTGCTTTGCCCAATATACAGGTAATGCTGTTGCCCAGAGAAACACAGAGCCACAAAGCAAAGAGATAGAAAAAATGTGAGATAAGTCTAGTCTGAAGAAAAAAAAAAGCAAAAGTATATATGCCCAAAGTAGAGACCTGGGAAGGAGTAAGAGGGGGGTGAGAAAATGAAATGCACTCCCGGGATACTTTTAATCTAGATGTTCTCTTGATACTCCTATATTTTACCTGTTTAACAGATCTCAAAGGGTGCATTTTCCAAGTGTTTGCCCACTCTCTGTGAAACCCGTGTGTACTTTTTGCGTTCACAATACTGTTTCAGAGGTTTACCACCTAAATGAAAAAGTTTTGTGCTCAATTCTACGTGTTTTACAGTAATTAAGTTTATTACTGCTGTTTCATGATTGGTTTGTAAATGCTTTTGAATTTGCCACGTTAGCAATTCAGGCTGAAGGGTTTAATTTTTTATTTTTTTTTTTTTTAGATTATATTCAGTAACAAGTCATGCTTACTTGTGGAAAATTTATCAAAGAATAAATATGTGTCTCCTCTCAAGCTGGGAACAGACTGTCAGCCATTGAAAAAAAAACCAAACCGTACTGGAATTCCATCTTTAACACTGAGCCAAGAAAGATTACAGATAGGGAGGTGCATACTTTGTGCCTGAGTCTCATATTTTCCAGTACATGGGGAAAACATGCTTGCACATATAGTGAAGGAACAACACAATTTTAAAAAGTCTTCAGTTTGAAGACCGTCAGTAAAGAGCTTGCAACTAAGCCATGAATGCTGAATGAAGTTGGGGTCTGGGGGTAAAATAGATAGCATCTGATCGTGTAATTAAGGTAGAGACATGAGGAATGACCTGGTGGGTTCACCCTGGCTGAATGCTGATAGCCACTCTATCACTCCTCTCCTCAACTTGTCAGGACAAAAAAGATAAAATAAGAGGCTCATGGGTTGAGATAAGGACAGGGAGAGACCACTCACCAACTATGGGACAAACAGGCATGACTTGAGGAAATTAATTAAGTTTATTACGAGTTTATTGTCAGATAGAATAACAAGAAATTAATAAGAGAAAAATAAGAAGAGAAGAAGAATAAGAAATAAAACCAAAACTAAAAAAAAAAAGGGAAGAAGTAAAATCAACCTCCCACCCCTCCCTTCTTACCAGGCTTAACTTTATTCCTGATTGTCTCCCTCCTATCCACCAGTAGTGCAGGGAGTCAGGGAATGGGGGCTCCAGTCAGTTCATCCCATGTTGTCTCCCTGTCTCTGCAGCTGCTTTCTTCTTGGGAGGAAGACTCCTCACACTCTTTCCCTGCTCCAGTGTGGGGTCCTTTCCATGGGAGAGAGTCCTCTACAGATTTCTCCACTGTGAGTCCTTCCCAAGGGCTGCTGTTCACAAACTGCTCCAGCATGGCTCCACCGTGGGACAACAAGTCCTGCCAGCAAACCCGCTCAAGTGTGGAATCCTGTCTCCACAGGTCCTGTCTCCAGAACCTACTACAACATGGGTTTTGCACAGCATCACAGCCTTCTTCAGGCAGCCACCTTCTCTGGTGTGCAGTCCTCTAGTGGTTTCAAGTGGATCTCTGCTCCCCCTTCGACTTCCATAGGCTACAGGGATGAAGCCTGCCACACCATGGTCTTCACCACGTGTTGCAGGGGAATCTCCGCCCCTCACCTGGAGCACCTCCTGTCTCTCCTTCCCCACCTTAGTATATGCAGGGCTGTTTCTCACTCTCCTCCCCTCTGGCTCCAATTGCTACTGTGCAATGACTTTTTTCTCCATAAATACATTATCCCAGAGGAGCTACTTCTGGCACTGATGGGCTCAGCCTGTCCAGCAGTGGGTTCGTCTTGGAACCATCTGGCGTTGGGTCTATAGGATATGGTGAAAACATCTGGTATCTACTCGCAGAAACCACTCCTGTCACCAGCCCAGTACCAAAATTGTGCCATGGAAACCCAATATGGATGAATTAATGCACGCCACTTTAGCTCTAGCACTTTTGCTTGCTTTACTTTACTTAATTGTCCTGTAATGCACTTGTGTTGTAATTAATAAATAACCTTAGGAGTCCAAGGTTTGCCTCCTTCCCTCAGTGGTTGTGAGAAGATGTCCCTGCCTGACTTTCTATTTGCTGCCTGTCATTATTCTTTAAACTAAGCAATTATGGTACTTCAGTGGTAAAACTTGTAGCTTTACATAGCTAGAAGTTGCTTTTACTTTTGACATCTACAGCATTCTATGCAATTCAGTGTATTTTCTACAGTAGTGATGGAGAATTATGGTGGAACATGATATGTTTAGAGATTGCTCTCAGTTTGTCTCAAATAAACACTGGAAAACTCATCCAAAAGTGAAGGGAATAAGAATATTGGAATAATTTTTTAGTTTGCACACTTCTATGCTATCCAATGTGAACTATTTTTGCAGACGTAGAGCCCTTATTTCAACATTTTCATTGAAATCTGAACACATTTCTAGTTAAGCTTCTTCTACAGAAGACAATACTGGAAAGGTGTTTTTGCTGTGTGCATTTCAGTGTTGTATTCACCACTCTATTTAAGTATCTGAAGCATATTCAGAATTATTTCTGTGATATTCTGTTTTAATATGGGGCTCTTTTTCATTCATACTGTTCCTTGGTCAATACCAAGACATGGCACAACATCTATGAATCTGAAGTCAGACCACCTATCTAGACTCAGTCGGCAATAAACATGCAGTATTGCAAGCAAATGTGTACAATGCCACACTTCAGAAGATTTATAATGCAGTGGCATGATCACATTTACAAAGTTGCTGGGCTAGCTCGTTTTCTTTCCTCAGAAAGAGAGACTGTTTCTCATTACAGTGTGAAACAGCATGATTTTGGAGAGGAAGTACTAAAGATAAAGGAAGTAACCGACAACATTTATTCCAGTTATAGTGTATTATTATTATTATAGTGTAATATTATTATTATTATTATTATTATTATTATTATTATTATTATTACTAATCAATTGGCAAAAATATTGGCAAATATTGAAAAATATTTACATGTAGACAGAATCTTGGAAAATAGGGAAATGAGAAAATTTGTAGCAAATAGTAGACAATGCCATTTAAGAGATTTGTTCCCAGCACAACACAGAAACTGATTTCAAAGAAATAAGGTGAGAGTTTGATTTGCATTCAGTGTGACACATTAGCAAGAAATTTCATAAAATATTGGGGTTTTTTTCTCAAACACCTCAGCTTTATTGCTAGGGATCCAATACTGAAGTTGTGGCATTCTCAAAAGCACTGACACTCAGCTCTAAAAATATTGTTAAAGATTTGAATCTAGCTAGTAGCAGATATTTTTTCATCACATCTCCTTGATCCTTAGCTATGTGGTGCACTCTTAATATATCAGAGTGATAGTCAGGGATGAAATTAACTCTCTGTTTGTGCTTCTTAATCACTTGTGTATTCTATCTCCCATATTACCAATGTTTTCATCTTCTCAAACTACCTAAAAGTGGTCCTTAAAATGATCTTTAAAGAAAAGCCAGTGAAAACATCTAATAAATTGTATTGAAATGACCATTAGTACAAAAAAATAAAACTCCTAGAGCTGAACCCACAAATATCAGACTTTAATATACAAGTATGTATGTATCCACACAAAATTTGAAGACAGAAAAATATGCATTCTCATTTCTTCCTTATCTCAGTGTTTTTATTTACACCACTCAATGGGTAGATTTCTCAGTCAAGCTGAAATAACTAAAAGAAGAATTAATCTTACTATGTTTTTCCTAACAACCATACAATAAGGCAGCTGGAAGTTTTTTGGTGTGTGCAGAGGATGGCTAAGTTATTTCATTTTTCTGGGTAAAAACTACCAAAGGAAAACTGTAAGTCCTTGAAAACATACTGTGTGGAATTCTTCTTGTATTGGTATAATGGCGTTGGTATAAAGTCTCTAATGGCTCAAACAAATAGCTTGACTTTACTAATTAACATTTTTCTGCTCTTTTCATCCAACTGGAAAAGCCAGAAATCTGCTTTAGCAGGATCGAGCCTGATTGTATCTCTTACATTTGGAAATCCTTGTCACTGTTAGCATGCAAACTTGAAATTTTAAGTGTCAGAGAAGAACTTACGGAAAATTATTTAAAGTGAATTCATTACTTATTTTAAAAGGGAGTTACAAATTTCTGTAAGAAGATTAATTAACTCATTAACTTTCTGGTTTTGATTTCAAATGCCATCAGCTCTGTCTCTTTCGGGATACAAACAGATAACTTTAAGAAAAAGAAGTATCTCCATAGCCTGGACCCATAAAACGTCCATGTTTTCCAGTGTGAGGACATGCCACTGAAATGGGGTAGAGGACACTGACTGTCACAGAAGGCAGGACCACGATGAGAATAAGCTTAGTATCTGTCTGAATAAATATGATATTCATTGCCAGGCCATGGATGTGCTTGTACAGAGCTTATGGTATCTGGTATTAAAATAAATAATAAGAAAGCAAGCAAATGGTCTGTGTAGGTTATATGGCTGTATGGTAAAAATATTGGCAATCATTAACAATTTCTTTGTATTTGCTCATCCCATGCAAAAGTAGACAAAAGACACCAGATTTTTCTGCACCCTACTAATTTTGTTGTAGAAGTGAACATTTTGTTACATTCATCTTGACATTTACATCTTCCGCTCTACCTGGAAGCAAGGAGATCGTTTTATGTGGTGTCTGGCCTCTTTTTGAATTGAAATACTTCTCTACCTCTTTCTTGTAATGCCTTAATAAGTTTATATCACAGTCTTTTTCATGTAGTTAAATGCATTTGATCTCCAAAAAATTTATTTCTCAGTCTCTCTGATTAAAAAAGTAAAATCTAGATGTCTTTTGAAGAATTGTTCTGCTTTGCAGAAAAGTAAATGGAATTTTTTTAAAATTAGAGTTCTAACAGCTTCTTGCTAAAAATACATGTATCTTTATGCCTCTGTGTGTGTGTGTGGAGGGGGAAGAGAGTTTTATAACTGTTACACTGGGAGATTGTCTTGGTTTAAGAGTGATACTCCCCAATTTAGTCTGCCCTCACAGCTGCTGGCTTGCTCCCCTTTCCCTCTCACACCCCTACCTCTTTGCGGGTGGCTGGAGAGGAGAATTGGAGGCACAAAAGGCAAAGATCACATGTTAAGATAAGAACAATTTACTGGAAACAGCAATGAGATAAGAAAACAAGCAGTAAGAGTAGGAAAGAGAGAAATTCCCATGCAAAATGCTTGCCAAGCCCAACACAACCCAACTGCAGCCACACCACCCCACCAGCTCTGTGCTACCCCGACTGCTCTGTCTGCCACACTTACTTGACTGGCAGGAGCTCCTTCTCCCCAGAAGAGAGTCCCTTCACCTGCCCCTGGCAATGGTGTGAGGTGATATAGAATAACATCTATGTCCTAGCCATGCCCAATGGTGTCACCTGGACAGAACCAGGACATCAAGCACCCCTTATTTTATAATGCCTACATCATACCCAGATCCTGCACCTTCCAAATACACACACACACACACACATATATGGAAAAGATAGTCGTGCTTATGTGTACATATGAAAGCATAAGCATCATTTCCATAGTCAGTGGCCATCCCTCTCTAGGGACTTAAAGAACACAGTTGCCTGTCTCAAACACTGTTAAGGCCACAAAATGACTTTGCCATGAGATAAGCAGAGAATGGAGAAACAGCATGGCACTGACTCCAGGCCTGGTGCGGAATAGTGGGTAATGCATCCAGGCAAAAATTCCCACTATGACAAACTCTATAAAGAAACAACTGCTTGTACGCATATCAGCAGTCAAACAAAGATCACCCCAAGTTATGGGACAGATAGCATCTGTGACCACCAATGACCACTAGAGCCACCCCGTCAAGTATGACCTGAAACTTGGACTGCAAATTAAGCCACCACAGTTGGAACATGAGACAAGGTTAAGGTGGTACTGTTGTCTGGGTGTTATCTCAGACCTAAAGGAAGGTTAACAGAGCTGGGGGATAAGAATGTATCACTGATAACAGACACAAAGAATGGACAATTTATGGGCCACAAGAAAAGCCAACTCAGCAACTGTGCTGGATCAGCTCCAACTGGGTAAAAGGTAATTCTGGCAGGGAGATCACAACCACCCATTCATTGCTCACCAACCCAAGAAACCCACTGACTCAAAAGAAGAGAATGACTAAGCATGTGGACTAATTAGCATTAGAAGCAAGGGAATCACTTAACCAATTGCATAAGAGAACTGTGTAGCCAACTGTCCTGGTTTGAAAGACAGGTGTCTGTCAAGGAAGGCTGGAAACCTTCCTGGGATAGAGGACGACTGCCCTCCCTCCTGCGAATTACTGTACCTTTGAAATTATGGGGCTCTCAGGCAAAGATGTGGTAAAAAGATTAACAGTTCTTTACTCGGATTATATATCTATCTATATATAACAAGACAGATAAATGACAACAATAAGAGAACAGACAAACCTGGTAACAGTCTGTTGTTTGTCATTGGGCGATTCTCTGCTGGGGCAGAGAGGCTGCGGTTACTCCCCTGCATCTGCAAGGGGTGCTGTGGCATGAGCATGGTGACCTCTCCACGTGGCAATGGCGGCTCAGGTGAGTGGGAGACAGAGAGGGGGGATCACTCCTGCTGTGAACTCCTGGGGCAGCAGCGCATCTGCACCAACCTCGGCAGCGGGCAGCAAGCAAATCAGGCAGGCGGGATTAACTGGGGAGTGATGGACCTCGGTATCACCCACCAAGGGGCCAGAGGAAGGCAGGAACAGCAGAGAAGAGCAGACCCCAGAGCCGACCCACATGGAGCAGAAAACCCAGAAGACTCCATCTCGGCTGATGGCAGAGACAGCAGAGGTGAGCAGCTCCGGGTGGTGACAGTTCCAGCGTGACGCTGCACCCTGTGCTGCGGTGGGACCCTTGTGGAGATGTCACAGTGTATCTGTGCTCTGGAGCAAGTGGGCAGAGATGTTGCGGTGTAGCTGTGTTCCCGGAGCAAAACTGGCACTCCGCTGCAGACACTACTGATCTCTCTGAACGCCAAGCCCAGCAAAAAGCAGCGAGCCTGGTCTCCACCCCCCGCTCGCCAAAGTCTCGAAAAGTCCCCCTTCATCTCTTGCGATGATGAGCTCCAGCCTCTGGGTAAACAACCCCCTTGCCAACATTTCCAGCTCTTGTTTCTTTAATTGGGGAAATTGTCCTGGTATCTGGGTTGGGCAAGCAATCCCTTTTGCTCTTAAGTATCACCCATTCTGGGTGATCAGTATGGAATGCAGGTGGATAGACAACTTTCTTTGTTCTTAAGTATCGCTCATGAGTTCCCAGCCAGCCCCTCCCCCCCTACAGTCTCCCTGGTACATGGGAAAAGAAAAGAAATTTTCATTTGTTGAACCCGTAACACCAATGAGCATAAATTCCTTTGTTAAAATGTATAAATTGTGAAAGGTTTTAAATGACCTTGGGACTCTTACCACTAGGAAGCCCAGGGTGAAGTAGTAGCCACTGGTTCCACACATGGTAACCATCTTCTACTTGGTCTCTCTCTCTCCCTTTCTCCCTCACATTCATTTTAAAATAAAATCTGCATCATTGACTTTGGCATATGATCTTGTTTGCACCTTAATTCAGGTAGAGGCATCTCTCAATAATCTTAACATTACTGGCATCACGGACAGGATATTAAGACTCTACAAGATGTCTGTTAAGTTCATTTAGTCCATGACTGTGGGTTCTATCCATCCTAGATGTTTTCCAGGGCAGCGGGACTGGTGTGCTGTTGTCTGATTTCAAGCTACATCAGGAGATCATGACTGATGTAGCTGGAGAGGTCTATACTCATTGTCTGTGGTAGTTAGGGCATACAGTGGCAGTGGCATTCCGCAGGAAATATTATACAATACAACATTACAGACTGTAATTTCTCACCCAAAAATCAAATCTCTTTGAGGTACGTTTCCCTGTCCCTCTGCGTTATTCACCGAGTGCACCCAGGTCATTGAGTAAGAACAATCCCATGGATGGGTTTGCTTTTGCTTGAGACAGAACTAATCCAGTCTTTCCTAAGACATTTCTCATATGCACCACAGGGACTTTCTCCCTTTCTATGACATGTGGAGGTTTTGATTGGAGAGGGAACACTCAATTGGTTAGATGACAAGATCTAGTGTTAACTAATCAGGTGGCCTTGGCTAAATGTAGATCCCAATGTTTGAAGGTTCACCCATCCATTGCTTTCAATGTGTTTTTTAACAGTCCATTGTAATGTTCAATTTTCCCAGAGGCTGGTGCATGGTAGTGGAAAGATGGCTGAGGGCAAAATTAGAGGAAACTGGGAAGCTTTATTTGCATCCTAACAGAAGTTATAAGAGTACAGAAATTAAAGGGTAAAATATATTTGCTGCTCCCTGGATGGAATGCATTTGGCATGCTCAAAACCTATTCCACGATGATTCCCTATACACACGATCTGCAACTGCAAGCACCTGCTGGGGGGATGAAATGGAGGGTGGAGCAGAGAGGGGACACTGCAGCCAGGCTCTGTTGCAGGTAGAGGGAACTCGGTGGTACTTTGCGGCTGATGAACTGCACAGCATCCGTCAACCAGGTGAGATAGCAGAAGATGTCCTGTTGCTGAGCCAGCTATGGTGAAATCAGTCTCCTCAGATGAACTTGGTTCATTATAGCTTAGCTGTAATATGAACGCACGCCTCCATCCCAAGGTTACTGTCATGGTTAGAGCCTGAGGGAAGACCCCAGACTCCCATGATTATATTCTTCAGAGGATATGAGACAGCAAAAACAAGGCAGCAAGCTTGAAATATGACTAAATAGTTTTATTCACTACTACTACTACTAAGAATAGAAAGACTACTACTTACAAAAATATTAAGGCATAATGTACAAATACCATTCTCCTCCCAATACATCCCAGTCTTTCTCACTGATCACACAAAGGGTGCAGCAGGGGAACAAGTGACACCCCTTCCTGGGTGGTTTTTTAAAACATACTTCCACAGAGGCGTTTCCTGAATATCATGTGGCTTATACAACAGTCCATCACCTGTTTTAACCAATCAGATTTTTTCCACACCGGGTCAAACCATCACAGTTACCCACCTCCAAGGTGCAACCACCTCTCACTGGGCACATGCTCTACATACTTTTTGATTGTATCTTTGAAAGTGAGAGGATTTTACACCAATCAGTAACAAAGGTATGCATGACTAGGGTTACTCAATCTTCATCTAAACACAAAGAAATAGTACAAAAGTAAGTCAAGAATGGGGGAAAAGGTAAGGAAGTCTCCATTGTAACTGCTGGCATCAGTCAATGGGCTAAACCTATCTTCTCCCCCAAAGGGCCCCCTATTGGGTAAGAATCCTACTCTCTGTGCACTGAATATTTTTATTGGGGATTAGAGCTTGTCTGTGTATTGCTTTTGCAGTCATGCTATCACCAATAATCCTTGAAACTTAACCTGTCACAATCTTATATTAAAGAAGAGTGTTATTTTGTAAACTGCCAGTGTGAGTCCTTCATGGGCACCAGCAGTTGCTGGCAGCGGGTAACACGCTCAGATAGCGGGGAAGACCTGCTGAGGGGTCTCCCTTACGCTGTTGGCATGTCCTTAAGTCAGTCGAACCCTTCTCTGATCCAGCAGGACTGCTCAGTGGAGGGTCACCCTAACAGAACACTGACAGACTGGTTGTGCACAAGGGTCTCACCTTTCCTGGGGCACCAACAGACAAATTAAATCCTAAGGGTTAAGTGCACTTCCCCATGCTAAGGGTTGAGGAAACCTCTCCTTTTCATGTGACAGTAGGGAATGTGATATACCTGCTCAATACCGTGCTCTCTGGCCCAGGGGTCTATGAAGCTATTTTTAAAATGATTCCCATTGTCTGACTCGATTCTTTCTAGCATGCCATGTCACCACAGGACTTGTTTTTCAAGGCCCAAGATGGTGTTCCAGGCAGTGGCATGAGGCACAGGGTGCATCTCCAGCCATCCAGTGGTTGTTTCTGCTATTGTAAGTACATGGTGCTTGCCTTATCCAGTTTGTGGAAGTGCAGTGTAATCAATCTGCCAGTCCACCATACCACAAAGGCTTTACCCACTTGGCCTACTTTATTATAGCGCATGTTTCACAGTTATGGATAACCTGGGAAATAGTGTCTGTGGTTAAGTTTACCCCTTGATAACAAGCCCATCTGTATGTTGCCTCTCTTCCCTGAGGACCTGAGGTGTCATGGGCCCACAGAGCCAGAAATAATTCACCCTTATGTTGCCAGTCTGGATCCACCTGAGACATTTTAGACACTTTCATCTTGGCAGCTTGATCCACATGTCCATTATTGTGATGTTCCTCAGTAGCCCAACTCTTGGGTACATGTGCATCTACATGATGTACTTTGACAGCCAACTTATCTACCCAGCCAGCAATGTCTTGCCACACTTCAGCAGCCCAAATGAGTTTACCTTTGTGCTCCCAACTATCTTTTTCCATTGGTCAAGCCATCCCCACAGTGCATTTGATACCATTCATGAGTCAATATAGAGGTAGAGCACTGGCCGTTTCTCTCATTCAGTGACATCTAAAGCCAGCTGGATCGCTTTCAGCACTGCAATCTAACTTGATCTTCCTTGTCCCTCAATAGCTTTTGTGACTCATTATTTAGAACTTCATATGGCAAATTTCCATTTTTGAGGTAGCCCTACAATGCAGCAGGAAGTGTCAGTGAAAAGAGTGTATCGCTTCTCATTTACTGGTAGATGATTATATGGTGGGGTCTTGTCAGCACACCTCACCTTTTCTTTCTCCTCTGATGATGGTAGTCTGAAATTTTCACCTTTGTGCCAGTTTGTGGTGACTTCCAAGATCCCTGGGTGATCGGGGTTTTCTATTTGAGCTCGCTGTTTATTCCACGCGGCATCAGTGTTGTGATGTGTGGCAGACGTTTTCCCTTCTAAGCCCCAGCCCAGCACTGGCAGTTGGTGCCCCAGAAGGAGCTGTGCTTTGGTGCCAGTCACTTCTGAAGCAGCTCAAACCCCTTCATAAGCTGCCAGGATCTCTCTTTCTGTTGGGGTGTAGCAGGCCTCGGATCTTTTGTATCCCTGACTACAGAACCCCAGAGTCATCCATGAGTCTTCCAAGCTAATTTTTGCCGAAGACTTCAGGAAGGATCATTCTTCCGGACTGTGGTATAGAGCAGGGTTTTCACAACTTGTCCTGTCCTGACTGGACCTAGGCTACTGCAAGAACCCTTCAATTTGTTCAAAAGCCTGTTGTTCAGGACCACACTTGAAATAGTTTTTCTTCCGCATCACACAATACAGAAGGTTTACAATCTGACTGTAATCTGGAATATGTATTTTCCAGAAGCCCAAGTGCCTAGGAAAGCCTGTGTTTCCTTCTTGCTGGTTTGTGGGGACATGGCTGCTATTTTGTTAACCACAACGGTTGGAATCTGATGATGTCCATCTAGCAGTTTTACTCCCAAAAATTGGATTTTCTGGGCAAGTCTGGCCTTCAGGAGGATTTGAATTATCTTCTCTCTTTTCTCAAAAACTCGGTCTCCTGTGTTGCCCCACACGATGGTGTCATCAATGTATTGTAAGTTCTGGAGACTTACCCTTTTGCTGTTCAGTCTGGATCAGTCCATGGCAAGTAGTGGGGCTGTATTTCCACCCCTAGGGCGGTTGGTTTCAGGTGTACTGGATGCTCCTTCATGTGAAAGCAAACTGCGGCCTGAACTCTGCTGCCAAAGGAATGGAGAAAAATGCATTAGCACCACTTTGCTGCCTTGGACTCCTGTTTGTACTGAAGTTCCATCGTGTCTGGCCTAGCAGCAATCAGTGATGGTATGACTTGGTTCAGGCAACAGCCTACTTGCAGTCTCCACTCTCAATTGGATTTACACACTGGCCATATTGGACTATTAAACGGTGAGTGAATCTTGCTGACCCTCCCTGGCTCTCCAGCTCATAGATGGAGAATGGGGGTCACAGAGTGTCCTGGGTTAGTTGTATATTCTATTACCACCCACAAAAGCTGGATAAATTCATAGTTACACACCTGGTCCTTGAGGGATTCCTTATCTCAACTGAGATAAGCACTCCGGCTGACAGCAAGCACCACCCATCCTGATTATCTGATCTCAGCTAATGGCTCATTAGCACCACCCAGCTTGACTAATAGCCTGACCCTGGATCATCGGAGGACCCTGATCATCTCTGAGGAGCCTGATCATCTCTGAGGATCCTGGGGATCATCTTGGAGGATCCTGGGTCTCATCCAAGCTCATGATGGAAGCAACCAATAGAACATCGGGAAGATCCTCTTCCATTGTGAAAGTCCCCACCCCTGGGGGAGGTGCCAGCCGAGAAACACAGCATAAAACAAGGGTTTTGGATGGGAGAAGATACCCTCGACTCGACGGGACTCCAGTCTCGGGACTCCACTCTCAACGGGACTCTTGACTTGACTTGACAGGACTCCACTCAGAATTGGACTCAGCTAGCTACTCCACTCCACTTCTCGGAATTGGACTCAGCTACTCCACTCCACTACTGAGACTGGACTACCAGGCCTTTCTTCAGCACCAGTGCCTAACTGGACTACACAGCTACCACCCTGGTCAACAGGGTGTCAAGTTGTACTGTGACTCTGTCGATTTGTTTAAGCCAGTGTTTCTGTATTACTGCATTTATTTTAACAATTTTATTAAAATTGTAATTTTGACCTAAAATCTCTCAAGGTATTTTGTGTGCGGTTAATTTCCCCTGCTGGTTTACAGTCAAACCAGCACGCGGAGTCTCAATTGTTGCGGTGTTGTCTACACTGCACTGCTGTGGTAGCCATCAATACCTGTTGTCCTTCAACCCTCAGCAGTCCCACAGCAGAAGAGTCCTCTGAGAGACCAAGCAAGGTGTTCAGCTGTCTAATTTCCTCTGTCTCCACAGCAGCTCTCCCAAAAGAAAAATGATGCTGTTTTGGGTCCTTGAAATACTCTCTCCTGAGGTAATCTATGCCAGGGATGCATGGGGCCTCTCGGCCAGTCACAATGGGGTGTTTTTGTCATTCATGCCCAGATCACTTAAGCTTCCAGTACAGCCAGCTGTTGGGATCCCTCTGTCATCCTAGAAATATTGATTATGTTCTTACATATCTTGATGGCATTAGGGTACCTTGTGCATCAACGTCAACTGCAGACTTGTATTCTCGTGGGTCTGATGTCCGAGGACATCAGATCCGCATAATCCAAAAAATCTGATGGTCCCTTTCTCCATCTGCCTGGGGGCAGGACACCTCTACTGCTGGTCATAGTACTCATTGCTCACTTCTTGTGAATATGACCTGGAGGTTCCTTCAAGAAGATTAGAAGCAACATCAGCCCTTCTATTCTGTCTGAGGACTCGCCCACTGGAAACTGGAGCAGCATTTATTCGTGAAGAATTTCTTGTGGTGGCTGTCCTTCATCTCAACTTACATACCCGTGCTGCTAGGGCAGGGGTGGGTTTTCCATCCCACTTCCTCATGTCCTCTCCATGGTCATGCATATTGGCCTGGGTTAACCAAAAGTATGTATTCCGTCACCATCCACATAATTCCTTGACAAGATGGGTCGTTCACAGCAGCTGGTTACACACCTGGTCCCTGAGGCTATGGCTGAGGAGAGGCAGATCATGTGAGGTGGGATAGTGTTTCTTATCTCAACTGTGATAACTTCCCCAGGAAGCAGCAAGCACCACCCATTCTGAGTGGATTATCTCTGCTAATGGCCTATTACCTAACTGGACGAGCACTGATGAATAGAACATCAGAAACATCCTCTTACATTGTGGAAATTCCCACCCCCAGGGTGGGTACTACCTAAGAAACAGCACATAAAAGAGACTTGGGGACTGAGAGAGACCACCATTGGACACCCGCACTGCTGGACACCCACACCACTGGACACCCCCACCACTGGACACCCAGAGGACCACGGGGTACCCAACAGAGGAGGTGAACTTCCCACAGTTCCAGACCTTCAACAGGACTGCAACCACTGCCAAGTTGTACCATGACTCTGTCAGTTTAAGCCAGTGCTTCTGTATTACTGCATTTATTTTAAGTTTTCTATTAAAATTGTAACTCTGACCCAAATCTCTCTCAAGGTATTTGTGTGGGGTTAATTTCCCCTGCTGGTTTACCGTCAAACCAGCACACATGTAAAAGGTTGCACACAACTGCAGGTTGTCTCATGGTGTGTATTCTCTCTCTCTCAAGCAGGGGGACGCTTGCTTCCAATAGCAGAGACTCTTGTCTGTACTGGTGGGACATGGAACATTTCCTCTCTACCTTACTTGAGTCTTTCAAATTTGTCCGCAGTCTTGAACAGTCTTTCCGCAGATGAGGTGCAGGTCGGTAGGGAGGAAAGAAGATCATCTTCATATTGCTGGAATTGGGTAGTCACCTGAAACCCTGTTCTTATTCTTTCATCGACATGAATGCCAATTGGTTTTCATATGGCTATGTTCCATACAATCTTCTGTCACATGGATTGTGTACACTGGACCTCATCTGGACCTACAGGGGACCGCTTGTTATTTGAACTCATATAGATTTCCTCCAGCACAGCTAATTCTCTCAGGTCCTGGTGCACTTCTCCATGGTGTTCCTCCTGCTTGGGCACATTATTAGGTCATCCGTGACAGAGTACCTTTCTCTCATGCTTGACAGGAGTTGCTTCTGAGAGTTTCTGTCTTCTTCCCAAGCCCTTTGTCAATGCCGACATCCTGGAACAGGGATCCCAGTTGCTTGCCTTCACTACCATCTCGTTTCATATTTTGGGCTGCAATATCCCGGCACCAGAGCAGCCGGGTCAATAGTGGCTCACCTGACTAGTGGCTGAAATATTTTCACATATTTCATAGCTCACCCAGGGATAGAAATTGGGTCATTGTCTCTGGCCCTGCCTCTTTCTCCTGTTCAGAGGGCCCTACTTTGTCTTCATCTCTCACTAAGTGAACTGAATTGGTCTTGGATTTTTTTCTGCATAGGTGTGCTACTGGCTCAGGTTGTTCCTCTGATTCAGTTGCAGTTTGAGTGGCCTCAGTGCCTGTTGTTCTGCTTTTCTCCTCTTCACCTTGAGTGTGCTGTCTAGCGACAAGCAGTATCTGATAAACAGTACACAGGGCCTAGCAGTTTGCATAACTTTGTGCCTCTCTGGAACTGCTACAGCATTTTTCTTTCACATTATTTATCACTTTAACAGGTAACCATATTTGTTCAGGGGTGACCTTTCAAACTGTTGCAGAAGTATTCCAGATACTGTCCCATGTCCTCTCACATTCCACGCCACTCATGACTATCCACCTATCCTGGTGTAATCCATAATATTATTATATTCCATATCTATCTGTGCCCAAAATTGTTACTGTCTCTTGAAGACCCTACAGCTAGGAAGCTGGTGTTGGGGCAGTGCCATTGCAGGTGCTTCTAAAGTCTGCTGGAGCAGGCAGCTGGTCCCCTTTTGCTGCGTGGTTTTTTGCTTCACTGGCTGGTTGGTCTGTGCTTAGGCAGAGCTCTTTGTCTCTGGTCTCTTGGTTTGGTTCTTGGTTTTCTTGCTATAGACCTGAGGCTGTGCGGGCAGAGGTTTTTCTCCTCTTTGGGCTCTCTTTTTGGCTTTTTTTCCCTTGTCTCAAAGAGACTGTAGTTAGGGGTTGTGAGCTCCCTTAGGGCGGATTCTGCAGGTGCTTGTCGACAGTCGAGGCATCGCTACAACAGGAGCAGAGCGGCCCCACTCCGGCCTGAGTCAGCAGTGGCTCATCAGCAGTGCCCGGCCAGGGAGAGAAAACATCGAGTGGCCCAAGCCCGGCTGCTTCACCTGCCATGCCCGCCTTGCTGTCTCCTGCTGCCATGAAGATGCTGACCCCATACTAGCTGTCAGGTTTTTGTCTGCTGCTGGAACTGCTCCATAAGCTCCTGCCTTCCTGGGAGGGATCTGACGTCCCTTTGTCCTTCAAGCCACATAGTCGCCCCTGCTGGGCACCATCTTGGGAAGGGTATTTCCAGCATTTCAGGTCACTTTGTTCCCGTAGGGTTTGTGAGATTTGGCAATTTTGTATCTAGTAGTTATTTACTGTAATTTTTTGCTCATTGCTGTGTCACTTGTCAGTAAACTGTTATTTTTTTCACTTTTATGTACTCATATTTCATTCGTTGTTGGTGGAAAGGTACTGGTTCAAGTTAAGGGGAGATTACTTATTTTGGAGTGCCGGCGTCTTCAAATTGTCTTAAACCAAGACACCACCTTCAGGGCAGATCTCTGAAAGTCCTCCTAAAAATCTCTTTCACAACTCTAGCCATGGTGTGGACCTCACTGAGGAGATCTGGCAGACTTAGCAAGAAGCATACGCTTTATATAACATTTAAGGGAAATCCAAATTCTCAAAAGCTGTTGTAACAGGCCTTAAGGAGGAAAAGGGACTGAAAAGCTGAGGAAAATCATCCTCCATTGTTCCTCCCACAAACTGGGTATGATTATTGGAGTCCCAAAGCTAGCACCTGAGGTAAGGACAGGTGAATACACGTCACAAATGACCCTCATTGCCCTTGATGCTATCATGTCATAACTTGATATCTCAAAGTACTTCAACAAAGCAAACCTTATCCCTTCCGTCCTCTGAAGAAGAGCACCATGATGGGCACATAGTGCATACATGGAAACATACAAGCTTAAGTTCCACACCCACATGAACAGACCAAGCAACATTGTGACCAGTGGCTCTGGACCTAATACAACAAATGCCTAAATCAAATTTGTTTCCAACCCTCTCTAGAAGATCTGTTGTTATCTCAACCCTTCAAGCTGCATGTTTGGCTCCAAATAAGATTGTTGCACTTTAGGAGCAGTATTCCCCAATTTAGTTCACCCACTAAGACTCTCCAAACGACATTTCTGCTAGCTTGGTCTCCCTCCCTCTCTCCCATCCCTTTCTGGGTAGATGGAGAGGAGAATTGGGGGCACAAAAGGCAAAGATCGCATGTTGAGATAAGAACAATTTACTGGAAACAGCAATGACAGAAAAAAACAAACAGTAACAGAAACAATATTAATAAGAAAAATGTACAAAAGAGAGAGTGATTCCCATAGAAAATGCTCACTGAGCTCAACCTGACCACAGCCATGCCACCCCATCGTTCCCTCTGGCTCAGGACCAGAGCCGTGCTACTCTAACTGCTCTGTCCACCATGCTTGCTTGACTGGAGGAAGCCCCTTGTCCCCAGAAGATAACTCCTTCCCCTGCCCCCAGCAATGATGTAAGGTGGTATAGAATTATCCCTATGTTCTAGCTATGCGACCTCCTGGCTACTGCAAAAATTAACCCTGTTCTGGCCAGAACCAAATCAGTGATCTGTTAGAATACAAAAAATAGATTGAAAAGACCTATTGTTTAACGGACTACAGTCTTCCCACATTGCTACCGATGTATTAAAATAGTTTTGTAGTGTCAAATGGACAAATTCTAGCTAGCAATGTTCCTGATTACCATACCAGCAATGTTCAGAAGACTAATTAGCTCTTTTAATTTTTCTAATCCAGAAGGATATGAAAGGTGAAAGAAGATGGGTGGGGGTGTGTGTGGACACCTAATACTTTTTTTCCCCTCTCTCATTTTCATATTTTTAATTTATATATATTAAAATATTAAATCCTTGTAAAAGAAATATAAATACCTGAAGATTTGATTTCAGCAGCTTTCCATTTTTTCATACTACCAGCCAGCTGCATTATGAAGACAGACAATTTACAATATGTAAATATACACATAGATATCTGAAGTAACTCTAAATAAATTCACTAAAATACAGAAGCAATATAGACTTGTTTGCATTACTCTAATATGGAAAATTGTCATTCCTCCAAGTATTGTAAAGCCAAACCTTACTTACATGCGTAAGTCCAGTCAATCCCTTTCCTAAATTGCTCATAATGGCTTCTGAAAACCTTGTTTACTATCAAAACCTCTCAGGTTTCAATCTGATAGTAAGGTTTGGTATATTTCAATCATGTTTTAGTCAGTTGGACTCAGACATTCGTCAGACACAGGGAGAGTATTCCCATCCAAACAACAGGAGCTAGATACATAATTTCTTGAAAATGCTGAGTATTTAATGTTTTAAAAAATTTTCTTTTAATGTAGAAAATATTCCCTCACCTTCTTCTGACAATTTAGGACAACAAGCAGGGAGGTGGCAGAATTTGTTACACTTGAAATGTGCTACTATTCCATAAAGCCAGTCAGTAGATGGAGAGGGTGAGTATAGACAGCAGATCAGCGTCTTATTTTACACTTAATACTCAACATTTGTCCTGGTTTCAAAGACAGGTTAAGTCTGTCAAGGAAGGCTGGAAACCTTCCTGGGGTAGAGGATGACCCCCCTCCCTCCTCCGAATTACTATACCTTGAAATTACGGGGCTCTCAGGCAAAGATGTGGTAAAAAGATTAACAGTTCTTTACTAGGATTACATATCTGTCTATATATATAACAAGACAGATAAATGGCAACAATAAGAGGACAAACCCAATAACAGTCCGTTGTTTGTCGTTGGGCAATTCTCTGTTGGGGCAGAGAGGCTGCGGTGACTCCCCCGTGGCTGCAGGGGGCGCTGTGGCGCAAGCGTGGAGACCTCTCCATGTGGCAATGGCGACTTGGGCAAGAGGGAAAGGGGCAATCAGTCCCAGTGCGAACTTCCAGGGCAGCAGCGCATCTGCACCAACCTCAGCAGAGGACAGCAAGCAGATCAGGCAGGCAGGGTTAACTGGGGAGCGATGGACCTCGGTATCACCCACCAAGGGGCCAGAGGAAGGCAGGAACAGCGGAGAAGAGCAGACCCAGGCACCAACCTACATGGAGCAGAAAACCCAGAAGACTCCATCTCGGCTGATGGCAGAGACGGCAGAGGCGAGCAGTTCCGGGTGGTGACAGTTCCAGCGTAACTCTGCACCCTGTGCCACAGCGGGACCCTCATGTAGACGTCACAGTGCAGCAGTGCTCTGGAGTGAGTGAGTGGAGACGTCACAGTGTAGCTGTGTTCCCGGAGCAAATCTGGCACTCCGCTGCAGACACGGCTGTGCTCACCGAACAGAGTGCAGAAGAAAAAGCAGCAAGCCCGGTCTCCACCTCCCTCTCGCCAAAGTCTCAAAAAGTCCCCCTTCATCTCTCACAATGATGAGCTCCAGCCTCTGGGTAAACAAACCCCTTGCCAACATTTCCAGCTCGTTTCTTTAATTGGGGAAATTGTCCTGGTATCTGGATTGGGCAAGCGATCCCTTTTGTCCTTAAGTATCACCCATTCTGGGTGATCAGTGTGGAATGCAGGTGGATAGACAACTTTCTTTGTTCTTAAGTATCGCTCATTAGTTCCCACCCAGGCCCTCCCCACCTACACAGACTCCTGGTACATGGGGAAAAAAAAAATTTCCATTGTTGAACCCATAACAACCTTACTGTTCATAGTCACTATGAACAATTCAGGCAATTCCTAGCTCACACTCCTTGATTCATTTGCCTTAGATTATATCAGCCATTTGACACTGCATTGTGTAAATGATCTATGCAGATCCAGTTATGTGTCAGAAGAAACCAACGCAACATATATCTTTTGCCTCTGCAGCTGGAAGAAGTTATGTGTCTGAGAAGCCTGCGTTATGATCCAATTATAAAGAGGTTCCTCTGCTCAAATTAAGGTACAAATGAGATACTATGCTGAAGTCAATAGTATGGATTTTTTTTAACAGTAAATGTGAGGTAGAGAGAGATAGAAAGAAATCGGTGAGAGAGGGGAAAGGAGAAAGAGAGTGAGAGAGAGACAGATTAAGTAGAAAGATATTGCCAATATTGCCACATGCTAGATCCTGCAGCATCCAATTAGTCCTTCTTCACCCTGGTCTTCTCAGTGTTGGGGGTCCCAAAGTTGCTCTTCTAGGGTATCATCTTTATATAGTCCAAGTTCTAGGTATCCACAAGTTGTAGATGCTGTTCCTGTAACTTGGGATGACGTGTGTGAGTAGTTGTTTCCTTCCTCAAAGTTTGCCACAGTGGGGATTTTTGTCCGGATGCTAACCAAACCTTCACCTCCATTGGGTCTGGAATTAGCTCCTTCCTGCTGTGCCATCTGTGCTTATATCAAGTTTTGTTGTGGTGGCTTATCTTATGGAAAGCTCCTTCTGTGGCTTTGACAGTGTTTTGAGACAGGTGACTGCATTCTTTAAGTCATTACACCACCCCGTGGCTCCAACATTGTCTTCCAGGGACTTTTACTCAGTTCACAGGTTGTCCATGGGGGTGACATGTATGTAGAAAAGACAGAGGAGAAAAGAGAGAAACAGCAGGAACAATCACACAAGTAATCACACAGTGTACGATAGATATTTCAGTCCTTAAAAATATAAATCCAATTGGAATCATCAATCCAATTCTCATTACTCATTGCCCTTACCATGTGAGTTCCCAAGGATTAGGATATGGATATTAGGCAGGTATTGGGGCTAATTCCTTGGCGGCAGTTTTTGGATTGGAGTGATTGAAAGAGTTCTGATGTTTGATTAGCCATTTCTTTCATTTTGGTTCAGGCTTTTAAAGTTGATAAAATTGCATTGTGAATGGTAATGCAACATTTAGTTTCAGTAACTTTTAACATTCCACATACTCCTTGTTCCTCTAACAATAACATAGCTAATGCCAACTGATTTTGTAAAGCTATTTTTGACAGTTGTTGGACTTGCAAGTTAAGCTCTCTGGTCCAATTACTGAGAGCATGTACTTGCCATACAATACTTTCCAAGGCCTGTTGGTGTTGCAGGGTAACTATAGAAGGTGTAAAAATTATTTTAAACTCAAAAGAAATCCTTTGCCCCACCATATAATAAACTCCCTCAGAGGAAAGCTGTGGCAACAACCTCCGTCAGAGGTGAGCTGTGACAAAGTTTCCAAAAGTTCCTATGGAAGGATCTACATAAGGTTTCTCTCAGAAGGAGACGTCCTATTGTCAAAGGCATTTTGGGCGAGAGAACAGCAACCCTGCTTGCTGCACCAATATAATGTTATGATTTGATTATAAGAGGTGCTTCTGCCTGAATCAGGGTTCAAATGAGACCACATGCCAAAGGCAATAGTACGGATTTTATTTAACAGTAAATGTGAGGCAGAGGGAGATAGAAAGAAGTAGGAAGAGAGGAGCAGGGGACAGAGAAGGAAAGTGTATGAGAGAGAGAGAGATTAAGTATAAAGATAGTCACTACCACATGGATCCTGTGGTGCCCAGCCGGTCCTTCTTCACCCAGGTCTTCTCAGTGATGAAGATTCTAGAGTTGTTCTTTTGAAGGCATCACATTTATACAGTACCAGTCCCGGGCATCCTTGGGGCACAGATGCTGTTCCTAGAGTGTGGGCTGGCATGTGTATAAGGACTTGCATGCTTTCCCCCAGTTTGCCACTGTGCTAGTTTTTGTCAGGATACATCACCCAGATCTGCCTTACCAGACCCGGAATTAGCACCTTCCTGTTGTTGCCATCTATTCTTATCTCGAGTTCTCACAATGAAAATCCTTCGTCTGGTGGCTTATCTTGTAGGAAGTTCTTTCTGTGGCTTTGACAGTGTTTTGAGACATGTAACTGCATTCTTTAGGTCCTCACAGTCTCTTATAACAAAAAGGCTGTGCTCTACTAAAGTACATGTGCATAAAGCTTATAGACTGCTTTGTCATTTTCATTGAGGGTGAATACCAGAACTATCACCACTGGAATACTGCACAGAAAAAAAGCAACAATGAACAAAATTGTACTATTTTTCTGTTGTAGGGTTTGACTCTCCTTCCATGTGTCCTGTTTTATGTCTCACAACTTTGGAAGAGACTGCTGGAAAAAAAAGTAGAAATACAGTTGGACCTATATAACACCTTGGTTTTCATTTGGGGATTGCCAAGTTTATGATAAACATGACAGAATCTTCCATGGAGAGTAACTTGTCAAATATTATCTCATCTAGTCCAGACAAATGCAAACAGTGAAAGAGGATGTCTTTGTAAGAGGAGATGACTGATTTATTTGATATCATGCCCTCACTTTGAAAGTTCTCCGCTGGTAATGACTGGAGGACACAAATTTAGCCACATAGCCACATAGTCTTATTACAGCTTTGTGCTCAGTTGTGGCCTTTAGAAGCTCTGGAGAATCTGATTTGCATGCAGATAAATGCCACAACTCAGTCTAGAAACTAACAGGTTTATTAATTAATATTGTGAATGAAAGGCTATTTTTTTTAAAAATAAAAACTTTGTTGGATATAGTTTGTTTACTTTTTTCCCCCAACTTTAGAGCCTTTTGCTTGGCACTATTTTGTGTGCAAGGACATTTAGCCTTTAAATATCTAATCTATATTTTTATAATCTGTGAATTTGATGCAGTCAGATCTACGGCCTCGTTCAGTGCCTGCAGATGTCAATGAGAAAATGGGCTCCAGAGGGCTTGGAATAGGGTACAGAGACATGTACTAACCAGACAACTAGTTGTTGTTTTCTTTCACTAAATCATATATTAAAAGACTGTGGGAAAATTTCTGATCCCATTTAAATCACTGTGAAAACTCACTAGGACCAAAATTTGACTCTGTGTAAATTGGAAATGAAATAAAGAAAGAACAAAAGAGAGAAAGAACAGCAACACACAGCTTTGTGTATAGCACTTGTGCTGGCAACCTTTTCAAAGCACTAGCCAAGCTGTTATCTCACTTCTCTACCGAAAGAGAAGAAGCATTAAGAATTTGTTTCTGTCAGTGTTTAAGAGGACTATAAACTTTGTTTTTGCCCTTGACAGAAATAATTTGCACTTCTAAAATTTTCCAGACTTTTCCAAGAGTTTCTTAAGAAAAAAAAGTAATGTAAAGTAGTTGCTGATTCTACCTTCTTTTTAAGTTGTACACCCTTGAGGTGTGTTAGTGAGGCTATGAAGTTGGATAGGTTAGGTGTAGGGTTTAAGAATATGAAAAGCAGTAAGTTTGCATGATTTTGGTGTACCAGTCATTGAAATTTACTCCTGTTTGAACAGAAAGGATGTATCAGTGCACAAATGGTTAAAGTAATGAACACTAAACCTTTAAAACAAAAGCTGGACTTAAAAGAGACAGGTTTAGAGAAAGAATGAGACATTTAACTTCTAAATGCATTTCATTTTGGAAATCTTCAAGATCGTTTCTGAAGATCTAATGTCAACACTGTTACAACTTCAAAACTAATTTCTTCTGCCTATATCACTGTTTTAAAGTTGTACTTCTAAATTCAAAACAAAGAAGTGTAACCTCCCAACTGTAGCTTCTCTTTTATAAAACTAATGGCTTAGATGGCACAAGGGCAAAAATTATGCCATCCAAACCCATCGTGACAGATTTCTAGGGGTGGCTGGAAAAAGGCAAAAGATATCAAAAGTAGGCGTGAATTTTCTTCCATATATTTCTGCATTCTTTCATGGCGTTTTTGGGGGTCTTGGGATTAAGGAAACTGTCTTGCTATTACCTTTCCTTAGGGACAATTGTACTCAGTTAAGGCAGGAAATGCATTTTGGGACAATAGCAGTACAATCATATTCACTAATGAGCATGCCACATATTCATAGTCATATTTTTGGTGCAGGTCTCGAAAGAGCTAGAATTTTCCTTTGAAGCTGACTTTTTTAGAACTTACTTTTTCTAGGAGACCTTTTTGTTTATTCAGGACAAGTTACTTATAAATGTTTTGAAGCACATTGGACAAAACCAACACTATTATCTATCACTTACAGTAAATTAAAAATGTGCTAATGTCTTTGCGGGGATGACACATAAATTAGCTCTTTTTGGGTGATTAATCTTATTCCTTTTAATATTTCCTGTACGAAAAAGAATGGTTTGTAAAAATTGCAGCCTACAAGCAGTCAATGGGCCTAGGATACTGGAGAACTGTAGAGTAAAAACACCCCCCCCCAATATAAGATATTAAACAAAACTTATCCTACTTCTATTTATTGTAAGAAAGAAAAATAATGATAATCATTATGAGAAAAAACAGCAGTAATTAATTAATCAGATGGGGTTAAGGCTATATATATGTGAATTGGCTAGAGTAGAATGAGAAATGTTGTGGAGCTGCAAGAACAGTGGAATTCCAGATGTCACTTACTCCATGATTTCAGCATCACCAGAAGGTAATCTTATTTAAATTGCTTGCTATATGGGATCTTTAGTGATGTCAATGGAAAAAAAACCCAACAAACTACAATTTTTGGGGCAGTAAGACTTCCATAATTTTGAAGTGTGAAAAAATTCCCCTAGACTTACCTGAACTGAAACCACAGATTACAGAACTTGACAGTGTCTCAAGGTATTGTCTTGTCTGCTGCTGCCTTTCAAGTCAGGCTATGTTTGAAAAGGTCATTGCTTCAGGGTGGCAACACACAGGGCCACCTCAGTGTTTTGTTTTTATTGTGTTCTGAACCTCTCAACCAACCTTACCATCTGAGCACACAGAGACAGAATTTCAGGATTGTTGGGGTTTGAAGGCATCTCTTTAAGTCACCTGGTCTCTGTTCAAGCATGGTAAACGACAGCTGGTTGTCCAGGGCCATGTCCAGGTGACTTTCAAATATTTTCAGGGATGGAGGCTCCGCAAAAACCCTGGGCAACCTGTGCCAATGTTTGGTCACCCTCATGGGCACATTGTAGCAAAATGTGCAAAGAAGCAAGTGCTCATCTGCATCACTGAACCCCATCGCCCTGAATATGTCTTCAATATAGATTTCAGGAAATTGGACTGTCAGTGAAGTCACATGATGGGAACTTAAGATATGATAAAGGTGGCACTTTGTTGTCCAATTATCTCGGGTCTAAGGTGATGTACAGTCCTTGGGGAAGAAGACTATATCCACTAGGAAAGACAAACCAAGCAGCTGTATTAAAAATCAGCTCCAGCTTGATCCAGGGTGGGAGAGGCCATAGCCCACAGACTTATTTGCAGAGGCCAGGTTTGCATGCTCATTCCCCCACAACTGAGCCAGGGGAGAAGAGTTTTTGGGTGTGTGATGGTGAAACCTCTGGTCTGCATAAGACAGTGGGGATGAACACCCGCCACTGGAGGCTATAAGTGGCCACTGTCGAGATGCAATTGTTCTATTTATGATGCCAGTTGTCCTTCCTTACACAAACTGGCTCAGTTGTAAAACTCACAGCCACCTTGGGAAAGTCACATTCACACGGGACATTCATGTGAGAGGCAGCTGTCATGTCTTAGAAGGTGTCATAAACCACCAAAGACCCCCAAAACTCCACCCTGACTCATTCCTGAGGCCTTCCAACAGAGGACTGCACATGGTCCAAGTGTTGCAACAGATCAA
This sequence comes from Amblyornis subalaris, assembly GCA_018881555.1. Classification (NCBI taxonomy): domain Eukaryota; kingdom Metazoa; phylum Chordata; class Aves; order Passeriformes; family Ptilonorhynchidae; genus Amblyornis; species Amblyornis subalaris. The sequence goes on from JACAXG010000072.1 coordinate 3,931,569, forward strand.
GAGTCTGTTGCAAAAGACAGTATAAAACTCCCCCTTGATCTGGCATTCCCACATATAACTGAACATACGTTAATCCATTGAACTATATGTTTCGTGGGACCCCCACCACAGAGAAGTCCATAAAAGCACCAGTGGGAAGCCATTGTATCCACAGGGGTGGTGATATCTATCTACTTAATCTGCCTCTCTGTCTCTCCCTGCCTCTCTTTTTTTCCTATTTCTTTCTACCTCTCTCCCTCACATTTACTATTAAATATAGTCTGCACTATTGACTTTGACATATGGTCTCATTTGCAGCTTTATTTGGGCAGAAGCATCTCTCTAATAATTGCAATAATTGAATCATAACAACATTTTTGAAGACAAGAGAGACACTTAACACACTTGGTCTGTCTACTCCTAAGAGAAATGTCTGTGAACATAGTTTGACTTTAGAACTATCAGAGGTTTGGTGGCTCCAAATAACACTTTCTCTGCATATTTTTTCTAATTCAGAGAAACCTCTGCATTTTACATGACTTAAATCTCAAGTCAAGGTATCTGAAATACTCAATATTTAAAACCAAAAATTTGTCTATAAAGAGTATCTCTTGTCCTCCTTGACTGGCATCTTCCACTTAACAATGTTGTGATTTGGTAGTCCAGTAGTTAACCTCAGCTAAGAAAACTTTCTACAGTATTGATATTTACCTAATTTGGTACTTTGAAAGCACCAACATATGCTTCAGTCCAGGACACTACTACAGTAATATAAATTACCATAATCTCTACAGTAGTCAAAGCTTAGTGAACCATTAAAGACAAACCAGCTCAATGAACCAGGCAGCAACAACAAAATAAATGTACACTGAAAGCACGCCTAAGGCAATAACTTTTGTTTTTAACTCCCATCCCTACTACTGACTTTAACAAAGGACAAAAATGTCCAATAATTTATTTGTTGGCCTTCTTGCCTGGACTTCCAAGACTTTCAGACAAATTTTCAGCATAGCCTCTTGACAGTCTCTACCATATGTTCAGTCTTACGCAAAAGTACTGATTGCTTTCCATCCCATTTTGCCACATGGTGTATGCAGGATGAATGTCTACCTCTGACAATGCTGTTTTTGTGCGTGGGTCCTTGTGTATGAGGTATTTGCCTACTCGCCACGAAAAAGTGAGTTCCGTGCAAGACCTTACAATTGCAGTTCTACTGCACTGATTGGAGTGGAAATTCCTCTTGGATAACTTCAGAAAGTAGCAGTTTACAGTTCACTGAGCTTGCAACCTTCAATCCTAGGGCTTCTTTAATCTGTTTAGTTCAAGTCTATCCAGCGTGCAACAGGCATGGCATATTTGTTGCTATGATGGGAGTAATTCCCTTTTACAAGCTCTTCACTATGTGACAACAGCCCTTAGGGTCACCTAGAACTGACTGAACACAAAGTCATTGGTCAATATGAGAGTTCATATCGTATTTTCTGTGAACTTGCTGCCATTACCATTAAAGTGGGGGAAAAAATGCCTTTTTTCTGGGAGCACCCCATTTGTAGAACAAAAAAATTCTCCTGTTACCTTTTCTGCCAAATTAATCAACCGGGATGTATTGAGTTCTTTGGTTGTGAATGCTTTACCACCCTTGAGAAAAATGGATTTGGATTTCACTGAGATGTGCGAGAAAACTGACTAAACTGATATGGGTAGGGTATTATCAAAGCCTCTTAAATGACATTGAGCTTTACCACCTCCTCTCTCATACCTAGTTTGCATCTCCTGCTAGTCACAACCAGCACCAATGTTGGCCATCAATGAAGGTAGCTGGAGGACTGCTGAGTAGTAGCTGGAGGTGCAGAGCAACTAAACTGCCCAGCAGAAGTCTTTGCTACTCTCTGAATTTCATTTCCCAAAGTTCTGTGGCCAAATGAGAAATTAATTACAGTATTTCATAATGTAACAGATGAGTTTGGGTGAACAATGAGTTCTCCCTCTCTCCTGGGATGTCTGCAAGGTGGAAACTAGACTGGCAGAGATATTTCCTGTGTCTTCCCTAATGAAGCAAAGAATACAGGAGTGTTGTAGTGCTTCACAAAGAAAGACAAGACAAATTTAGCTGTTCAAGTTTCAGAGCAAAGTTTGAAAATGCAGAGCAGATAGACTCCAATGCCTCCAAATTCAGATGGCAAATACAGTAATGTTGACTTTGCTATGATTTTAAAAGCTTCTTAATTTAAGCTGATAACCAAATGTGAGAGGGAGCACAGGATGCTGCTTTTGTGATCGGCTTTTATCTCTAGGGCTTCACAGATGATGCAATGGCAATTGATATGGAGATGCATGACTTTTGGCATTATTGATCACGTCTGCACTATCAGACATGATCAATAAGCTAACTGGCAAATGCCTAATCCCAGCATGCATTAGGTTTTAGCAAGCAGCACAGTCAGAACAATTTGGGGTCACTTTTGGTTTTGGTTTAGTTCAGGGGAATTACTAGGGATTTATTGTGTCCTGTTTGTTAAACTAATATTACCCAACAGTCATAAGAAGATTAAAATAAACTTCACAAACAAGTCATACAAGTGTCAGCTCTTTGTCTCAGTCTTCTCCAGATTTTAAAGATGAAAGTTTGTTTATCCATGAGTCTTTTCTCTACATGTTCTCACTTGGTTTTTGAGATGAAGGACATCTGAGAACAACGTGGGGGAGTAAGACAGAGGCCAACTGCTTGTGGCAAATAGCTTAAGGCATCAAGACTTGGAAGTAAAAATAACAATGAAGGCACTGTGTTCGAGCTATTAGCAAAAAAACCCCAAATTGGACTTTCACTGAAGTCAAAGCATCCCTCAAAAAGGCCAGTGTACAATTTTACCTGGTGTATATTTTTAGTTATTCACAAAACTTGATATAAACACCATCTACATTTATCAGGTACAATCACTTAAAAAAACCTGTGTGACCTAGTACATTTCCAGAAGATAACATGGATATTTCAAGCTCATCTTTGAAAAAGAGAGTGTGCTTAATAATATTTTTCAAAATATACAAAAATGCATGTGGACATAATTCTACCCACAGTGTCAGTATTGTTCTGCACATATTAGCTCTTAGAAAAAGCACAGGTAGCAAAACTTCATTTACCCAAAATGCACTTCAATATATTTTAAGCATAAAAACCTAATTTAAAATAATGTCAGCATCTTTTGCCTGTAGAATATGAGGCTCAGCATCTTTAAATTATTTAAGAGTTCCTTAGAGAGTCAGTTGTGCTTATAATGTCAGATTTGCTCAAAGAAATGGAAAGAGCAAAGCAAAGTGTTGAATAAGGACTTCCTGTGTGATTTTACGAAGTTATTTTTTACTGCCTGTAATTGAAGCAGCATTCGCACCTCACACCATTTTAGTCAAAAATATATGTTGTATAACTGCCACTTGTTTAACTTGGTTTTGTTTCTTTTTTTTTTCTTTTTTTTTCTTCCTGTTTTATAAATAGAGTATCTCTACTGAACTGCTCTTTTCCCCATGAGGATTCATTCAGAAATAAATACAAGCTCTATCAAGACTCAATTGAAAGTACACTTGAACAAATTCTATGTATGACTTCTCCTAAAAGGAAAAGGATTAACTATAAAGGAAAGAGTTTACTGCTACCATCTGTGACGTATTTTGTTCCCGTTGTTGTGGTAGAAGAACCAGAGCTAATACTTATAATGGCACCTTAACAGTTTATATTCAAACAAATGATGAATGGCAGGATTTGTGCAGTGTCACATCAGTGTTATAGTTTGTCAGTACAAGAGCATTTGGAAGATAAAGCCAAAAACTTTATCCTAGTATCAGCCATAATATTAGGTTAGATGAAAATAAAGATTCTTGTTAGTGTTGTCTTTTTCATTTTCATTTTCATAGTGTTATCTTTTTTTGCTAACCACTTTGGAGACCTCTGGATAAAACCAAATTTGTGTAAGATGTGTTATATATTTCTACGCTTAAGTCCCAATTTATCTTTTTTTAAAAAATACCCTCCCCAAGCACCAATGTTTTATCGGTAGATAAAACAGAATCTATCAGAATAGATTAAGGATGCGAGAAATTATAAATCACAGAAGTTAGAAGAGGACCAGGTACATATTTTTATTCAAATGCTGTATAAACTTGCCACACTTTCTATGTGTGATATCTCTTTCTAATTTAATGAGATTTCACAATTCCTAAAACCAAACTGAGAGCCTCACCCATGTTCTGAACCAGTCTTTAAAACCACCATTCAGTTGCCGCAATTAGACATTTCGCATGCACTTAACTGCATGAACTTATTGAGGAAAATCTACGTAGGGATGCATGTAGCAGTGCTTTTTTCTGCAGCTAGCTACACCAGCATGCTGATCCGCAGCACCTCATGTTCTCTCTGCAACTGAGATACTTCTTATGGCTCTATAACAAAAAAAAAAAAAGAAGGAACCACCAATCGTTTTTTTACTTTGACACTTTTTCAGTACTAATGAGGAAATCAGAGTATGCAGAGAACATGTATCAGAGCTAGAAAAAGGCGAATAGGTCAGCTCCTACTTTACCCCAAAACACCTTGTACTGGCAGACCATGTACTGTCTGTGCCTGAAACACTTTATGTTTGAAGTAGAGCACAAGCTCCCTGGGGAAGCAATGCATAATTTCATTTGATTTTGATCTGAGTGCACTCCTTATTGACTGACTGTACACAATAAAACAGATTGTAGCATTCATAATGATAATAATATTCTGAGAAGGATTTCTCATTAATACAATTAGTATAAATAATTCTCCTTTTAAATTAAGAAAAATGAAAGACATCCAGAGTGTATTTACACAGTTCAAATGATGACATTTAGTGATCAGACCCTTTGACCTGAGGAGCTTTGGGTAGCAGTCTTGGCATCTGAGCACCAGTCTCTGTGCTTTCACTCACAGACCACCAGGTGACTTGTGTGTTGAAACTCACCCAGAGCCGCACTTCACCTCTGCTGAAATACAGTCACTCCTGCAGACAAGAGCTTCTCTACAGGGTATACCATTTTCCACCCTTCAGCACTGCTCAGCAGCTTCGCTCTGGGTCTGAGGACTGTCCTTTACAGAGTAATGTGCAGGCTGAATATTTTTAAATGGATCTGGATATTGTGAATTGCACAGCAGCAGCAGCAGTAGCAGCAGTAGCAGCAGCAGCAGCAGCAACAGCAAAAAATTAGATGACAGAAATCAGTGTAATTGTTTCAAGAGTTACCTTCACTATGGATAGATTTTTCTACTATCTCTTCTCTTAACTTTGACTAATATATTAAGTATTCTGTGCCCAGTGAGGTGAAATACAATCAAATAATTTGTTGTGAAAGGTAACATTTTTTTGCTGTTTAGAGGTCAGCCAACCCCAACAGCTGCCACGGGGTGTTAGATTAAGGAGGGACTGAAGACCCAATGCATGCACCACTCATTCATCTCTTGCTCTCATTCTTTGTTTAATATACAATTGTATGGAAATAAATGGTTCCAGGCAGATGCTCAGCTTTAATCTTCCACACCAGACATCAACTTGTACCTTGAAACCTGATGCTTGGCATAGCACTTCATTCACACAGAAGCTGGAAATTGGGTAGATTTGAAATTATTCATTATTTCATGGTGACAAAAATGCATCACGTATTCCTGAATTCATTTTGACTACTGTTTCTTGATTCACACTTCATCTTCCTCCTTCTCCCTCAACGAATGATTTTGTAACATAGGAGAATTGGGAAGAATTATTCTGATTCTAGCATTAGCCTTGAACAGTACTGTTTTGCCTCTCCTTTTTTATCCTTCCACCTTTAATTAAGACGTCCTCTAAGTATTGTGCCAATCTCATCTGACACGAAATAGTGAAGCTACACTGAACGCCACTGTTCATTTAGATAGCTATGGATTCCTTAGCCTTCATTTTAATGTCTGACTTCAGCTTCTGCAAGTTTCCATCTCCTCTATGCCACATCAGTATGCCGGCTGTGACACCACCTCTCTTGGCATTGCAAAAAGGTTGACTTCTTTATCTACATCACTTGCAGCAGTGATCTGACAGCAAAGGGGCCTTTGAAGTAAATTCATGGCTGCTTTCAAAACCCCTCCATATTTCAGAAAATATATTGATCGTTTTGGTAGTAAATTCAGTGACTAATCTCTCTTGAGATTACAGGGAAAAATCAGAGAGGAAACAAGTTAGAGATGATGGAAGAGAAGAAACATTTTGATTTATTCTATTTATTTGCTGGCCTCATCTTGCTGTTGCTGTTTTTATTATCCATCAAAATAGAAGAATGTTCCCCTTGTCATCCATTGCTACACAATACAAAAGCACTTTTTTCCTAGTGTAATATATAATATTTTGTATTTATTCATTTTCACAATTGTGTAAAAAAAATCCTGAACATAAGGATGTCACAAAAGGAATGAGAAGGCACAATAGCTTTCAGTTTGAAAATGGCACTTAAAAAAGATTGCATAGCATATGTGGAATTCCCAAAATGTGTTTCCAGAGGTCTCCATCAGCACCAAATTTTGTCTTTGCCTACACCTTGGTTTAGTTGAACTAATTTTGTTTCTATACAACAAAACATCCTAAGAGATGCCAGAACAAATTTTTTTTTCATAATGAGGGAAACTAAAAAGTATTGAATACATAAGAAAACCCAACAGGTAACAACTACACATTTTGGATGCCAGTCAATTTTTAACTGAGTTTTCAGGCTGGAACAGAAATATGTAATATCTCAAGGGTAGCTTTAAGATATGAGTTTACAAGTTATACTCTAATGACTTCATATCATAGCTCAATGTTTAATGAAAATTATTTCCCCTATTCAAATGATTCTATTTCTAAATTGAGCACTAGAGTCAAAAGATTGAGCTTCACCACAGGGTGAATTAGGAATTATTTAATGTGCAATATACATTAGGAATCACAATCTTCAGCAAAGAGCATCACATACTGTTTTCAAAGATTGCAGAGCACATAACATGCTTCCACAAAAAAAAAGAGTAGGAAAGGCAATGCATCTCTGTACCCAAACACTCTACTCCCAGTTTAAAGGAAACAGTGTGCATAAACATGCGTAACAACTGTATGCCTATGACTTGATCATTTCAGCATCTTCAAGCATTGGCATAAGTTTTATTCAGCATGCCTGCAGAAAAGTTGTGATTTGGAGATAGGTGAAGAGAAACACATTAAAATATGTAGCTTAACTCTGTTTACCTAAAAGTCTTTTACACTGTTATCTTTTTTTGTAAAGGAACCTCTTTTCCAAGAATGTACCAGTGAAGAAATTCTTCCTCAAAATCTGGCAGTGAGTCCTTGGTTTTGTTTTCTGGCAGACGTATGATCTTGTCCATAAGATTGCTGTGCTTTGCAGTTATACATATACATATGTGTGTGTATATGTGTGTGTGTGTATATGTACATATATGTGTGTATATATATATACATATATACGTATAGATATGTGTGTGTATATATATATAGCTATACATATACATATACATGAGTATATGTATGTATAATTTTCAAATTTGTTTGATCCTGAAACTTGTAATGGAAAACTCTTTCAGAACTCCTCTGGTAGGAGAGGAATCCTACTGATTCCTTAGTTCTGTGGCTTGAAGAGGAAAAAAAAATTTTTTTTGTTTTAAAATTCATATGTAGATTGTCTAAAATATTTGTTTTCCATTAATGTTATTTGTGCAAGAAATCTATTGATAATGAAATTGATATTTCATAATCAGTTTACAGTTTGTAGGATAACATAATCTGATTCTTTAAGTCCTCTTTGTGGGACTTAGAATCATATTTTGGTCTTTGTTGATGTCTGGATCTTTCTCCAGCTGTACAGTAGGTATTCCAAAGATGCTTACTGCAGTTTCTGCAGCATTAAACGAACGAAATCTGCTGGGAACTTCTGCACTATGCATCTTTTCCAAGCACATTCACATTTCACAGCTTCATTACCTAGGTGAATTACTGTAAAATCTTGTTCATTCTGGTAATAATTTTCTGTTTCTCTTACTTTGTCCAAATGATGTGCATACAATTTAAAACAGTGGTTCTCATTAGTAAATATATATAAAAAAAAATTATGTCTCTCAAAATCATCTAGTTCTTTCTATATACTCTGATACCTCTACCTTTTATCTTCATGTAAAAGTCCAGCAAGATCAGTTCCAAAATTTGTGTTTGATGGGCTCTATTCATATTTTACAATCTGAACAGAGAAAGAACCTCTTGAACAACTGTTGCTTATTCTGCAGAAAACTTTTGCTCTTGGTTCAAATTTTGATCCCTTATGCCTAACCTAGATAATCACTACCCTTTTCATGCTATAGTGTTTTCCAATGCCCAGATACATGGACATTATTGCAGTATCATCACCTATGATTTTGCAAAAATCGGTTAAGTAAAATTTGAGTCCTCTGTGACAATGTATCTTTTCTGAAGAGGATCGTTTTCCACACAAATAATTTGATACCGTAAGTTTTATTTCACATAAAATACTGGAAATGTCTGGAAATATTATTACAATTTTTTCCTCTAAGGCTTTCTACATTCCTGTTGTGACAGAAATTAGCTGAAGAGTCTTCATCATAAAGTGCTATTTGTCAAACTCAGGTAAGAATATAGAATAGGTCTCAGTAGTATGAAAGACTGCAAAAAATTAATAACATACAGTACATATAAATTTTATAGTTTATGTTATGGTGTCCAGTGGAGGCTTTGTGCAGTGTTATACAAAGACATAAATGATGTTTAAAATAAATGAGGAGTATTTTCTAAGTCACCAATGACCTTAGGTGTAAGTACTCAGTTTATGTAAATATTTCCCTTGATGAAGATGGTTCTGTAAAAGGAATCAGTACAAATACTTTGGAATATCAACAGTTCAGAGGTTTTGCTGGATTTTAGTACGATCATCTGTTCACTGAAACATTTTAAGATTGAAATGAAGATAAAACATATTTGCCAGTGCTTTTTTTAAAAAAGCAAAACATTACAAGATTTGGAAATAACTCCACTGTTCTAAGAGTGAGAATACAAACAAATTTTAACTCAATAATTATGAAATATTGAACTATACTATGTAATATAAACCAGAATGACAGGGTACAGGATGTGGTACTCTGGTTATTTACGCTTCTCTCATGCAATACAGGGCAAGCTCCTTAATCTAAGTTACAGTACATATGTCACTAAGATATATATGTGGAATCCATACCTTTTGAGTGAGATACAGTTTTCTGATTTTAAACATTTTTCCAGGGCTACACGATACAGTTTAGTCATTAGAATGCATATAGAAACAGAAAAAAAAATATTTTTCTGTCTTTGATACCACATGATCTTTTCTTCCTATTAAATATTTGGCAACTGACAATTAATTCAAGCAACTAGAATTCTAAATTTCTGTTGTGCTGATAAAGCATCTGTTTCTTCAGAACTGGAATCACATTCTAAGAAGCATGAAGTTTAGGTTTATTCCTCATAAAAAGTTCACTAGCAGTCTTATCATTTTAGAATCGATTTTAGCTCAGCATATTTTCATTACAATCTAAAGGTATTTTAGCACTTAATAACATCAGCTCTGTAGAACATATTGTTTAAGTTTTCAGCTTCAACCAGAACAGAATGTGCTGAGCCTACAAGGAAAAGGGGGAGACATCTTTTTTTTCTTGTGGGGAAATCCCTTATTTCTGTTTATTAGAGCAATTCCTTCCATACACAACATCGAGGAAGCTCCACTGATTTAAAGTAGTGTTTTCTATTGGCTAAAGTATAGTTGATATATGCAAGTTCTTTTTTCTCAATTGAAGGCTTTTAAAACAATTTTGATTGAAAATATGGCAGAGTTTTTATGAGGAACGGTTATCTACTGGAGACTACCATGTTACGACACTTTCTTTTCTATGGTATGCACCAAGAATCCCATTTAGAAGATCATTGCAATCAGTGGGTTACTCACAATCTCAAAATTATGCATATGCTTCAACGATCTGTTGGACTGAGGCCAGAATTCCCATCACTTGCAGGAGAAGCACACTAAGGGCAGAATTTATTTAATGCCAGCCTTTTGCTGTTTAGTGAGTATAGTGCCTTGTACAGCTGCAGATGTTACTTTACACAGCTCTGCAGCTTGTATGTTTCTTCCCCCAGATCAAGACAATATTATTATCCAGCTTGCTTTCATTCTGAAGGATTTTTTTTTCATGAAACTGGTATAGCAAACATCTTCGGTAATAAAAGGTACTGTTGCTCAAAACCAAATGTTTTTTCTGTAAGCATGAGATCATCTTGTTATGCATGACACTTCATCAACCTTCTGATACCAGTCTAACAAAGAAGACAGAATATTGATGCTGTACATAGTATCCATTAAACAAATTGCTTGGATCCCACAGGTTTCTTGAGGTTTCTTCTTGAGGGAAGAAAAGATGAATATCTTGTACAGTCATAGAACTTTTCATAGGTTTATCAGAATAAATCAACATGGAATAATTTTTAAATCTTTGCTATAAGGTCTTTTATTTTTTCTCAGAATTAGTTATGAACCAGAATCCGAGTATCATGACAATGCACATTTGGCTCCAAGTTTAGTCTACATGACCTGACTTGAATATCAAGAGAACAGTTAGTGCTGAGTATTTCGAGAATCTGAGCTTTTCATACAGCTATCTACTTTATCTACAACACTATCGTCAGATTCATAATTTTCCAGTTCAGTGAATTGTGGTCCAGAATCACATTCCTAAAGTATAACTGAATTTCCTCTGACTTTCAGACAATGAACATTTTTGTTAGCCTAAGGGATTTGCCCTACTTACTAAGATGAAATGTATGTTTGGAAATGCAAACAACACTGTTGATATTTCAAATAAGTTTAGTTAGACAGGAATTTATGCTGATGTTAAAAGCTATACTAAATTGCTGTTTGGATTATTTTGAGAATTCCTCTATTTGTAATATGACAAAAGATGACTGATGACATCACAAACTAGAAACATGAAAGCATTATTAAAACCTGCTTCAGTTAAGGTGTTCAGACATGGTAAAATTTCAAGCTAAACACAATGGACGACTCCTTATACTTCTAATGAGCAATGTTGTAAATGTAATAGTAAGGGATACATAAGGTTAAAGAAGAGAGATTTTTTTTTTAATATCAATATAGTCCATAATAAATATTATAGCACAGGAAAATATTACACACCTCCTGAAATCCAACCACATCTGAAAATCTTCTTTCCCTGATTATTACCATGGAACATTTGTTCTGTGCATTTTTTGGTCTTGTCATTTCTTTTTGTAAATGTGATCTTTAGTTCAATTTATCCAATGAAATCAGTCACTTTAGGATCTTATGCATTTTTAAGACACAGAGGAGATATACTCTGCATTTTTTTCATTAATATTTATCTCTTTGCAGGGTAAAGCACTTCACATGTTCCATTCTTTCACCTCAAAAATGCATAGTGGACTTCATAAAATACGAAGCACCTGAAAAAAGAGACTTAATTGTAGGTAAGATGTTAGTCAATTTTGTGGAGGTGCCTAAAGGAAAGCTTATAGAAATGTATTTGAGTGTCATATTCCTGGTCTAAGCCAGTAGATTCAAAACTGTCATGTACTTTTGAAGGTCTAGGATCGCTCTCATCACAAATTCCTTAAAATGTTTTTGGCAGCAAAGATTTCAGGAAAATAAAGAATGAAGGATCTAGTTCTTCATGCAGTTTATATTTAGATTGGCGTAAGTCATAATTACAATCTAAGGAAAAAAGAAACCATTTTGTTTCTGGAAAATATTCCAAACCATACATCTGTTTGCAGTACTGGGACTATAAAATGTTTTTTGCTTGAGTTGTGGTAATGGCCCATTTTAATTAATGGCAAATAATGCCTTCATAATGAATAGATGGACAAAGTCCTGCAAGAACTTCATGAGATATTCCGCAACTTACAAATCTATTTCTGATAACAAAACCAAAGAGTAGATATACCTAATATATTAACAGCTAAAGCAAAGACTCCAAGTAGATACAATTTTCTCATTGAAACTACTGGAAGCAAACATACTTGCTACTATTTGCATACCATTTTCATATTGCTCCATTCTCCTGCTTCTCTCTTTGCCCCACTGCCCTTCCCCCACCCCCAACCTCAGTCAGTTTACAGAATTACACTATAATGGAGTTGAGGTAGCAAACGAGGAAACAGACTCATTGGACTCACAGAGGTGAGAGTATCCAAGTCAAAAATAGAGAAAACACTTGTGCTGGGAAAAGGAATGGAATCATCTAGAAGAACGTGGTTTCAACTGTTATTTACACAGAAAATCTGAAGTGTTCTTAGGGTTATTCAGATGCAATGGAAGTTATAGGTAGATAGTACTTCTCAAGGTGGGTCAATAGTCCTCATGCAGAAAACTACTTCAGCAAAAGATTTATATTGACCATATTCATGAATCTTAAAAACCTCTTAGATTAAAAATTATTGGTCCAAAATATTCCTGGCTGCGTATAGTCTGTATTCCATTTACAAATCTGATAGCAGATGCTTTCTGGTTGAAAGGTCACCATGAATAATGCACAAACCGTAATTGAAAGCAAGCAAAATGAAAAATGATAAAAGAAACAGAATGGTTTCAAGTCTTGGGTGCTATGGCAAATCATCCAGCTCACCTCAATGGTGTACTCTAGATAGCAACCACTAGAGAGCACCTAGTTACAACAACATGAGTACCTGTGCTGAAAGTATAATACCGAGTCATTAAGTAAAAAAGGGAAATATCTTTTCCATATTTCATAGTTCTCAGGGATTTTGTAAGTCAAATAGTACTCCAAACACACTTACTCACTAAGAAATATCTTTTAAAAAAGACAACGAAACAATTTATTCGTCACTTTATTAATAATTTCCCAGTCAGCTGGAGTTTTTTAGTAGGTGTAGATCATAGGTCCAGAAGGTCTAGGAGTCATGCTGTCACTCAGGTTGTGATTAAAGCCACTTGTATAGAAACCATGCGAAAAAGTCTACCCCCATTGACATCAGGGTCCCATGAAGGGTGGAGGTCAAGGAATGTACATTCTACCCTCAGTGGTCAGCTGTAGTCTTTTTCTTATTGCAATAGCTCATCAAAATATCTGCATGGTATGGGATGTATGGCTGACCTCCACAGAAGGCACTTAACAGGCTTGTGGGATTTTCTCGGTTACTTCCAGTACAGACAGCTAGAGTCTGGACTAGAATTAGTAAAGGTACCAGCTGGACATTTCTACTAATTGGTTTAGACGCTTCTTAGTGTCTTACTGAGACATCAGGATGTTTAGACTCCAGCTTTTCTGTTTAACAGACAATGGGGCTGGAAGGCACTTGCTGCTTTCCCGCTTTCTTGTGCAGTGAAAGGCAGCAGCAGAAAGTAACCTGACTCCTGCCTTTATTGTATAACAATATCTGCTTGTATTTAATAACAAACAGGAGCACTTCTCATCAGTTTGCTGCATGAGTAGAAGACCATTCAGCCATATGTTTTCATAAAATCCCAATGGAACACTTGAATCATTATTACTTCCACACACAAGATGATCATTAACGTACTTACATCGGGTGCAAACTTGTCTGTCAACTGAATTTTAACTATTATTTGAGCTTTTACAGCACATTTGTTCGTGATGCACTGAAATCAAGCATTCTGAGAAAGACAAGAGTGATCTGCATTTTAAAGTTTACTAGTTATGCTCAGTATAGGAGACAATTGAAGTTTGGCTCGTTTATAGATGATGAAATTAATAAATTAATGTACTTTCATATACTTAATTAGGACAAACCCTCCTAAATAACATCAGTTTTTTAATCCTCCCAGTATAAGGGCAATTTTGAGATAAACTGAAATGGAAATGAGCAAGAAATGTGATATCAGTTAGACTAGTATTCCTAGAATCTCCAGTCTGTAAATTAAATAAAAACTGTACAAGCCCATTCAAAATTTTTGTGATGAAACATATCTATTAAGAATAGTGCTAAAGAAACGGACAAGTTAAAGAAATCTAAAGAAAATTTGTTTAGAGCATTTTAATTTTTCTAGCTCTCCTCTCCTTCTCTGGTTTTATAACTCAGATTTCAAAGATTTGAAACTTCTTGATAAATGCTGTGGTGATATCTATGCCACAGAGACCGTCCTGAAAGGATGTGCAAATCTAGAAGCGGACAGACCTGCCATGTGGGCAGGGCAGACCTGAACAGAGTAGCCATTGGGAAAACTGTTTTCCAAAGGTGTGCTCCCTGCATGGATGAAAAGAGATCATTTTGTGCCTATGGTCTTCTTGCAACAGTGGAACAACACTGTATAGCCCAGATGAACCTCCATTGCTTAGAAATATCATCAGACATGAGTTTTACAGAAAAGGAAAAAATACTGTCTTTCTCTACTTTGAGTGTGAAGCCACTGCATCTGGGGCCCATGAAAACTGCTCTAGATCTTACTCCATGTTTGAAGGTTTTAGCCTGGCTGCTGTGACTGCTGTGCCGAGTCTTTCTTCTGCTTCTGTTCTCCAATACTGCATTGAACCTGGAAAACTACCCCACCTTTCTCAGCCTTCTCAGTACACTTTTGGCAGCATTATGCCTTCACAAATATAACAGGTGCAAACCTAAGTTACTTATATCTAGGGGATATTGATTCATGCATTAAGACATTCTTCTTGTGTGCATTGAGACCTTCATCCATGAAGAGGCACTATTGTGATGTGAGTAAACCAAAGAAAGTAAATGCAAAAGAAGGAAAGTAAAAGAGCAGAAAACAGTCCCTCTCAATGATTTAGGCTTGTTAAGATGAACACATCTGTATGTAGTTTGAATTCAAAACAAAAGAAAACAAAATATAACAACAAAAATACTAGTAAAAATAACAGAGTGTGAATAGATGAGCAATGATAAGCAGCAGGACGCCTAATGGTCCTTCCAACTTTTTTCTTTTTCCTGTGTACAACAAAAACTGTGGAAAGGAGAGACTTGGAAGAAAACTGTGAAGAAAAGTATTCCCCCAGGGTCCAAACCCCCATAGGTTGATGCTGTACTGCACAAATCCACAGGGTTGCACCAGTTTGCACCAGCCAGAGAAACATATCAAAAATGGTGATTTTGCCATGTAATTTGAGCTCTATTCGGTTTATATAGCTCACTACTCAGTGTGTGACCCCAGCCTGTATGTTTTGTTCTCTTTCTGTTTCCTGGGTTTGAAGGCTCTCTGATATGAAGGTGGATGTTGCTAAATAAGAGCCTTCAGTGAAGTTCAACATGTTTACTATTAACAACCTTTAAACAAACATAGTGTTTTGAGATTATAAAGTGGGGGTAATTTCTGTTTTCCATTTAAAAAATTATCCACCAAATGAATTTTTCAAATACTGAAGCGAAAAACAAGTGTCTGTACGTTAAAGTCTGAAAAGCTTGGTGCTGTTTTTTTTCTGTGTGTCTGACAACTAAGTTGATGTCCTGGGCTAACCAAAAAGGATGTATTCTGTCACCATCCACATAATTCCTTGATAAGATGGGTCGTTCACAGCAGCTGGTTACACACCTGGTCCCTGAGGCTATGGCTGAGGAGAGGCAGATCATGTGAGGTGGGGTAGTGTTTCTGGGATAACTTACCAGGGCAGCAGCAAGCACCACCCATCCTGAGCGGATTATCTCTGCTAATGGCCTATTACTGAACTGGATAAGCACTGATGAATAGAATGTCAGAAATATCCCCTTACATTGTGGAAATCTCTGCTCCTGGGGGAAGTACTACCTAAGAAACACCACATAAAAGAGGCTTGGGGACTGACAGACCACCACTGGACAAGCAGAGGACCAGACCACTGGACACTTGCACCACTGGCTACCCAGAGGACCAGACCTTTCTGCACCACTGGACACCCAGAGGACCACGGGGTACTCGGCAGAGGAAGTGAACTTCCCACAGTTACAGACCTTCAACAGGACTGCAGCCACTGCCAGGTTGTACCGTGACTCTGTCAGTTTAAGCCGGTGTTTCCATATTACTGCATTTATTTTAACCTTTCTATTAAAATTGTAATTCTGACCTAAAATCTCTCTCAAGGTATTTGCGTGGGGTTAACTTCCCCTGCTGGTTTACAGTCAAACCAGCACAGGTGAGGACTGTTGTTTAAATTCTTTCAGCTATTAATTATGTTTCTAATAATGTTCTGGATCAAACACTCTACAATGAATTTGTGGTTTGATTTCTTTTTTAGCGCAATGATTACAAAGTGTAAACAACTTCCCTGTTCCCTAAAGATTATATAACTTTATAAAAACAGAGGGGAGGGGTGGAGGGCGTGGAACAAAAAGGAAAGAGAGTCTATTGAAGTAGAAATAAAAAAAGGAATGTTTGATATGATTGAAAATGACTGTATAATGGGTTTCACTGGGATATGGAAATACATTCCACAAAGAGAGCAAAAACCAGTGTGAATGGGCTCAGAGAAGGACAGCATCAACCTGTTTTTCTTTCCCATATCCTTTGTGTTGCTGTCAGCAGGCCAGGCTGTAAGGACAATCCATAGTTTACTCAGGTCACCTGGAAGTCTCCTTAGGAGTTACTGTGGTTAGAGGAGCAACTAATGGTCTTATTTGTTTCATAGGCTGATGGAGAAGATAAAAAGTAGGAGGTATTCCATGTATTCAATGGTCCTAAAGAACTCAAGTATAATTAAGAGACACTGTTGCCATTTAATGAAGATGCCTCCCCACAATGCAATTTTATTCATCTTCTGTTGAGTGCTTTCACCTCATTAGTCGCTTGTCCAACAGACTTTTGAATATCTGATAGCCTGTTGGGTTAGACAGACTCTAGAAATTTGCCTTTTCCTAGCAGAGTGGTGGGTGTCTCAGCCTCAGGAAGCCAGAATATCTCACTTGTGTCAGGTGATCCAGTAGCACCTATTATGAAAACAGCTTTAGGACAAAAATCTACATTCTACTAAAAAATATATATTTTCAGTAATGGAATACATTTAGGTGAAACAAAAAAATAAATCTTTAGAATTCTATTCAATTATCACTGTCCTCATTAGCTGCCCTAACTTGTGAGCCTGCCTCGTTACATCTGCCTCAGATCTATTGAGATTTCTCCAAAACCATGCAGAAGTCCTAAAGCCCATCTTTCCCATCTCTATCATTGAAGACTGCTCTTGAAGCTGTTCAAACAGATGCTTGAGCAGTCTGCTGCTTGTCTAGTCTGGGAGGTATTAGTTCATTTAGGTAATAGTTTTGTTCCAAAGTAGTCTTCCATAGTAATTTGGAGGATAATTTTCTGGATTTCCCAAATCTAACTTTGCTAAATTTAGCAAACTTTTTATTTCTTAATGAACATAGATTGGTTGCATATTTTTGCCTATTTGAAAGCATTTTAAAACATTGTGGTAAAACTGATACAAGAACCAGCAAATACATATATGCCCCAATTGAGTCACAGTTTTAATTTTCTATTGAGAAGTTAGGACATACTGGATTTTATATAAACTCAACAGAAGAATGTGCTCTCTCACTCACACTTCATTAGATTTTGGGTAATACTACAGGATTACCCAAAGTCGAATATCATAAATCTGTCACATGACTAAAATCCATCATACTTAGTTTCACAGAAATTTTAGCAGTGACATATCTGTGCTAATATACCTTCTTCCTGTAATGGGAGCTATACGCCAAAAGGAAAAAGGAAAAAATCAACACTAGAACAACTTTAAAAAGAAATAACAACAGATGAACAAGATGTTTATGACACACTTTTCTTCCATGGTTTGATATGATATATGTATTGTAGGTGCTCTTTAATGAGCAGAACTTTATAAGTCAGCATTATTTCAACTATGGGACCGACAAGGAAGACAGTTACTTCCCACTAGGTGCACATGAAATTTTTATTTACTTCTAAGCAAAGTGTTCAGCTTTTATTTTTTTCCATCTAAAGTTTTCATTGTTAGTAGGTTTTGAAGCTTTCAGAGGAAAGGAGCCAAATCATTGTCGCATTTTAGGCTCCTTCATCAATCTGCGTATGAAAGTGCTTCTTTTTTAGCTTTCAATATTAACGTGTTCTTTTTTGAAATGAAATATTCTGGGCCATTTTGTGCACCACCTCTTATAATATTAAGAACACCTGCAAGTCTATTAGTGATTGTGGCAAGGGCTTTGGCACAAGAGACCGTATGACCACACATACTAGATTGAAAGATTTGGATTCCCCAAATTTAATGCTTTGCCTGACTAGAGGGGGCTTTTTTAATGCAAGATTTTCACTGTTTGTGTTCCTGAAATTGTCAAATCATACCTACAAATCCCTTTCATTAGAAAGAATTTATACAAAGAAAAGATTTTTACAAAAAATGTTTTGCAATCCTTTAATCTTTCGTATCTTTATCAATAAGTAGCTTGTTTCCATCTTTCTAGCTAGTCCATTTCATTATCGATTACGTAACACTTTGCCTTATAATGCCATAAAGGAACTTCCAAGGGAATCAGGAGGAGCATATGGTTCATGAAAATCTCCCATAACTAACCCTGGGAGTTTTTATATACAGTTCCTCCCTTCCTTAACCTCACCAGCTTGAAATGCAAGCAATTAATATATCATCATTTATCTTAGAAATCTAGCCCACAACTGCAATTTCCAATTCTCTCACCCAGAAACGTGTCAGAATAATTCACACTTGCTTCTATCACTGCCTTTGACAATTTGTTCCATTATTCAGTAACCCTCTGCATAAAGAAATTCTGTCTGAACTGCTTGTATATTAATCCTTTCTTTTAGATCTATCTATTATCTCTGGTTTTGTGTAAATTATTATCTCAAACAATGCCTTCATGACAGTCTGGTTCTCTTCCTTCAGGATTCAACACAGGCCTAATTAAGGCCTCATTCTGCTAAGATGCTCTCCATGTGTCTGAATTCAGATATTTTTAACTTCTTTCACCAGTGAATGAAAGTGCCTTTTATTTTTCATCTCTTACAGAAAAAAAGCCAACAACAAAACCACAATACCAGAAGCAGAGGCGGATTCTTGTTTACATCAGTTCAGCAAAGCGAAACATCTGAAAAAGCCCTCGTGTTTGACAAAACATCATACAAGGAGTCTCTTGGTTTCGTTGCTCTTAATACAGTCATGACAAAAGGGGACTTTTAGGAGTCTTCATCTGCAACATTTGTTCTCCGCTACACAGCTCTAGTGAACTGGCAGAAATGCAGGTACTTGGTTTCATCTGTGTTAATACCAACAGGACTTTATAAAGATTTTATTATGTCAGGTATTTTGTCTTTCTGCAGTAATGGAAGAAGTAATTTAGTGCTCTACTGTTTTCTGAACAGTCCTCCATTTTTTTGTACAGCCACATATTTTTGTGCTGTATCCAGACGCCAAAATAATGAGCATTGTGGGGGGGATAAAACCGGTAAGTTAAGCACTCAACACAAATACGGATTAATGGGTTAGCTTGATGGGCTGCCTAGTTGCATAAATCTCTCTATACATTTGTTCTGCTCCCACTAAGACTTCATTTACTCAAATAGGTTCTGCATTACATTGGTTTTGATTCATCATTACTCCATAAGCTGCTTTGAGATAAATTTACAGACCTGAAAGATCTACATAAAATCAAAGTTTTTTCAACTCTATAAAAACATTGAACATCAATGCTATACTTGCACAGCTCTAGAACTTCTGAGTTCCCTATATAAGGAACATTGTCAGGAACCTCTGCTGATGCTGTATGCTCTTATATTAGAATATTTAAAGTTGGTACTGCACTTTAAATATGTGAAACACTGACCTATGATTCTTCTATCTATAGTTATCCTTTCCTTGAGAAATGTTACTTGGAGAACCTTTATGGAGACTGTTGCATCATCTTGGGCTTGTTTTGATTTGGTAATTAATTGTATGATGTTGACTGTGATGATGTTTCTATCTATTTACAGAATACCTGATGTAAAGCTCTCAAAATTTTTTTTTTCAATAATCCTAAATAGAAAAGATAATAGAGGTCAATACTCCACATACACATTCCTTACGGTAAACATCAATCTGGTGCAATATCTGGTATTTAACTTTTTTTTTTGTCCTACTTTTAGATTACAAAAATATTGAATTATTTTTGTTAAGATGAAAAATTCCTATTATTTTAAAAAGAAAGAGACATCATGTTTTAATTTGGCATTACACATTCAAAATGGATTCTTAATGATTTATCAATTTCACTGCACTATCTGTAGATTTTTTACTTTTCCATACCACTGTACTTTTGCTTGAGAGCTGCATCTTTTGTGAAGTTTTTGGGGTTGATAAAAAAAGGAAGAAACCAAAGTAAAAAACATGTCTCATGTCTTCCACCAAAATTTTGATTTTTCAACAAATGCATTTTCTAGTAACTCATAACAAAAAATTATCACCTTCAATAGCAGGATTTT
Source organism: Amblyornis subalaris (assembly GCA_018881555.1). Lineage (NCBI taxonomy): Eukaryota > Metazoa > Chordata > Aves > Passeriformes > Ptilonorhynchidae > Amblyornis > Amblyornis subalaris. The sequence continues at coordinate 3,952,059 of JACAXG010000072.1, forward strand.
TATCAATATCCTGTACCACAGGTGTACACACTATTATATATTATGTTTCCCCTCTATGATATTCTCCCTAATATGAATACTTTGGTCTTCTTACAACAGTGACTGGAGGTTAGGGGTGAGTAAAAGTAATTTTTTTTCTGTGAAAAAGTGTTAATCTAGAGAAGCCCACAAAGTTTTAAGTCTAAAAACTTTCTAAACTAAATTCAGAAGACATCGTTATTATTAACACTGTTTCAGAAGAAAAAAAGCCAACAAACTATGGAGGTGTGGCACATGGAAAGAAAACAATTTTGTTGCTTTCCATTTTTTTTCCTTTTTGAACATCTAAGAAGTTTTTCATTTAGATTTTTACTAGCTTTACATTGAATATTTAAAATACAGTAGTTTAAGATTACAAAAATATGTCAAACAGTTACAGAATATTCAGAGTTGGAAAGGAACCACAAAGATTGTCTAGTCTAAGTCCTAAGTGAACGGCCCCTACAGGGATCAAACCCACAACATTGGTATTATTAGCACCATGCTCTAACCAACTGAGCTAATCTCAGAAATGCATTGCTATGCATTTTTAAGTTATTAAGTTATTATGCAGTTTTAACTTATAAAATCCTCATTTTTCACTTTAGAAAAGCTATTTGTAGAAAATATTACTTAAAATTTCTACAACTGAAAAATTATACTAAAATGTTTTTCTTCTCTTAAGAAAATCATAGTTCTATTGAATTGACATTTCAAGACAAAAGTAACAGTTTTCTACCAAGCCTCCATGTTTTTCCAGAAGAAACAAGTATGCTGTGTAAAACTGCTCAGTAATTTTGTATTTACAGGAAGTGGAGGAAGAAAAAAAAAATAAATTGCACTGTAGCCCTTGCATTCCTTTTGTAATATTATCTGCAAATCTAAGTGTGCTTTCTCTTTCTTTTTTGTTTGGCATGAACATGGTTCCCTATTAACCCATCTTTTTCAGTTAATTGTATTTTAAACATTTTCAAAATTTCTGCATTTTAAAAAACTTATTGTGCCCTGTTCATGTCTACATAAACAGATAGATGGATGAGGGATGGACATACACTTGTATAAACCCTCATGGGATGCCTATGTTTTCATCATCTTACTTTAATATTTTATATTTGTGCTAGACTGATTTGATTCCTTTAATCCCTTTGTCAAGCTCCTAATTCAGCAATATATTGCATATCTTTTTACTCCTGCTGTGCCTATTACTAAATAGTACAATTTTTCTTCTAACTTTTTGTCTTCTGTAATGATTGTCCTACCCAGGGCTTCTTGCCTTCTGATTTCGTACTGTCTACAACTTGTTTTGTAGTCATTGTACAGCATTGTCAAAAGATCATAGAGTTACATTCTTATAAAACAAAACAAACTGAAATAGCGCACTTAACAAATCATTAACTTTTTGGTAATAAAGGTTCTCACATCTCAGTAGGTACACCGTGAACTGAAGGAGATTTCAATCAAAATTGGTTGATACAATGATGAAATTTAATTTTGAATCAGGATTTTCTGAAGTTTCTGCCTGCAGACTGTGTTTCCAAATTTACTGCAAGGCACTTTTTTGTGTATGCATTTTAAACCTAGAACTTCATGGGTTTCTGTCATTGAAGAAATGTATACCTGCTTAGGCAGTCTCTTCTTTTCTAGATGTCATCATCTAGACTGGTATCTGCTGGCCCAAGCACTTTATACAGCTACTTCGTTGGTCTTGAGGGTCTGTGGTCTTATTTGACTAGAACATTTTAGGAAAGATAAGAAAATAGAGTATTCTCCCTTGTTTCAATTATGAACAGCAGAATTGCACCCACAAAAGAGCAGCAATATTTTTTTGTTTGTTTCATTGATAAGGTCTGAACTTTTTGGTGGTAAATGCACAGTCGCGATATTTTCCAAATGCAGCTTTACCATAACTACCCTCCCCAGCCACAGTACAATTCTACTTCTGTAACCACTTTCCCCAGGCACTCTCTCAGGAGGTACAACCCTGTAGCCTCCTGGGCTGAGACGGCTGACATGCTAAGGAGACCAAGGAAGATGTACTCCTAGGTGTCGAACTTCGCACAGTTCTGTTGTTGTTTTACTTTGGTTGTTTTCCAGCTATTTTAGAATTTCCTTCTCAAAGGAAGCCTTGGTTTTTGTTGTTTCTGTACACCAGATGGAGCAAAGATATGAAAATCGGCATTCTGAAAAATGTATCTCTGCTTGGTTACTACACTGAGTAGATTCACAGAATTATAAAATCATAAAATGGTTTGGGTTGGAATGGACCTTTAAACGTCGTCTACTTCTGAGCCTACTGCTGCAGGCAGGTACATCTATTGGATCTGTCCTGGAGTGATGTAGTTTATCACATGATATTCTGCTTATGCCCAAAAATTGTTATTGTTTTCTCTTTCTACGTGTCCCCTGCCCCCCCTCTTCCTGGGTTGGGAGTACCGCGTAAGCCTGGCAGGGATCCTGGTGGGGGCGAGGCCGGGAGTTGCTCTCTCTTTCTCTTCTGGTTTGGGGGGCCGCAACATTGCTCACTCTCTTCCGGTTTGAGGGGCCGGGAAGTCCCTCCCTCTCTTCCAGTTTGAGAGGCCAGGAAGTCTCTCCCTCTCTTCAGGTTTGAGGGGCTGGGAAGTCCCTCCCTCTCTTCTGTTTCTGGGATGGGGAATGTGGCTGCTGCGCATGCAGGGAGAGGAGACCATAGCGGTTTTTCTGCCGGATTTCTGCCCTGCTGTGTCCTCCTGCAGTGGCTGCGGAGTGAGAGTCAAGATCGGGGCCGCCCCCACCAGACCCCTGCGCTGCAGTGTGGCTTTTTCCACAGCGCTGAGCCATGTGGTTTTCTCTGCTTGGCTGACTTGGTTTTTAGCCCAAGCAAAACACCTTTCCTTCTTCTCTTGATTGGAGAAGCTGGAGCAGCATTTCTTTAGTTGCTGGGACCTGAACTGAGCAGGCTGTTGCTCTGAAAGCAACAGGACCGGGATCGCTGGGAGTGGAGCAGCTCCACACCCAGCCCCAAGCCCCGGAGAGCCAAGCCGGGGAGAGAAGGCACACCAAAAGGCTCCAGCCCAGCTTTTTTGCCTGCTGTGACTGCTGTCGGAGGGAAAAAGGTCAACACCAGGTAGTCACTAGAATTTTTTCTCTACTGCAGGACTGCTCCGTGGGGGCAGGGAGTCTACTGCCCTCGGCATGAGAAGCCGGCACATCTTTGGTCTGCATGTTGGCAAAGATGTATTCCTCCCGGACTGCCTTCACTTTCTGAACACTTTTTTTGTTTTTTTTTTTTTTGTTTCCCTGTGTGTGTGGGGAAGTGGGTTCTGACAGTGTAGTGCTTAACAGTTATTTGCCTTTTGTTTTTACTTGCCTGGTGGGCGGGCATTCTGTTTGTTAATAAATAGTTTAATTTTCTTTTGTTCACTTTCATCTATTGGTATTCATTCCCTACTGGTGGAAAGGAGATTTTTGGAACTCTTTTGGAGAGAAGGGCTCAGTCCAAAGAGTTTCCCTCTTAAATTTGTCTCAAAACTGAGACAGTAGGTGAGAACGTTGGTATTCCCCATGCCCACACACTACCACTGCTGTGGAACAGCTCGAAGATCAGGTCCTGCACGGTGCACAGCACCTTCAGCTCTCAGCAGTCAGAGTTGCAGCAAACTGAATTGCAGCAATGAAGCTTATGAAGGTTCTGGAGCGCAAGTCTTACAAGGAGTGGCTGAGGGACCCAGGGCTGTTTAGTCTGGAAAGGAGTCTCATGGGGAAATCTTACTGTTTTCTAAAACTATCTGAAAGGAGGTTGTGGCAATCTGGGGGTTGGCCTCATCTCCCAGGTAAAAACACCAAGAGTAAACAGCCCCAAGTTGCATCAGGGGAGGTTGAGATTGGATAACAAACAAAATTTCTTGATTGAAAATTTGTCAGGCATTGGAAAAGGCTGCCCAGGGAAGTGGTTGAGACACCAGCCTTGGAGGTATTTGTAAGACGTGTAGATATAGCACTTAGTAACACGGTTTAGTGCTGGAATTGACAGTGCTTGGTTTACAGTTGGACTCCACGATCTTAGAGGTTTTTTCATACTGAAATGATTCTGTGATTCTATTCTATATGCTCAGAGCTCCCAGACTGGGGTCCAACAGAGCTATTAGGAAATACTAATTTTCTTCCCAATGTCCTTATTTCTTGCTTACAATGTGTTTTTTATCACAAAACAAATTTTAATTAAAGGTAAAGAAATGAAAATCGGAAAAATACAAAAATATTGAAAGTATAAAATATTTTATTCTGTGCGCAGCCTTCTAGTACATGGAGCAGATATATTAACATTAGTATTCAGATCTGTGGAACAAAATCGTATTATTAAAGCAACTGAAGAGTTTTTAATATTATAAATATGTATGACTTTGTAGAACAGTAAGGAAATCTATTTTGCTCAAAACTCTTCTAATGCTGAACATTTTAATAAATTTTACAGCATTTTTCTACAAGTGCTACAAATTATCTACTTGAAAATTGGATAAAAACTATTTGAGAAATAATTATGAGTATATGTTCATTAGATTAGAGTTGGAGGACTGAGAGATAAGGGCATTAGGTCAAGTCTTTCAATCTGCCTCCGGATACTCACTTCCACTAAAATACCTATAAGCACATTATGGCAACAGAATCTCAGTGTTTAGAGAATTCTAATTCATTCCCACTCGCTCACTGCGAGACAGTCATTCTTAGGCAGTGTGTACAAAAACACAAACACAGAATTAGAATATGCTCATGGCATTCCTCTCTTGTCCCTTACTGCCTCTCATACTTTTTCTGCCTTGTCTTCAAGCTGCCTGCTGAAGCCAATCAGCATGCAAGACTTACCAAGCGGTTAGTAAATGTTGATTCAGACTGCAGTATTTACTTAATAACAGCATTGGTTTATCCTTGCTTTTAAGTTAATCACAAACAAACCTCCTTCAATCCTTGCCAGGAAGCCTTCCATAAATCCATTGCAAATCATAGACATAATCTGTGTAAATAATTAATCTGCTTGAATCTTATGCCAGCAACACCTGCACCAACACTGATTACCAGATATGTAATTACATTTTGTTTGTATTTAAATAGATTTGCCTCTGCTTTCAGTAGTGAAAAGTGCCTCACCTCCCCTGTGATTGAAGGGGGTCAATTTCTTGACCTCTCTTAGGTTCCCAGATGTGAGTGGTCACTGAGGTAAACCAAACTTGGTAAACCAAACCAAGACCATGAGGTTGCACCTTGTTAATTTCCTCTGAAGTTAGAGGTCGATGTGTTGATCAACAAGGGGCAAAAGGAATCTCTCACAAGCTCAAGTAATAAAAAAAAAAAAAAAGGAACATGGTTGTATGACTCCACAATATTTTCCGTTGACTCAGAAATTACCACCTAAACTGACTTCTGTGGTGGGTTTTTTGATCTTGGTTGGTGCCCACCAAGCTGTATGATCACTCCTTTTCTTAGCAGTGAGAGAGAGAGAAAATAAGATGGAAAAAAGTCTTGTGAGTCAAAATTCAAGCAATTTAACAAAGCAAAAGCAAAGGCCACGTGAAGAAGCAAAGGAAAACAAAATATTTATTCTCTACTTTCCATCAGCAGGTGGCCACTTCCTGGGAAGTAAGCGTTGGAAGGCAAACGCTGTAAATAACAAATGTGTGTGTCTTCCTTCTTCTTGGTCTTAGGTTTTTTTTTTGTTGAGCATACATAAACATCATTTTGGTCAGTTTGGGCCAGTTGTCCTGGCTAAGTCCACTCCAATTCACACGGTAGTATCAGGACAATGGTTGGACCTAATGAGAGTAAAGGTACATCCTGGTTTGAAAGACAGGTGTCTGACAAGGAAGGCTGGAAACCTTCCAGGGATAGAGAGGACGACCCCCTTCCCTCCAAATTACTATACTCTTGAAATTATGCAGCTCTCAGGCAAAGATGTGGCAAAAAAAATAACAGTTCCTTACTAGGATTATATATCTATGTATATATATAACAAGACAGACAAACGGCAACACTAAGAGAACAGACAAACCAGTAACAGTCTTTTCTCACTCGCTGGGCGATTCCCTGTTGGGGCAGAGAGGCTGCGGTGACTCCCCCGCAGCTGCAGGGGGCGCTGTGGCGTGAGCGTGATGACCTCTCCACGTGGCAATAGCAGCTCCGGTGAGAGGGAGAGGGGAGATCGCTCCCAGTGCAAACCTACGGAGCAGCAGCCCGGCTCCCCCAACCTCGGCAGCGGGCAGCAAGCAGTGCTGGCAGGCAGGGTTGACTGGGGAGCGATGGAGCAGGGTATCACTCACCGAGCGGCCAGCAGAAGGCAGAACAGCAGAGATGAGCAGACCCCTGCCCCGACCCACGTGCAGCAGAAACTCAGGCTGGCAACAGAGAGCGGCAGAGGCGAGCAGCTCCAGGCAGCAACAGCTACAGCACAATGCTGTCCCCTGTGCCGCTGGGGGACCCCCACAGAGATGTCACAGTGCAGCAGTGCTCTGGAGGGAGCCCGCGAAAACATCACAGCGCAGCAGTGTTCTCAGAGCAAAACCGGTACTCGCTGGAAGCACGACCATCCTCGCTGAACGCTGAGCAGAGTAGAGACTGAGCCCGGCCTCCACCCCCTCTCACTAAAGTCTCAAAAGACTTTTCCCCTCTTGCAATGATGAGCTGCAACCTCTGGGGAACAATCCCCTGGCCAACACCCCCGGCTCTTGTTTCTCTGGCTGGGAAATTATTGTGGCATGTGGGTTGCGCAGGCAACTTCTTTTGTCCTTAAGTATTGCCCATTCTGGGTGATTGTTGTGGCATGCAGGTGGGCGGCATCTTTCTTTTGTCCTTAGGTATCACCCATTAGTTCCTGAGCAACTCTCCCCACCCCCACAGGTCTCCCTTCTGGATGGGGCAAAAAAAAATTCATTTTTTTAAGACATAACAAGGTATATTCCAACCTAAATGATTTTATGATTCTGTGATTCTATATGAAGTGTTCTTCTTAGTAAATCAGTACTAGTTAACTTTACTCACAAACCTGTACAGCCCACTGCTTTTATCCTGTCCTAGTTCAGCCTTTTTTTTTCTGTTTTTCTTCCAGGCCATCTGTTCAAGACATCTTTCTTGAAAGGCAGGAGACCAACAAAGCATGTCTGCTTCTATATGGTTACAGATTTTTTCACAGCACTTCTCTGTGAAATAAAATTTTTTGAATTAACTAAAACTAACACCCCAACTTTCAATGCTGTTTCAGACTCCTATGTAATGATTTGGGGCTGACTTTTGTTTAGCCATATATTTTGTCTTTCTCAAAATTTTGAATTTGATGTACTATGCAATACCATGGTATTTTTCCCCATTTCAGGTGATTGCAGAAATGAATGTCTTAGCCTAAACATTCATTACACATAATGACTTAGATGAGGCAAAGAGACAAACTGGACGACTGTAAACAGAGGACTGTATACTTCCACACAGATTTTACGGATGACCTTAACCTGCTATGCTTTAGAAAAAGGAAGACAAAAACAAGCTAATTTATAGTTATGGGATTAGAAATCTTCTGAAGCAACAACATAAACTAAACTCACTAGACCATAGGCAAACAACAATACCATTAAACAGTATCTTGGACTGACACAGATGAGGGGCAGAACTTTGTATACTCCAGCAACATTGTTAAGCAAAAAAAAAAATTACCTCCAGATATGTCTTCATAACCCTAAGTAATCCAAAGAAAGAAAAATATTACTCTTTGGAGTAAACCAAATATCGAATCCCAGTGTAACAGCTCTCCTAGCGTTATTTATCAAAATGTTACTATCTAAAGTCTAACGATTCATAAAGAGCTGTCCTTAGCAAATCCTTAACATCCTCTGACAAAATAATCAGAGATAAGTGTTGTGAAGAAGGATGAAACAGAACCAGTGAGATTAGAAATATATTGTCAAAATGGTTGTGATTAATTCTTCCAGCTGAACAAAATATTGCAAAGCAAGCCTTACCTTAGAGCGTGTAAGGAAAGAGAAACCAAGGCAGACAACAGCGAAAATGGAAGCCTGTAATTCATGTGAAATTAAAAAAATCTCAAAGTTAAAGCTATGCAGGGAGAAGCAAAGGACTGCATGACACCAAAAGCACGAGAAAGGGAATGATAGTGTGTTCTGTGCTTTCAGCACACGCTCATCCATGAATACTGAGTACATAAAAATCAATAGCTGAAAAAGAGAAAAATTGCAAACATACTGGTGATGCAAAACAACATTCAAAGCAGTGCTAGATCAGTCTTCCTTACAGGCTTTGGGCCACCTCATGCCTACCCATGTGGCCAGAATGAGACCATGCCAGAATCAGTGGCTTCAGGTGCAAACACACTGGTTGCTGACAGCAGTTAGGGATAGTTAACAGTTTCCAGACAGTATAAAATATTTAAAGCTGGTTATTGCACTTTAATTTTGCTCTTCAGAAACTAAAGTTCTGCTACTAATGGCTACTCTTTAATACTTTGGGGCTGCTTTTCAATACCTTTGCAACCCTCTGGGGAGCAGTGAGCTACACTTTGTGAAACGCTGATGAAGAGTGGCTGTGCAAATTCACAGTATTTCTTATACATCACCCAAATGCAGGTATACATTCCAGCTGCAATTTATATGCTTTTCTTTTTAGTTGTATTTGTCATGTGAGTGTCTAATAAGCAAAAGTAATCAAGAAGATGTAAATGTCACTCAGATATCCTCCAAGACAAATAACAAAACCTACACAAAGCTAAAAATTTAGATGCACTAAGTTCAGATAGACTGAATTTCTATGATTCTTGGTAGTTGGGATGGGTTTTATTAAACAGATATGAAAATTTTGTTTTTTATTATTAATTCTGTGAACTCCCCATTGCTTGCATTTTGGGATATTGAAGTAAAAATTAGAATACAAAAGTGAGCAGTGAAGTACATGTTTCATGACCATAATGTAGATGGGCATAATTTTGTTCCATATGTTTTACTGAGCGATTTCAAGGGATATAATCCAGAGAGAATTAAGAACAGGAAGTCCCAGCTCTAACTGAACAGAACTTGACTGTGTATTGTCTACTACATGAGTTGAAAAAAAGGCTGCAGTACTGTATATGGGTGCCCCTTGGGCACAGTTTAACATACTCACACACATGGATTTGCTGCTTGGTGCTGAGCAAGGCTATGCTGTCCAAAGTAGCAGGTACCTGCTGTGCTTCTTTCTGTGTGCATCCCCTGGTCCCCATATATATGACTGAAGGAAAAAAATGTCCTTTCTTTTTTTCAGAAGTTACACATTCAGAATCACAGAATCAGTCAGGTTGGAAGGCACCATAGTGGGTCACCTGGTCCAATCTCCCTGCTCAAGCAGGGTCATCTCGGAGCACATGGCACAGAAATGCATCCAGACAGTTCCTGAATATCCCCACTGTGCGAAATTCTGGAGTCTCCCCGGGCAATCTGCTTCAGTGCTTGGTCACTCTTACAGTAAAGGAGTACTTCCTTATATTCATGTGGAATTTCCTGTGCATCAGTTTCTGTCCAATGCCTCTTGTCCTATTGCTTGGCACCACCAAGAAAAGCCTGACTCAGTCTTCTTGGCACTAAACTCCTTTAGATACTTGTAAACACACTCATGAGGTTCCCTCTTCTCGAGGCTGAACAGGCCCAGCTGCCTTAGCCTTTTCCTGTACAAGAAATGCTCTAATTGCTTAATCATCTTTGTTGTCCTCACTGTCCACTCACCCAACCCCCACTTCCTCAGTTTGCCTACAAGGATATTGCGAGACACAGTGTCGAAAGCCTTGCTGAAGTCAAGAAAGAAAATGCCTACTGCTCTCCCTTCATCTATCTGGGTAGTTGTTTCATTGTAGAAGGCAATCAGGTTGCCTTCCAACATGACTTGCCTTTAGTGAACCCATGCTGACTATTCCTGATCACTGTCTTTCATGTGGGTAGAGACAGTGTCCAGAAGGAGGCCATCACCTTTACAAGGATTGAGGTGAGGTTGACTGGTGCGTAGTTCCCTGGGTCCTCCCTCTTGCCCTTTTTGAAGACTGATGACTTTTGCTTTCTTCCAGCCCTCAAGCACCTCTTCTGATGTTCATGACCTTTCAGAGATGATTGTGAGTGGCCTGGCTATAATGTCTGCCAGCTTGCTCAGCCCTCATGGATGTATCCCATCAGGGTGCACAGACTTAGGGATGTTGAATCTGTTTAGGTGTTTCCTGACCCAATCCTCCTTGATCAAAGCAAGGTCTTCCCCTGGCATTCATTGACTCTGGTTTCCTGGGTCAGAGTTTTCTGGGGAGTGGTCTTCTGTGAAGAGAGATGCAAAGAAGGCGTTCAATAACTCTGCCTTGTCTGTATTCTCTGTTACCCAGTCCCCTTTCTGTTAACTAATGGGCCAATATTATCCTTTGTTTTCCTTTTGTTATTTAGGTGTTTGAGAAAGCCCCTTTTTTTGTCCTTGACATCCTTGGCTAGATTTTATTCTAGATAAGTCTTGGCCTTCCTAGTCTCAACACTACTTACTCTCTATATTCACTCCAAGTAGTCTGACCCCACTTCCGTGTCCTGTTTTTCTTGCTTGTACTTGAGTAATGCAGGAGTTCTTTGCTCATTCACAGAGATCTCTTTGCACCTTTGGCCTTGGCATCATTCCTGAGCCTGGAGGAACTGAACTTTTAATGTTGACTGACTCTCTTGGACCCCTCTTCCCTGCAGGGTCTGTTCCCATGAGATTCTCCCAAGAAGATCGCTAAAGAACTTAAAGTTAGCTCTCCTGAAGTCCATGGTTGTAACTTTGTTGGCTGTCCTGCTACCTTTTTGTTCAATACTGAACTCTACAATCTCATGGTCACTACAGCCAAGGTTGCCCCCAACCTTCACATCCTCCCTAAGACCTTCCCTGTTTATTGGATTGAGCAGCACACCATTCCTTGTGGAATCCTCTACTACTTGTGACAGGAAGTTGTCATGAATGCTTTCCAGTAACCTCCAGGATTGTGCTTTGGTGTGCAGCTTCTCCAGAAGATGTCAGAGTAGTTAAATCCCCAACAAGAACCAGGGCCCGTGGCTTTGAGACTGCTTCTAGTTGTCTCTAGAAGGCCTCATTTTCTTCTTCTCTTGATCAGGTGGCCTGTAGCACACACCCACAACAGTGTCACCCTTACTAGTCTGCCCTTTCATCACAGAATTATGGAATATGCTGAGTTGGAAGGAACCCATCAAGATCATCGAGTCCAACTTCTGGCCCTGCACAGGATACCCCAAGAATAACACCATGAGCCTAAGAGTGTTGTCCAAACACGCTGGAACTCTGACAGGCTTGGTGCTGTCACCACTTTCCTGGGGAGCCTGTTTCATTGCTTAACCACCTTCTGGGTGAAAAATATTTTCCTGATATCCAACCTAGACCTCCCCCGACTCAGCTTCATGCCATTCCCTTGGGTCGTGACACTGGTCACGAGAGCGCAGAGATTGGTTCTTGTCCTCTGCATCCTCACATGAGGATGTTGAAGACCCCAATAAACTCTTAACTAGGTCATCATCCTCACCAAGACTAAGCTTGATACATTGTACGCATTGCCTCACATAGAGGCCAAATCTACCAACACACCTTCCTGGTCTGTTTCTCTTAAACAGTGTGTACTGTTTCACAAGATAGTCATGCAAGCTATCCCAGCGTGTTTCCATAATTGCAAGATCAAAGCCCTGTGGCTGCACAGAGACCTCTAGTTCTTCCTGTGTTTTCCCCATAATATGTGCATTGGTATACAGGCACTTCATAGAAGTATTTGATGGTAACAATATGCCAGTAGAGGTGCAAAAGGATGCCCCACAGTCCTGTCTTGTTGTTGTGTCTTTGGCTGCTCATACTTGATTAACGTATTCCCACTTAAGCCTTCCTTTTCTACTAGGGTGTTTTTTTGATGTTTCCCTGTGTTATGGGTTCGACAAATGAAATTTTTTTGCCCCATCTAGCAGGGAGACCTGTGTGGGTGGGGAGGAGTTCGCCGAGAACTAATGGGCGATACTTAAGAACAAAGAAAGTTGCGTATCCACCTGCACGCCACAATGATCACCCAGAATGGGTGAGACTTAAGAACAAAAGGGATTGCCTGAGCTGGGAGTTGGCTAGGGGGTTGTTTCCCCAGAGGCTGGAGCTTATCATTGCGAGAGGTGAGGAGACTTTTTGAGACTTTTGCGAGAGGGGGTGGAGGCCAGGCTCTATCTCTTCTGTGCTTGGTGTTTGGCGAGAATGGTCGTGTCTGCTGCGAGTGCTGGTTTTGCTCCGGGAAAACTGCTACACTGTGACGTCTGCGCCCACTTGCTTCAGAGCACCGATACACTGTGACAGCTCCACAGGGGTCCTCCCCAGGCACAGGGTGCAGAGTTATGCTGTAACTGTTGCCACCCAGAGCTGCTCACCTCTGCCGCTCTCTGTCGCCAGCCTGGGTTCTGCTGCACTTGGGTCGGTGCCAGGGTCTGCTCGTCTCTGCTGTTCCTGCCTTCTGCTGGCCCCTCGGTGGGTGATACCGAGGTCCATTGCTCCCCAGTCAACTCTGCCTGCCTGCGCTGCTTGCTGCCCACTGCCGAGGTTAGGGGAGACAGGCTACTGCCCTGGGAGTTCGCACTGGGACTGATCTTCCCTCTCCCTCTCCCTCTCGCTGGAGCCGCCATTGCCACGTGGAGAGGTCACTGCACTTGCGCCACAGCGCCCCCTGCAGCTGCGGGGGAGTCACCGCAGCCTCTCTGCCCCAACAGGGAATCGCCCAGCGAGTGAGAAAAGACTGTTACTGGTTTGTCTGTTCTCTTAGTGTTGCTGTTTGTCTGTCTTGTTAGATATATATATATAGATATATAATCCTAGTAAAGAACTGTTATTTTTTTTGCCACATCTTTGCCTGAGAGCTGCATAATTTCAAGAGTATAGTAATTTGGAGGGAAGGGGGTCATCCTCTCTGTCTCAGGAAGGTTTCCAGCCTTCCTTGTCAGACACCTGGCTTTCAAACTTGGACACCCTAGTGGCTTCTATTATTTCAGGAGCTCTTGGCTTATCTCTGTAAAACTGCAGGCGTGCTCCAGTGTGACTAGCACATTTCAGATTTGCCTGCACATGGGTCTCACAAGTACCCTGTTCCTCTAAAGTTTTTGAAATATCCCACAGTTTGCCAGGGACAAGCATGATATTGTCTCTTTCCCCCATCATATCTAAAACCCTGCAAACAAGTCTCACTAGTTCCCGGGCAAAGACTCTCCTTCCCTGCTGAGAAAGGTGAGTCTCATCTGATTCCAGCATGCCTGGTGCTGCGTAGGTGTTACAGGTTGACTCAGTGTGGAAAGAGATCTGATTGGTTAAAACAGGTGATGGACGGTTGTATAAACCACTTGATTTCAGGATGCACCGCTGTTGAAAGGATGTTATAAAAAAACCATCCAGGAAGTACACTTGCTCCCTGCTGCACCCAAGGGCGACAGCGGCCCTCCCCTGGGCCAGGGGTGCACAGCCTGGGGTCCAGCAGGGGGCCCCAGCCTTCCCCCCCACCACCGGTCCTGTTCTATTTGGACCCGAGAGGAAGCTGGCCTATTGCCATCTGGACCAAGACCAAGTCGGAGCCAAGCCGAGAGAGACGGCTGAGATGAGCCGAGAAACCCCCCCTTCTTTTCCCCTTTGGAGTTGGATGGGTGAGATCAAAAGCTGACCTTGCAGAGATAAGGCGAATTGCAGTGAATTAGTTAGCAGCTAATAAAACCGTTGTAAATTGGATAGCTGCCAGTGCAGAGGGCGCAGTTCAGGGGGAGAGCCTGCCTTGCTGATAGAGACTAGAAACGTAGCTGTATGATTTAAAGAGGGAGAATACAGCTGAATTATCTGATGGGAGCATGTAAACTGTTACAAATTCTTCTGTAGGCATTTTCTGCAAATATTAACCTCTTTTCCAAGCCAGAGAGAAAGGGAAGCAAGTCATGTGAGAGGCTAAATATGGCTACCAGCACATGCCGAGGAAGGAGATGGAAGTAGCAAGAAAATACCAGAGGAGAAGCCATTTTTACCAGCATCGGGATTCACCTTCAGCCATGGGCTGATCCACCTTTCCGAGAGCTATGGGTGATCGTGATCAGTAATAGAGCCAAACTAAGTTTCTCTGTAATTCACAAAATACAAGACATGGGGGGATTTGAAATTCACAGCCTAAGACTAAGAATATTTTATGTTGTAAGCAGATGAAGTTGCAGCCTTTGGAGATTATGAGTGAGGGTGAGAGACTGTACTACTGGTGCTTTTAGGCTGGGATGACTTATTCTTAAATGCTTAACCCCATCAGACTTTTCTTGTGACCCACAAACTGCTGAGAGTATTGTGGGAGAGAAGATTCACCACTGCAAAACCTGGGAGGGCTGCGGTGTTTTTCCTGAAGGTTTGGGACCACACTGAAGACACTCTGTAGAGAGTTATTTTCCATAGGGTGAACCTCACTGCACGACAGAAAGAACTCTTTTTTCCCATAAAGTGGCAATAAGAACTCTTAATCAAAAGATCAGCATCTCACGTTTATGTCCTTTGTGTGATCAGTTAGGAAGATTAGGATGTATTTGGGAGGACAACGATATTTGTACATTATGCCTTAATATTTCATTATTTTTTATTCTTTCTATTCTTAGTAGTAGTTAGTGAATAAAACTAATCGTATTTCAAGCTTGCAGCCTGTTTTTGCCATCTCATGTCCTCTTAAGAATATAGCCATGGGGGTCTGGGGTCTGCCCTCAGGCTAACCCTTTACAGTAGGTCATAAAATTATCAAAACCCCCAAAATTTTGGTGGTGAAACCAGCTGTGGAGCCATGTATAAATAGACTTGGCCTGTCTGTTTCTTTCAGTATTGCTGCTTTTAACTGGAATTATGGAGAAGAAAATAACTTGTGCCCCAGATTCCCTTATCAAATGTCCCAAAGCCTTGAAATCTTTTTTGATCACCATCAATCTAGGTGTTGCCATGTCCTTGTCCCCTACATGGGAGATCAGTAATGGCTAGTAGTCTGGGGGCTGTAGCAGGCTTGGAAGTTTTCTGGTGACATCTTTAACCCTGGGAAGCAGCAGACCTCCCTATGGGTTGGGTCTGGTCTACATATTGGGCCATCTGTTTTCTTTAGAAGGTAATATCCTACAACTAAACCCCTTCTTTTCTTCCTCTTGGAAGCAGTTGTAATACAATGGGCTAGCCTTACTGATTGTGGTGGTATGTTTCACTGGAGCTTCATCCACTTCACCCTTAGGCTAATCTTCCACATAAAAAGCCTCTTACCTTGTGCAGAGGTACCTGGGGGAATGCGGTGGGCAAAGAAGAATGTTGCTCGGCTCCCTGAGTATGAACTGCCCTCCATGCGCCTCTTACTTTACAATTGGTATCTGCACCTTGCTGGGAGATGGATAGAGGATTCCCTTGATCTCTAATTGTTTCTGGTGGCTGCTTCTGTCTCAGAGAGGCCAGAGCATGGCTCCACCATCCTGTCTCCCTCTCTGATCCTCTAGTGCTTCTCAGCTGTTGTACTTCATCTTGTAACTCTGCTACCACGCTGAGCAGCTCATCCACCTGGTCATGTCTGATGTAACTGCACATTACTTGTGTGTACTGCTGGAGGCAAATTTCTCACATGTAACATGGCAGGCAAAGGAGTTATCTATAAGTCTATTTATATTTTTTCTGGCTAGTGCTTTTTCTTCAGAGACAATTTTGTGGTGGTGAGGTATCAAACGGGTCTGTCATGGTTTTACAGTGAGGAAAAGGTTAAAATTCTGTAAGTCCCTTCCCTGACACGACAGTTGGGGGATAAAAAAAGACAAGCCAAAAATGAAACTATGAGATGATAAAAAATGTTGGAGCCACAATTGTACTAAAAATAAAATAGCAATAAACACGACAATAAAAGGAAAATCGTACAAAAGAGGGAATGGTTTAATGAACAAGAGCAAGGTATCACATGGCCCCACCTGGCATAAAGACAAGATGGCTGCTGCTCCCAGGCAGTTCCTCGTGGCCCAGGAGAACAAAGAAGGTACTGTGGTAAGCACACCTCCGCGTCTTAATGCCCTTTTCTGGACAGACAAAACAGTGTCACACGGGCAACACAAAACCTGGAAGGCTATTTTGTCCAAAAGAATTCACTCCGCTGAGATGCTGGATGGCAGCATGGGTACAGGGGCTCCCTTTCTGTGCAGCGTAAAAGGCAGTGGACTGGGGCAGCAGTGGCGGTGGCAGCAGTAGCAGCAAAAACGGTAGTGGCAGCAGCGGTGGTGTGGGTACCAGTGGCAGTGAGAATATTGCAAAACTGCTCTGAAGCAGCTCTGGATTGTGAAAAGCAGCTTCCTGGACTACGACAATCTCAGGCTAGAGTGCCCAACTGCAAAAGACAGCTTCCTTGACTGTGGCTCAGGGACCTGCTCTAGATGACTCCCTCAGCATCCAGAGAGAGCAGAGAAGACACCTTGCACTTCCATTCCCTGTTTTTAAAGGGGCACAGCACCACGTCCCTTCTGTGAAAGGGCTATAAAGAAAAATTCCACTTCCAGTGTCAGAGTACTCTGCTGGAAACTCTCCCTCCCAGGCTACCCTTCTGCCTGTGCTGCATTCATGGTTATGATGTAAAAGTGCTACTGAATAAACAGCACTGAAGACTCCACCCTGTTATTTATGTACCCACAACAGAATCGTACAAGGAAGCTTTCTTTTTTGCAAGGAAGGCTGGATTCCAGGCCTTCAAGGTCTTGACTCAGGAAAATTCATGTAATACACAGCCCTGAGAATCTAGCTGAGGGTAAAAATGTTTCTGAACAGAGGTTACAACTGTTATGCCTGGTCACTCAAACCTAGGGCTGAACCAAGATTCTTTTTTTCTGGGTAGGCGCAAAGAGAAAATTCAACCAAAATCTCCCAAGAGATGAAAGAAACACACAAAAGTTTACTGGAAGAACTACAGAAAATTAGGCAACATTGGCAAAAGAATAAATGGTACACAACGTCACTCATTCCAGCATAAACTTAGCTCATTAAACATAGAAAACCTTACAGCCCATTTGATGTTATATTCTGTGAGATGAAAATCAGAAAAAGAAGAGGAAAGGGAGGAAAACAGAAAGATAGGAAAGATATAGAAAAACAGATATAGCTACCAGCTCCGGGGTTCCAGCGATGTTATTCTCCAAGACAGAGGTAGGTGAAAGAGAGTGAGGTAGCTATGTGGTGAGGGCTTCTTAAAACCTTGGCCCCTTCCCTGAGCCTGCCCCTCCAGGTGGGACCTCTCCTGTCTCAGCCACTCAGGGGTGGGTAAGGTGGCACTGAGGGGCTGTCTCCAGCATCCCTTGATGGACAGGCACTGCAGGGCTGCGGGTAATGTGGGGGCGGGGCTCTGCCCCACCAAGGTAGGGCCTGATCCACGCCCTTCCCCACACTCAAAGATGTCTCAAAACAGACCATTTGCTGTCTCTGACAACAATCCACAGAGATAGATGTATATATAAATATACACATTTAAAGTAATTCCTGTCCAATGGAGGACAAGAATTAGAACTTTAAAAGCAGGAGGGAGGTTTTGGAAGATAATATGTATTTCAGGACAGTTTTTGGAATTATTCTAGAGTTACTGATAGCTTAGTATTGTGTGTTGCTAACAGATAATATCAAGTTATCTCTAACATTGTCAGTTATTACAGAATCAGGGAATTGCTGAGGTTATGTTTCCATTGTGATGGTGTCCCGGTTTGAAAGACAGGTGTCCGACAAGGAAGGCGGGAAACCTTCCTGGGATAGAGGATGACCCCCCTCCCTCCAAATTACTATACCCGTGAAATTATGGGGCTTTCAGGCAAAGAGGTGGGGAAAAAGAATAACAGTTCTTTACTAGGATTATATATGTATCTATCTCTAACCAGAGTGATAAATGGCAACACTAAGAGAAAAGATAAACCAGTAACAGTCCTTTCTCTGTCGTTGAGTGATTCTCTGTTGGGGCAGAGAGGCTGCGGTGACTCCCCCGTGGCTGCAGGGGGCGCTGTGGCGCGAGCGCGGAGACCTCTCCACATGGCAATGGTGGCTCAGGCGAGCGGGAGAGGGAGAGGGGAGGTCGCTCCCGGTGTGAACTCCCAGGGCAGCAGCCCAGCTCCCCCAACCTCGGCAGCAGGCAGCAAGCAGAGCAGGCAGGCAGGTCCAAGTGCAGCAGAAAATCCGGGCTGGGGACACAGACGGCAGAGGCCAGTGACTCTGGGTGTTAACCAGTTACAGTGTAACACTGCCCTATGCCACTGCAGGACCCCCGTGGAGATGTCACAGTGTAGCAGTGTTCTCTGAGTAAACAGGCCGAGACATCACAGTGTAGCAGTGCTCTTGAAGCAAACTCACACTAGCTGCATGCCCGACCATCCTCACCGAATGCTGAGCCGAGAGGAGCGAGCCCGGCCTCCCTTCCCACTCCAGCCAAGGCTCCAAATGTTTCCCCTCTTGCGAGGTTAAGCTGCAGCCCCTGGGAAGACCCCCTGACCAACACTCCCAGCTCTTGTTTCTGTAGCTGGGTGATTATTGTGGCTTGTGGGTGCGCGGCCAATCTTCTTTGCCTCTTAAATATTGCTCATTAGTTCCCAGGCAACCCCTCCCTGCCCACACAGGTCTCCCTGCTAGATGGGACAAAAACTTTGTTTGTCAAACCCACAACAGTTTTGAACCTCCACACAAACCTCAACATCTGAGCACACAGAAAGAGAATGGTTGAAGTTTGAAGTGATGTCTGGAAATCATCTGGTCCAACCGTTCTGCTCAAGTGGGGCAAATGAGCTGGTTGCACAAGGCCATGCCCAGTGGCTTTAGAATATCTCCAGAGATGAGGACCACACAACAACCCTGGGCAGCCTGTGCCAGTGCTTGGTCACCCTTACAGTGAAGAAAACTGGCTCCTGATGTTCAGAGGGAACCTCCTGTATTTCACTTTCTACCCATTGCTTCTGCTCCTCACTGTCAGTGAGGACCACTGGAAAGAGTGTTGCTCTGTCTTCTTTAAACCTTCCCTTCAGCAATCTGTAAACCTTGGTGAGTTTCTCTGGGAGTCTTCTCTGCTTTGGATTTCTTTCAACCTTTTCTCATAGGAGAGATATTCAAGCCCCTTAATCATCTCTATGGCCTTTCGCTATACTCTCTTTCATATGCCCCTGTCTCTTGTGTACTGCTGAGTCCAGAACTGGACTCAGTATTTCAGGTGTGGCCTCACCAGTGCTGAGGGGCAGGGTCAGCTCTGTCCACCTGCTGGCAACACTCCTTGTTTTGTAACCCAAGATGCTGTTGGCACTTTCCTTGCCACATGGGCAAAAAACTTTTCACTCATGTCAAGTTCAGATCTGGCAGAACCGCTGTGAACTCCATGCTATTTCTGTCAACTCACTTCTTCAGCACGTCGAGGTTTGTGTGGAGGTTCACACAAATGGCAAAAAGTCTTTCATAATGATTTTTAAGCCATTAACCGTAACATTTTGGTCTCTCACAATACTCTGAGGATTTGGAAGTCTCCGTGCCTGAAGTTCAGAGACCTAACTTTACTCGTTACCTGAACCATATTCCTCAAGACTGTGAACTCCACCAGTGCATGATCACTGCTGCCCAGGCTGCCTCCAATTCTGATGTCCCCAGATAGCTCACTTGTGTTGGTGACCAACAGATCCAGTAATCATCCCCTCTGGTAGGGCTGTCTATTACCTGGGTCAGGAATTTATCCTTTACACATTTCAGCAGTCACCTGGACTGCCTACAGCTCGCTGTGCTAATTTTCCAGCAGATGTCAGGGTGGTTGAAGTTCCCCAGCTGGACAAGAGCCTATAAGAGCAATACCTCCTGCAGCTGGAGCAAGAAAGCTTAATTCTACCCTTTATTAGGCTGCCTGTAGTAGACCCCAACCACCAGGTTCCCTTTGTTACCTCGTTCTCTGATTCTTACCCACAGCCCTTCAATCTGCTCATGGCTGTTCATCAGAGACAGCTCTTCATACTCAACCTCTTGATGTTCACCATTCCTTCCTCCCCTGTCTCTTTTGAACAAACCTGTAGCCATTGATAGTCACATTCTAGTCATGGGATTCATGCCACCAAGTTTCAGCAACGGCAACAAGGTCATAGCTTTCTAGCAGATCAGTGGCTTCCAACTCATTCTCCTGTTTGCTGCCCATGCTGTGTGCATTGATGTAAAAGCACCTCAGCTGGGCTGCATCATCCTTCCTACAGGAGCAACATTTATTGTCTTTGAGATAATTTTCTGTTGTTTCTCTGTTGGCTTTTATTACCTTAGGAATCTCTGGCTTATCCCTGTAACACTGCAAGCAATATTCCATATTGCACTGCAAGCAATAGGATGCTTCAGAGTTAGCGAGGTACTAGTTAGATGCACTTCAGCTGGGCTATTAATTTCATCCCCAACACCGGCTTGTCTCTGCCAAGCCTGGTCGTATCGCCTTAGCCTTTCAAACCTCTCAGTCAGCCCTGTCAGTTTAAAGGCCTCTCTATCAGCCCTGTCAACTCACAGGCCAGAATAATTTTGCTCCTTTTAGACAGGTGAACCCCATCTGTCTCCATCAGGCCTGGTGCTATATAAACCACCCCATGACTGAACTTTCTGATGTCATGAAGCTGGGACATATGTATGGCATCCAAGGGATAGAACTACCAGATGAAGAAAATGTAAGTCTTGGGAACACAATTAAGTTGCTTGTAATGCCTGTGCAAGAAATGAGAAATATCAACGTTTCTTGTGTTACACGTGAATGTTAATAAGTCTGGAAATGCAGAAAGCTACTTAAAAAGCTTAGTCACTGAGTTCTCATTCATTTTAATTAGAGTGGAGGGCTTCCATTACTCACCTTTTAGGCCTTGCCACTCTTAGCTAAAAGTTCTTTTGTTGGCCGTGGATCTGAGAGATTGACAACAAAATCTGGCAGTAGTCACCTCTCACCACTCAAGTGGTCAGGTAAAAAAAAATTATGCATTTCTCCATGTCTGGAGTCCAGTTTTCTCTATTGCCACTGAGATGAAGATAAAAAGTCCTCACAATTTTCTAAAGTAGCATTAAAAAGGAATGTCTACCATGGAAATATAGAAAGAGTACTGGAAAATCAATCAGAAATTATTCAAAACTTGAAAAAATTTACGTTTGGCTCTGAGAAAGTATCAGAATAAACTAAGGGGTTTTCACTTGCAATTTCGTTTTTTTTTCAGAGTTCCTTGGTCAAATATAAATTTGTCTTTGGCCTTGATTGTATTGATAGCAGATGACAAAATATTTACTCTTGAAAACCCAGTAATTTAGACAGTCTTGCACTAAAGTGGAAAGCCCCTTGGCTACAGCATCAGACAGATTAGGTCCTTTCAGATAGATTAAAAAAAAAGTAAAAAATTCCCATTTCGTTTTGTAGACTTTGAATTAGTTTCACAATGATGAATAACTAAATATACAAGTGTTTTTTTATATAGCAGGAAAACATCAGTCCCACTACTTTTCCCATGGGTGTCTAGGCATTCAAGCTTTACTAAAAGCTATTGTTAAAATATTTTATAAACATTGTTTTTGCATGTCTCAATGTACATCCTAAAGTCTTGGACTTTGATTTAAAAACTTTTAATTCTTCTATAGCTATCTGTGATTTATGAATTGTATTTGGTGCTATGAATTCCCTTTCTTTTATCACAACTATGCAGGTAAGTAGTAGGAAGCATATATTACTTTATGTTGAACGGAAATCCAGAATCTTTTCTCTTCCTACAAGTCTGTTTTACCTTATGAATAGGACAATAAAATTAAAGGGACTATTCATGAAATGGTAGACCTCTTTACGCTATTAGTAGTTAATGCATGGCCTCTTCCTACCACAATAAAATGAGTTACTTGAACTACCTGTGTGATGACGTAAAAATACTGATTTAAAAACAGATGTGTACATCCCTGCATGTTCAGGGATGAAACATCTAAATGAAACATCAGGAAGGAATGATAAAGACTTATTTTTTTTTTAAACTTTGTCTCTCTCTAGAACTAGAACACCTTTTTTGAAGATTGCAGTGAAGGTGACAATTTCTACATTGGATTTATAACTCCGATTTCCAGCTACTATGTCAAGTGTTGCATCCACTTGCAAAGTAGAGAAACAATATCTAGGGGTCTTTTGTATCTTTTATCTCTCTCCATTCAAAACAAAGAAACAGTTTTCTGCCTTTCCAAACACACTGTATAGAAACACAAATGAATTGGAATGGTTCTTGAGAATACTGCTGAAGTTTTAACAAGTTACTCTTAAATTCTTACTTAATTCATACTTAAATTTTCCATCTTGGATGATTTTGCTTTTAATCTATGCGTCTATTCTTAAAATTCCCCATTTTTAAGAAATATGCCCTTTCTCTCTGTTGAATACATGTTGTACTCCCATGACCCAGCTAGATTGATATACTTTTGCTGCTAATGAGGACTACAATTTTCTTCTATTGTTTTTAAGTGTAACAGAGCTATCTCTTTCCCAGCTATTGAATACATTGTAGAACAAAATTGCATGCTGATGTAAACTCTGTAAAGACTGTTCTCACGCTGGAAAGGCACGGATTAAATAAAAGAATTAGAATTGAAAGTCAACTCTAAAAATATTCTATTTTGTTTCTAAGTCCAGAATTATAATTTCTATAATTTATTATAAAACCTATCAAAGCTGTATGAGATATTGCAGCTTTTGGGGCTGCAGGCATTCATTGCTGGCTCATATCCAATTTTCCCTGTTACAGTGTCCCCAAGCACTTCCCTGCAGGACTACTCCCAATCCAGTCATCACAGAGCCTCTACTGATGTTGGGGACTGCCCTCACCTAGGTGCAGGACCTTGTAATTGGCTTTGTTGAGCTTT
The DNA here is from genome assembly GCA_018881555.1 of Amblyornis subalaris. Taxonomy (NCBI): domain Eukaryota; kingdom Metazoa; phylum Chordata; class Aves; order Passeriformes; family Ptilonorhynchidae; genus Amblyornis; species Amblyornis subalaris. The sequence goes on from JACAXG010000072.1 coordinate 3,974,976, forward strand.
AGGAGAGTCATGTGGGCCCACTCCTCAAATATTTCAAGGTCCCTCTGGGTGGCATCCATTCCCTTCAACATATCAACTGCACCACTCAGCTTGATGCCATGCACAAACTTGCTGAACGTGCATTCAGTACCATTGTCTGTGTCATTGATTAGGTCATAAAATAATATTTATTGGTCCCAGTATGGACCCCCGAGGGACATCACTCCTTTCTGGTTTCCACCTTAGGATATTGAGACTTTGGATGTGGCCATCCATCTAACAGTTTACCCATCAATCAGATATCTCTTCAATTCAGAGGCAACTATGCTGGGAGGGACCATGTCCAATACCTAACAGAAGCCCAGTTAGATGACATCTGTAGGAGTTGAGCTGTTCACTGACGTGGTCACTGCAATGTAAAAGGCCACTGGATTAGTGAGGCACAATTTGGCCATGGTGAAGTCATGCTGGCTGTCTCTAACTACATCCCAGTCTTTCATGTGCCTTAACATATCTTCCAGCAGAATCTGTTTCATGATCTTACTGGCCAGAGAGATGAACCTGATAGGTCAGTGTTTCTATCATCTTCCTTTTTACCTCTTTCAAAAATGAATGCGATGGTTCCCTCATTCAAATCACTGGAGACTTCACCTAGCTGCCCTAATAGTAAACACATTTTTGTCCATCTCATATTTTGGTATTTTGAGTAGCAATAAAGAATAGTTGATAACTCAGATTGCCTGGAGAACTGAGGGCAAGAAAATAAGTGTTAAGGGTCGGCCTGGTTTTAAAAAAAAAACCCAAAAACCAAACATGAGAATAAAAATCTAAACAGAACTGTAATAAAGAAATAGTAATTCTTTTCCAGTCAGATATACAGCCTCAAGCAAAGTAGAGCAAATATTATTGCCAATTCAATCAGCGAAACAACAAAAATACATATACACACATTTCACACACATATACACATAATTTTATACACACAGTTGGACACATACGCACAGATTCTCACACAGAGACACTTACAAATATTTATGCACAGATTAATTAATTAATTAGTTTATTTATTTATTTATATGCATAAGTATATAAGTATTTGCCTGAATGTCCACACATGGTTGCCTGTGATAAATTCACAGTTGGAAACTCTATTCCAAGGATATAAATAGCAAAAAATTATAGAAAGTCTTTCTTTTTTCTTTATACTCCTCACTTCTGTCAATATCCCTTCTGTATTATCCCCTCTTCATATTACCACCACAAAACCCATCTTACATTTTTGCAATCCTCCTTGCATTCACTCTTTGTCCAGTTTTATGACACCTTTTCTTATTTCCATTGATCATGTGTTGTGCTTACTCAAAGAAGTCTTTCTAGGCCTCCCCACAGACTAAGACTGGGTGGTGCCAAGTTGTCAAATGTTTCTTCCTGTATGGGGCAAGGTTTAGGAAGTCAGCATGACTGCAAGTGATCAGATACCCCACTTCACCTTTTCCTTTGGCGCAATGCTGGCTGAGCTGGTGCTGGGAGTAAAGTCCTATCTCCTTTCAGTAGTTCTTAGACATTTAGCAAAGCAGAAAAAAAATCACTTGGCAGCAGTCTTGGCTTTAATATCTCCTTTGCAGTTACTCTTTTCTCCCTGCTAAGTCTAGACCAGCCTGAAATAGCATCTTGCCTATACTCATAATAAGATAAACATATTTTTATATGTATATACAGTTACATGAGAGTAACTTTGGCTTGTTATGCCTTATAGCACACCTTGTCCCTGTAGATGTGTAAAGAGAGGTGGAAATGATGAGAATCATGTACAATTTCAACCTGCATGTATTTCCATGTCTCTGTAGACACGGTCCAGGCCAGTCTTTGTACTGGCTATAAGAAACAACTCACTTCTCGTTGCACTCATGATTTACTTAGCTTTTCAGGGGTGCATTTTGTATGGTTTACTGGCAATGTTTGTTTCATAAGCTGCCCCATTCTCATTCCTAGAAATGAAAAAGAATGAAATATTTGTAGACTCAGCTGACAATAAAGTGGGTTTTCTATATGCTGCCCCTTAAGCTGAAGCACTGACATATGCACCAGGAGGGACATGAAGACTTAGAACCGTCTTTCCTAGTGACAGCACATTCCAAACACAGTTAAAGGACAACTGTGAAATTTACAATTAGTGGCAAATACATTAAAATGAGGGTGGTATTCTGCCCAGATTTGTGCCATAAAGCTAATTCATTTTGGTAGATGCGATAACACTTTACAACAATAGAAATCCCACTGCAATTTTGAGTAGAATATGAAAGTACACACACACAGAGAAATGCAATTAAAAAGGTTAACTGGTGAAGACACCTACATGTATTTACATCTGTGTGTCTGTGCATGTGTGTATACATATGTGTGTGTGGAGAGACACATACTGATAGTATAAAGACATTTCTAAAATTTCAGTGATGAAGTTGAAGTAATCCATGTTAGGTGCAAAGTAAGCATCCAAAATACATTGAGGTGTTACACTCACTCCTAACATACAGCTTTTGCTGTCCCCTGATACCCTAAATGGGTCGTGAAATACATACTGCCAAATGTGTGTAAATTTTGCAAGCAGGAAATTAATGAAGGCAGGTTCTCTGCTGTCTCCTCTAAATTGTTTAGAATAGGTTTACGAGTATTGAGAATGAAAATACAACAAACAAAAAGGCTGCATGGACAAACAAAGAAAAAGTTTCAAATAATGACTATAGTGTATATATAATTCTGATGTTCACATATCATGTTCTAATATAATAGACCACAGAAGTCAGAGAAATAGTTGTTAAGTAATTGGGGGGTTAATTACATATGCCATTAAAAGCTATTTGATCAACTAAGTACAGAGAGAACAGAATGATAAAAGGTGGAAAAGCAGTACAGAATAATAGAAGACCGATATAAAGGTTAATACACGTATGTCTCAGTTGTATGGATTTAATATTTTGCTTGGTTACATTCTTTGTTTTGTTGTTAAATTGTCTGATGTCAGCACAGTTAATGCTTCAAGGAACGGAAAATTCCGGATGAGACCATCAAAAAAGCCCATATATGTATAGCACATGTGTAAACTCAATAATATAGGTGCCTGCCCTATCAAATCATATAGAGCTTTTCTTTACAAAAGTTCTGTCCCTATCTGTTTAAGAGCAAAAGAAGAGGGGTTTTGTCATAAAGGTGTTGTTCTACATCATATACAGAAGAATCCTAAATGCTGAAGGGGAAAACTGTTATTAGAAGTCAAGATGTTGTGTTTAAATATCTGATGAATCTCACTCTCAGCTACAGCTGTCAGAGTTGATAATGATAATTGAGTCAGTCATAGACAATCACGACAGAAAGACAGTGTCTGGGATTTTAACATTATGAACATCCTCACAGTAAAAAGTCAGATGTATGATATCAAGGAGTCAGTATTTCTGCTATGTAAAATTTTCCTCAAAAGATGTTTTCCTGTTCAGTTGAAAAGTTGAACACCTGAAATTTATAAGTGACAAAAAATGCAAATAAAACATTTCTTTTGATTCTTAAAAGTCTTAATTTTTTTTTGTAACCAGTTCAGCTTTCTTTGACTGTAATTAATATCTATTTCTAATATAAGAAACAAGTATTAACAAACCACAAAATATTATGAAACCATGAAGATCAAATATTTTAGAAGTTTTAAAGATTTTTTCAATACCTTAGGAAATATTTTTAAAGCAGTCTTTTCCAATTAAGAGCTTTGAAATTACCTTCATTAACATAAAGGTTTACTTAATAAGAAATCCTTGTAAGTTAGAGCACATAAAATCAGTTGTATGTATTTTTCTCTACAGTTTTCCATGGAATTTTTCTTGCAGAATGCATTCTCTTTTTTAAAAGTTTATCCTAAGTACATTTTTCTTCCTTTCAGGAACTCTTAAAACAATATTAATAATTTTGTGACTTCTAGAGAAGAAAGACCTGTAAAATAAAGATCTTATTGTCAGTACTTAGCTCTTCACTGGGTCTTCAAATTTCCAGTGCTGGATATCAGACTGGGAAAAATAACTCAAGAACGGGAAAAAACAAAGAATAACTGAAGCTTTGAAGAGGTTAATTTGCAGTAAAAGTACATGCTGATTCAAACTCGTTTTGGATGTTTTGTCTAATCAATGTATCCATTACCAGTTCTGAAAACATTCATGCATTGGAGCATATTCTTTAATCTGCATTTATATGTAATGACCTTGTATAATTCTATAGAGCAGTAGATGCATATTCTTATATGAAATATGTCATTAGGATAGTTTTTATTTTCAAGAGGGTTTTTCATGAATAATAGCTGGTTATTTACATGTAAGAAGTGAGAGCACGAATACACACAGTCCTTTGTCTATCATGATGCTTGCTAAGCAAGTATAAAAGGAACTAATTTGCTGAGAGTTATCTACGTATATATATGAGCAACATATAGATGTGCAGTTACGATACCTATTGAAAAACAGAGGTACCAAGAATTCTTTTACTGACACCAAAGAAAAGAACCAAGAAACTGAAAGTCTTTTCCAGGAGAGAAATCAACCAACCAACTGCACAGAGAACAGGGTCATCAATTAAAAAAAAAAATTAAAAATATTGGAGCCTTCAAAATCTCTCTCACAAAGGATCAGGAGGCAAATGCAACAAGAAGCAATGCTCGGAAGAAATTGGCATCTTGTGAAACACATTAAGATGAGTATAACAAAGCCAAGAGATGAAAGGTTTTCCTGAAAGCAATTTCTTAGTACTGAGGTATAAAAGCGGATTCAACTTTTAAAGACCAGCCTTCAATTTGGAAAACAAATCTTGGTAAGCAAAGATATTGCATAAACCATCACTATGTCAGGCTCTCTCACTTTGAAAACTAAAACAATATGAACTTCCTCCACACCTGTCCAGTAAGGTAGTATGCTACTAGAGAAGATAATGGTCTGGTATCAGGCTTACATGGCTTCTACTTTGGGTATTTAGACATGTCAGATTGAGCTGTTCTACAGAAACTAAATGAAAAGACAAATGTGGATAGGATGTTCAGCACTACGGATGAAAGGCTACACTTCAATTTGGCAAAAACATGTTTAAATTAGGCCTTATAATAGGTTGGTTCCCTATTATTTTGTGCCATTAATTTGGTTTTAGAAAATACTTTAAACACCTTCACTTGTGAAATCTTTCACAGCCAGCTGATTGTCTCCCTAACAGAAAATGAGAGGTAAAATGTCAAGAAGAGCGTTACCTTAACCTTGTATTGCACTGATCAGAACTTGTCTCAGTCAATGATTGCAACTAGTTCAGAATAACCTGATGACTCAGTCTCTCAGAATGCTACTCTTCAAATTCAGTGCAGCAAAGGCCAAGAGGATTAAAGCCACAATTGTAATGAGATTCAATCATTAAAGGCAAGACAGAGCCCATTGGCATGAGATGTCTAGCATGTGTGAACGCTTTTGCTTTAGAATTTTCATTAGGATGAGGATTTAGAATCATTGTTCTGTAATTACATTTTGCTACTATTTTGATTTTATTCTTATTAGGTTGTTAATAAAGCTCTCAATTTTCTGCAGGTACTCGCATCGCAACTTCAATTTATACAGGCACCAGGGGTTTTTTTTTGGTTGGTTGGTTGGTTTTAACTAGAAAAGGAATCTGACTGCATAGCCTCTTCCTATTATTCATCTGATTTTTTTTCTTTTAACGTTTTTTCTGAACATTTGAAAAGATTGTCTCATTCTGAAACTTGCTTTTTCGTGCTTTCTGTAAGAAATAGAAATAGAGCTCCCTTTCCCCCTCAGAATTATTCTCTATGTCTGGCCAATGCATTTAAAAACTGGATTGGGCATATGCAGTCCGCTACTGGATCATGCTCTATGTCTCCCCTCCCTCCTCCCCACCCCCTCAAAAGACCAGGTATTTAAGAGCAGTGTGGAGCATTGCTCCTTTGAATTTTTGTTTTGAGTGAAGCAGAAATAAGCAATCTTCAATTTTTTTTTTTCTGTTTTGTTTTGCTTTATACAATTCACTCAGAAAAAGTTACAGCATTTCATTTCCAAAAAGCAAATTGTTAATTTATTTGTTGTGGGGAATAGCAAAGGATACTCTACATGATCAATCAGCATAAAGTATGTGCTAAAAGCAAATAAATAGGGAAGCAACAATGCCAAATCATGCATGATTCCCATTCATTTTGTCTAAGGAGAGCAGTACAGTTTCAAAATGCACAGCTTTTGACCAAGTCTTCCTTTATACATGAGGAACTAATTCTCATTTTAGTGACATAGCATTTTTTTTCTATCATTGAAGTTGGGAAACAAGCTGGCAAACATATATGGATCATGAGTAACAATTAAAAAAAAAACATTCTGTAGCAACTATGCTAAAAAATACTCACTCTCTGTCTTCTTGTTATGTTCCCCCTCCCATCTCTTGCTTACACTGTAATATACAAACATAGTTATTGCATTTGTGGATATATTTCCTTAAAAATATGTTCTGCAGAGTGTTAAATGGATGACGGAGGCAGGATTCTAAGAAATTCAGGGTGAAGTACATGATCATCAGAGGAGTTAAAGTAATCAAGGCAGGCTTCCACACTTGGAATAAAACAACATTGTAATGTTTTTCCTGTTTCAATGTATGGGAGTTGGCTCATTAACAAGGTACAGCTCTTAATTCCAGTATTCTTTAAGGCTCATCTCTACTCCAGAGTGTTACACTGTAATTCTAGATTTATTACCGTTACATAACAGTACAAAACTGCTGTAAGTACAAGTACCTTTGCTTTCAGATTCTCCCTCTCTCACATAGTCTCCCCGGGAGGTTTTGAGGCAAAATAGCTAATAAAGTAGGTGAGTGAATGCTGTAACACAGTTGTCATATGACAGTCCTGAAAGCATTAGGAGCAAATTCGCTAGCAAAGTACATGGCTCTTCTGGTGTTCAATGAATGAGACAATTTCTCCTGACATCGTTTATAGGGTCTAAGACATCAAAACAGAAACGAATAATACAAAACCAGAAACTACACAATTTTTGTAAATGAGCAGGGTTTAATGGAAGAGAATTTTAGTTGCAAGTTGTCTGGTTTTTTCTGTCTGAAGTATAGACTCCATAAAAAAATCATTGCTTTTTTAAATAGTGTTTCCTGAATTTTGTTTCTATCTCAGCTTAACAAGAAAGAGGCAAAGAGGGGAAGAGAGGAAAGAAAGGCAGAGGAGGAAAGAGCAGAGAAGAAACCACTTTTAAGGAGTGATTATGTGCCAAATATTCATAACACAAAACATAGAATATTGCAGAAATATCATAATTATCAGCTGGAATCTTGCCATACAACATGTAAAAATAGCCATGTGCCATCTGGTAATCACTTTTTTCTCAAATGGAAATTAAGGACTACAGCAAAGCTAATCCCTTAGCCTTGGGACAGAGTCAGAACAAGCATGTACCACTTCTTGGTATATTTGTTTTCTAGGCATGTCCCTTGATATTAAGATAATAAATCACATAAAAAATTCTAATGTTCTAGAATGGGTGTCAGGGATCTAAGGCAGTTCACAAAAATAACAGAACATCCATAATAACAAATACTGACTGCATTTCTTTGGACTCCAGCTTTCACTCTCCTTTCCTGTTTTGAGTCTACTGTTGCAATGATGTTCTCAGTGTAGATCTAGAATAGCAGCTCTTAATATGAAAATCACAACTTTCAAAATTGAGTTCCTTTTACTTTGATACATGCTAATTTGCAGATGATCATGCATTCAAATTTCCTAACTTATTTCGCATTTATGGCAGCATTTAATATGTTTTCTACCGCATCTAAGCAGTAATATATTTCTTCATTTTGATACAGTACATAGCCTTTTCAAGTATGTTAATTTTGTTTATATTTATGTATTTTGCTAAGCATGGTGTCATTTTTACTTTAGTTGATTTATATCTTACTTTTTCATTTGCAGTCAGGTGAACAGAACAGGAGGACAGACAAGAATAATAACAAAGGATGATGCAATCTTTCAATTACTAGCAATATGTCTTTCTCATTAATCAGAAATTACTTGCAGAATGTACATGAAGACCTTAATATAGTTGTACTACTCCAGACTTTCATCTAATATATGTTTTCAGGGGATAAAACCTTTTATAACTTAACTCATGGCAAATTTGCTTGATTAACTGGTCTAATTGCACATGTAACTAAATGCCTGCATCCTAAATGCATTGACTTCTTGATAACTCAATTCTACAAGTGTTGTTTGTGTCACATATTTCTCAAGAAGTCATCTGCTATTATAATCCTGAAGACTGCCATGGGTTGAAGAAGATCCATTAATTTTTCTTTGTTTTATGGCTTTTATTATTTGTATGCTAGGCCTTATTTTTATAAGCACAGAGGAAAATCACAGGTGAGGCATTTTCCTTTACAATGGTTTCCAACCATGACTTTGGTGAAAGTATTGTGCCTTGTCCAGTGACCCTTTGCCTGTCTCTTGCTGCTACTGCCAGCAAACAGAGTATTAATTTAACCAGTCTTGGCTGATAGCTAAAGACAATTAAAGCTCTTTCTCCTTCAGTTCAGGCTGAAAGAAGTGTTATGGATACCTTTGACATAGTACACAGTCATCACAGGCTGTTGTTAGTCAGTGTAATCCCCAAAAGTGTGGGTTGAAATGAAAGCAGCACTCTTGCTGATACTTATTACAGATCACTGAGGGACTTGTTACTGAGATATGTTTTACAGAGCAGTTTGTATGTCTACACCAGAGTATTTAATGTAAGTAAAGTATCCCGACATCTCTTATACCAATGTTTCTTCAGAAGCAGCATTAAGCTTCTAAGTCTGGTGTGATAACAAGGAGTACTCACAGTGCTTTTGCTCTCTGGTTCCCTATTCTTGCCCCACAGGCCTTCAATCTTGTTAAATCAATACACATAAAACTTTCATAGTTTCTTCTCTTTTTCTTAAGGAAAGTGCGGGTTTCTTAAATTTGAATAAAGTTCCTGAATTAACAGCCCATATTCCATATGAGAAAAATCTTACGATGCCTGCAAGTGTCAGAACTCCTATGGACTGACCTGTGGGATCAGTCTTGTTTCCTCTACCTGGAATTTTTCTGACCATACTGCTGCTGCACTGAATTGAATGTAACTCTCTCCATTTGAAAGCAAATCAAAGCCCCAGTGTACTGCAAAGGATAAGGTGTTTTATCACAGCTAGAAAAAAAACTCGGTTTTCCAGGCCAGAAGCTCTAACTTTTGGTCTTGATTTGACAACATGACAAATGAAATTTCTTTGTGAAATGTGAATGTTATGGACTGCCTTTAAGCGTCCCTTAGCAGGCAGAGCATCTTGAAACTGTCTGGTTTTTTTTTTCAGAGTAAATTTTTGTTTGTTTTAGGTTACCACACTCCCTGAAGTTGCCTTAAAAAGCACAAAAACCCCACCACATCTTTATATGTGGTTATTCTAATGTTAGTTAGGCCACTACGATTATCTCATGGCTAGATACTGAAGGAATGCCACTGTATATGGTACAAAGCTCCTGTTTAAAATAAAGATACATGTTGAAATAACTGTACCTCAGTTTAAGGGAGCAATAAGACACCTTCTCCTTTTTATTCTGGCTGTCAAATGCCAAATATTTGATGGAAATGTCAGTACTTCCTAACACAGAAATACTGGCCAAAGCAAGCAAATCCTGAGATAACTAGACAGAATGATAATTTCCCATTAAAGTATCAGTTCCCTTACTTTCTAAACAAACTCACTCTTTTATTTGCACCTATCACAGGTGCCAAGAAATGAAAAAACACCATTTCAATCACCATCGTTCAACCAAAAAAGAGCAACAGGCCAACATTACTCTTGCATGAAACAACACTGCATCAACACCAAAATCAAAATTTCTCTGCCATGAAATGACATTAAAATATTCTTCAAAAATACATTAAATATTAAAAGACATTTCATATTTCTCTAAGAAACACTGATCTTAGCTTTTTTAAAGGCCAAAAATAAAAGCATTTCTCATGTAATCATTGTGAAAATTAAGGGAATAGTAAACTGATGGGAATCTCACTTTTGTCATCCTTGCTATTCAACTTACCTTACTGGTCACAGCCACTACTGTCAGGTTGAACTGTAACTGTATTTGATGGGATATTCTAAGTTGACTCTACTACTTGGAATTTAAAGGCAAAATTAGATTTTCAAAGGGAATTCAAAAAACCACACAGCATGTTTCCATCACTTTTGACAAGATACCATAGTACACAAAGGAAGATGTCAATCACTGAGTATAGTATGAAGGAACTTGTATACCCACAAGGAGGGAAAGGTGGTATGCTTGTCTTTGAAGACCCTTTCTCTCTCAGACTACTGAAGATGATTTCTGGCTGGTGCCAGAAAATGAACCATATGAGAAAACTGCCACCTCCAAAGAAAACCAACAGAAAAAGATGCTGAAAATCTTGAAAACCCAACTGAAAATTCGTTACCATCATTTGAATTTGTTTGACAGATATTTTTTGAGTAATGTATCATCACATAGTAGTACCGTTATGAAAACCACAATAGCTTAACATAAAAGCCAGCTTTACTTTGTAGTTCCTCCACGAGTCTCAACTTTTGGTTGGCATCTTTAAGTATTGTAAGCATGTTTTTGGAAATAGAATAAGAATTAGTTCTTCAGCATGTTAAGAGAAAAGGGATCTCAATAATGAAGGCAATGAGTATGATGTATATTTTTTTTAAATTACGCCTTGGGTGCGGATAAAAAGCGTTCATAGTCAACTCAAAAGTATAAACCATTTCATAAATATCTTCTATTAGAATCTCAGTTATGGACAGAAAATTGTTGCTAACAGTCTTCCTCAAATTAATTTTGCAGAATTGTAGGTCTAGGAAAACAATGCACAGACAAGAAGTCATAGGTAGGTAGGCATTTAGCTAAGAAGCAAGTTGTTTCATTGTTCTGTGGGAGCTTATCTCATCAGACAAAGACATAACTTCGAAATTTTAAACATGTCAAAAATCTGCAGTGTTTCGCTGCCACTGTCCATGTGAGAGTTATGAACTTCTTGACCTTCACTCCAAGGTGGTTAGGCTGGATCAGGTTTCTATCTAGAAGATATGTAGTTGCATTACTATGTTAAATGTGTCTAAGCTAACATTTCTCACTTCTCAACAGGGCTCAGACCTTGAGGTCTAGTGCTTCGGTGATTTATTTATCAGCTATCTTACATCCACATGTTCAGCAGCATATGCCCACACAAGAAATTACATGTGGTTGTGTAAACTAAGCTTCTAAGCGCTATGTCTATTTCATTTATTCTCTTCCCAATACCCCAATGTTTAGACCAACATATATTCCTATAGATACTAGTTTTTTTCATTGTAATTTCTTTGCTTATGCCCAAATATTCAACCTATTTGCAGGAATTTGGCAGCTGCTGGGGTTTTCTTCATGTCTCTTTTCCAGAAGCTTCTCCAGCCCTCTCAAGATAACCTCCATTGGCCTCTGTTGGCTGAAAAGAGCTATGTATGTTTGGTTTACGTGCATGCTTTTGGTAATGGGAATGACTAAAGGTGTTGCTTCTGTGAGAAGATGCCAGAAGCATCCTCTCATGTTGGATAGGGCCAGTACCAGCTGGATCCAAGACAGCCTCGCCACTGGCTGAGGCTGAGGAATTCAGAGACAGGGGTAACACCTCTGGGATAAAGTATTTAAGAAGGAAAAGAAAGAGTGCTGCAACTGCAGCTCTGGAAAAGGAGTGAGAATATGTGAGGGAAAGGACTCTGCAGACACCAAGATGGGTGGATGTCCTGGTTTGAAAGACTGGTGTCTGTCAAGGAAGGTGGGAAACCTTCCAGGGATAGAGGATGACTGCCCTCCCTCCTCCGAATTACTGTACCTTTGAAGTTACGGGGCTCTCAGGCAAAGATGTGGCAAAAAGAATAGCAGTTCTTTCATAGGATTATATATCTATATATATATAACAAGACAGATAAAATGGCAACACTAAGAGAACAGACAAACCCTGTAACAGTACTTTCTCTGTCATTGGGCGATTCTCTGTTAGGGCAGAGAGGCTGAGGTGACTCCCTCGCGGCTGCAGGGGATGCTATGGTGCGAATGCAGCGACCTCTCCACGTGGCAATTGCAGCTCTGGCGAGAGGGAGAGGGAGAAAGGATATCGCTCCCGGTGCGAACTCCCAGGGCAGCAGCCCATCTGCACCAACCTCGGCAGCGGGCAGCAAGCAGCACAGGCAGGCAGGATTGGCTTGGAGCGATGGACCTCGGTATCACCCACCAAGGGGCCAGCAGAAGGCAAGAACAGCAGAGACGAGCAGATCCGGGCGCCAACCCACATAGAGAGAAAACCCAGGCTTGTGGCAGAGATGGCAGAGATGGGCAGCGCCGGGTGGCAGCCAGCTACAGTGTAACGCTGCATCCTGAGCCGCAGCAGGTCTCCCGTGAAGATGTCACAGCATATTCGTGCTCTGGAGCAAGCAGGTGGAGATGTCGCTGTGTAGCAGTTTTCCCAAAGCTAAATCGGCACTCTGCTGCAGACACGACTGCTCTCTCTGAACGCTGAGCCCAGCAAAAAGCAGCAAGCCTGGTCTCCATCCCCCTTTCGCCAAAATCTCAAAAATTCCCCCTTCACATCTCGCGATGATAGGATCCAGCCTCTGGGGAAACAATCCCCTTGCCAACATTTCCAGCTCTTGTTTCTTTAATTGGGGAAATTGTCCCGGCATCTGGGTTGGGCAAGTGATTCCTTTTGTCCTTCTGTATTGCCCATTCTGGGTGATCAGCGTGGAATGCGGGTGGATAGACAACTTTCTCTATTCTTAAGTATCGCTCATTAGTTCCTGGCTAGCCCCTCCCCACCTACAGTTTCCCTGCTACAAGGGGAAAGAAAAGAAATTTTAGTTTGTTGAACCCATAACAGTGGAGAATGAAGTGCAGGAGGTGCTCCAGATGCCAAGACAGAGATTCCTGCACAACCTGTGGTGAAGACCATGGTAAGGCAGCCATGCCCCTGCAGCACCTGAAGGTTCATCTGCAGCCCATACAGGACCCCAAAGCAGGTGGATGACCAAAGAAGGTCATGGCCCTGCAGGAAGCCCATGCTGGAGCATGCTCCTGTCAGGACCCGTGGCCTGAGGAGGCCATATGGGTGCAAGTTTACTGGCAGGACTTGTCTCATGGGGGAGCCGCACTGGAGCAGGCTGTGCCTGAAGGACTGACCCCATGGAAGGGACATATGCTAGAGCCATTTGTGAAGAACCTGTGGCCTGTGGGAAGAACTCACAGTGGAGAAGTTCATGAAGGACTATCCACTGTGGGAGAAACCAGACTCTTGATGAGGGAAAGAGAGTTAGGAGGAAGCAGTGGCAAGGAAAATATGTGATGAAGACACTGCAGCTCTCATTCCATGCTGCCTATAGCACTAAAGGGGAAAGAAGTAGAGAATTTGGGGTGACATTGAGTCCAGGAAGAAGGGAGAACTGGGGAAAAGGTGTTTCAATATTTATTCTCATTTCTTATTATCCTACTTTGATTTGATTGGCAATAACTCTATACTATTTTCGCCAAGTCAAGTCGGTTTTGCCTATGGCAGTAATTGGTGAGTGATCTCTTCCTGTCCTTATCTCAGCCCCAGAGCCTCTGCTCATATTTTTTTGGCCTATCTAGGAAGGAAGTGATAAAGTATGTTGGTGGTGCACCTGGAAGACACTCAAGGTCAACCCACCACACTTCATTTTGGGGGAGATGAAATTTCAATTTTTTACTGTATGTCAGCTTGGCCACATCTTTGTTTGCATTGTTCCAGCAATGAAGGCTCAGTTTACATGAATGTTCTTAAGAAAGAAACTGCATATTTGCCGTACCTTTCATTCAAATTTAAGAATAGAATATTGTCAAACCTGGTAAATTAAAAGACTAGTATACAGGTGTGGCTATTCCACTGCATAGGACTATAGTGGCAAGTATTCTCTCTTCATCATATGAAGCAAGAGAAACATTCATAAGGAGTCTGGTATGCCAAGTATTCCCCAACAAAGGCAAAAAACTATTATTTGTGGCAATCTACCTTCCACTAAGTTAGGATCAAATTTGATCTATCAGTCTTTCTTCAAGAAAGCCTTTATCAAATGTGGTGTTTTGCTCAAATATACAAGAGAGTAACAAGTGTGGGAGACTGGAATGTTAATGGTTAATGACTCAAAACAATTGAGCATTTGCAAAAACAGTAGGTGCTTTGTTGAAGATGTGCAAAGTAACTGTCTAGGTGCAGAGGGGGTACACACCAAAACCAGAGGCTATAAGCTGGTATCATGCCAATATCCTCCCTTACATAACCGGCTCGGGTGTGCAAACTCCCCCTGGGGAAGTGCTGGCACATTAACAATTGGCCTGAAGGTATTCATCCCTTCTGATGGGCGTAATTAACTCAACTATGCTGATGTGAGGCAGCTGTCATTCCTTAGAAGGTGTCATAAACCATAAAAGACCCCCAAAGTGCCCCGTGATCCACAGCATTAAATCATACAGTGTAGAACTCCCCACCCCAGAGGAGATATGTGGATTTTTCCACCTAGCCTATGCATAAATTAACCCACTGAACTTTGGGTTTTACTCCCATCCCTGATGGATAAAGACCACAACCATTGTCTTGACCAAGGAACATTGAAATTGCAACAATCACCTCATCACTTGACCCGTGGGTGGTGACTAAATACCTTTCTACTCTTATTCTTTGTTTGAAAATAAACATAGTCAACTTTAACTTATCCAGACAACAAGGCATTTACTAGGGCATTGAATGGAGTTTTTTGCTTTAGTTCTGTAATGCATTAACCTGTGCACAATACCACGTCATTAAATTATGTCTAGGTATTCAGATTAATGTAGAACAACAAATCATATTGCTATGTTTGCTGCCATTGCTTCTTTTAAGAATTTGTACTGTGCACAATCTGTTCTGTTACTAAAGTTGTTCAGCATAAAAAGGACACTCTTTTAGTTTCATAATAGAAATGAAAAATTTCTGATATTGTGTAATTGGCATCAGTACAGTCTATGTCAGAATAGGATCATATCAATTTTTTATCGATGACCAGGAGGAGCTACAGGCTACTGGACATATTAGCAATGAAAAGTTTACAAGAAGATTTAGAACAACTCACATTTTTGAACTTTCCTTAAAGCAGAAATAAAGAAAAGTAATCTGCACACTACAGCTGGAATTTTAATTTTTAAAGAGCTGATCATATACCATTTCAGACACCTCTTCCATTGATCACAGTAACACTATTGGAATAGTGTTTCCTGTGTTAATGATAAGATGAAATATTCCCATGCTTTCTGTGAATTTTAGTAACTTCACAGCTTTATTGTCTGCTTTTGACTGAATTTTAATTAATAAATGAAATCAATAGAAGATATATTTGTAACAATATTTAAGCCCTGAAGATGGATCTTTTGCTACAGTTTCAGGTCAAAGATGAAGAACTTTTACAATGATTTCTGCTGCATAGTGTGATCTAGAGAAAAATAGCAGTTATGATTAGTAAGCAAAATTATTTTTCAGCGTTATTCTGTCTTCAGAAGTAAAACATGGAGAAAATAATTTTATTCTATGAAAAGAAGCTTTTTCAATAATATAAGCATCTGCAATATAAACATCTGTAGGTAAACTTCAGATTCAGAAGAGTATTGAATGATTCATGATTTACTTTTTTCTGGTGCTTCCCTGTCCAATGTCATTGTGCACTAATTAATCACACACTGGCTTTATGACTTACTCCACATAAAATTTACAAAAGAAATACATTCTGTATATCCTCTACCTATAAATCACAATTATCTATATTTTTTTGCAAACAACAACATGGTAGATTTTTCAGGGAAAAATTCAGTGAACTCAGAATCTGAAATATCCTGGAAGTTGTCGTTTGTAATGAAATGTGCATCATATGGGTTCTGATGATCACTTTATGCTGCTTTTGAGAAGTTTCTTAATTCTTGAGGCAAGGGCTTTGGACATTGTGGGTAAAGCCAGAAGGTCTCCTGTTGCTGAGACCGCTTTCTTTTATAGGCTTATAAAACAACAGATCTACAACCATCTGTTGGCAAGCTTTGCCTTGGTGAAAAAAACAAAACAAAAAAAGCCCTAACTAACCCTTCCTCATTAAAAAAGAAAACCAACCTCCCCAGAAAAGTAAAAAACCAAACCAAACTGATACGATTATAGCCTAGACTTACTTTCATATTTCATACAGTGTCAAAGCTAAGAAAGTGATTAATGTCACCTTGAAATAGATTAAGAGGATGGGTTAGCCAAAGTTCAAATTAAGACTCAGTGAAATATTTTGTCATCTCCATGGTGCGTGGTTAAATCACAATAGGACTCGTAGAGTCTTGGACTTGGTCAAGGCAGAAAGGCATCTTAAGCAAGTTGATCTAATTGAGATTGCTATTTATTGAAAACATTAATTAAGTTTCCATTTGTCAACAAGGAACTACATTAATTTATGCATATTAGGACAGAAAAGTTAGTATGTGCTTATATGATAATGGATGTAATGAAGGGTGAGGCCATAAAGCATTGAGACTGATGTTAGACCTTTCAAGCCCTTAGCATTGACCATTTAGGGTGAAAAAGCCTGGAAATCAGCAAGGAGAGAGAATTTTCTTTTGAGAAAGAAAGATAATTTTGAGAAAGAGAGATAATCTTCTTTTGACTCAGAAGTGCAGACAAAGCTCACCAAAAGTAAAACTGAGATGAAACGACTTCAGTTTCTGGCTAGGGATGCATGCACATAAACTTCTCTTCTCCCAGGCCTTGCATGGTCTTCTTGTACATTGAACATGCAAGACCCCCATCATCAGTGAATCTAGGGACACTGTCAACCCAAATCTCAGCACAACCCTTGTACCACTAAAACCTGTTATTTGCAAGGGGTTTTTTCAGCATTAAGGAGCTCCAACAGCTGGACTTCGCTCTGTCTGCTACTTTGTGTGGTATGGATATATTGTAGCACATAATATTTATGCAGTTGTAGAATATGCACAGTACACTAACCAAAATTCAGCCTCTCCTTTTCCTGTTGCCACTAATCGAGTCAATAAATAACGGCATGGGTTGTTTGCCTGGATAAGCGTCCTCTCTAAGCCTCAGAGTGCTTACACAGCTGGAAAAAAGCTCAGTTAAAAAATCAGGTCTCTATTTTTGTGAACTAGAAACATTCCTCTCCTCGTTTGGAGGATACATGTAGCGAAGAAATGAAAAGTTCACTACTCATTAAGAAATCATTGGGCTCTGGGGTCTCTTTTGGAACCTAGACTAAGTAATTTAAGGGAATCTCTACTTTGTGCAATAAAGATTAAAATAACTGGTACAGGTGCAGGAGTTTGTAAGATCCTGGAGAGGGACATGAAGGGGAAAGACTTTTTTCGAACACATTAGTGATTTTAAAGGACAAATCGAAGCATGGGTCTAAGCTTCTGCAAAATTAGTGAGACGCTTTATTTTGAAGTGAGAGGGGCGTTCTATTGCAGGTAATGCTTTTGCCTCTAAACCTGTGAGAAGGAGGTGAAAGAAAACGGAGCCCACAGCAGACCAGGAACTGCACCAGAACCCTTGCAGGGAGCAAAATCGAGGACTGCCCATGCTACCTGAGCAACCAGGTCAAACATGTCCCCTGTAATGAAGATCCATTCATTACTGTAACGTGCAGGCTAGCACTGTAGATCACTTTCATGGTCTCCAAAGAAGCTGAGCAGTTATCAGTAACGTTCAAAAATCCACTGGAAAGTCATTCATTTCACTTTATGGTCCTAATTAGCCATTTGTATAGTTCTATAATTAAATATGCTCCTTTCTCATCAAGTTTTTCACTTTAGTAATGATACCACTGTGCCACAAACAGGCCCCATGCTGTTTGGTTTGGGACTTATTCATAGCTTTTAATTGGTCACCCAGTGGTTAGCCAATAACCCCTTCTATGGGAAGCAACACTCCAAATGCTGTTAATGGGCTAGAAGCATAGTGATTGCCTCCTGGTACCCAGCAGTACTGGGAATAAAGCAATTTCCTCCACTGTGTTGTGTGCCCAATAGCTAATCCTCTCCACTCCTGAAATGTACACTATTTGGTTATAAGTATTTGTACTGGCTTACTTACCGCTGGGTTGTTAATAGGCAGTGATTCTTCAATGCTCCTTCAGTGAAGTTACAGTCTGGTTGCTGACTGCTAATTAAAATAAGTTTGTACTCTAAGACTGCAACTAAAAGGTTGCAAGGTCATATTATTTCATGCAGCAGTCTTTTACTTAACAATGGTTATACCATACTTATTTGTGCACATTTTGTAGACAGGCATTGATCATGAGAATATAGTCAAAATGAGCCACAAACCAGTCTTTCCTTCCTTGGAGTATGATCACTATGTTTTCCCTGCCTCTGAGACTGCACAGTTAAAGAACAGTGCATGCATGCAGATTTCTTCCTCAGTCTATTTCTCAGCTTGAAAGAAAATAGTGGTAGGTGAGCTAACAATGTTCTAAAAGGACTGAATCTGCCAGGAGTCCTTATAGAAATCAAAGCATGCATTCATGAGCACTGGAGTAATTTTAAACCCAGTAAGGTTAAGAGAGCAAAGTGGTTACAATTTCCAGAAAAAAATATTATTTATTAATTTTTTTGCTACTATTTTAAAATCCAGTTTGAATAAGAACCCCTATCATCAGGGTATCTCAATGTAGTATTCATCTGTTGCATGTGGCTATTTCTTTCTGCTTGCCTCCAGCAGATGACAAGCTCTCTCCATCAGAAGTAATTGTGGTCTGTTTACTTTGGCTTTTGACTTTACTAATAGGAAGGTCAGAGAATTATTCTTAGCCATATTCTTACTGAAATTAATATTGGAGACAGAAATAACAAGTGATGCCTTTTTAAGAAGTTGCTCACAGTCTTTCACTTCTCTGTATAATAAAATGGAAGTTCACTTATCTAGTGTCTCCAAAACAACGTAAGGCACTTCAGTTTCAACAAGGTGCTAGCACAATGTGTATTTTAGTTAAAAAAATTTTCCACATTTTTTTTCTTAAATAAAATAGACCTGCACCTTGGGTGCAGCTAATTATCAGGGAACAAATACCATTTGCCTTCCTACCCTTAAATTCTAATACAGATATTCCATGCCAGTCTAAAACAGACACACTTTCTCAAGTTTATATCTATGGCGAATGTACACAGAGCATTACATATCCTCTAGCTACTCCCTGTTAGCTGAAAGAAAACAAAATTGAAACGATTTTTTTGCTGCAGTGCTGCCATTTCTTAATACCAGCCTTTATCTAGCAGCATTGATAGGCAGCATGCTCCTCAACTTCCAACTGATTTTATGGTTCTGAAGAAATTCATTTGACTTTGCTTCATCTTCCTGACCTGTGGAATTTGAGTAATAGTTAATCTTAATCAGAAAGAAAAAAAAAGAAATAAAAAGTCCGAATCACTGGTATGTTTGATATCCACAGACTTTCTGCATGCAATTTGTTAGAAGTTTCACTTCCCTGTGTGATTTTTCTTCACTCTCTTCATTTGTTTCTGTTTTACAAAACAATAATTTCAAACTCAGAGCGTATTTTGTATGCTTTTTAAGGCACAAAAGAACACTCCCCAGTTTTTGAGGAAGGCTGGTGGTCAGGAACTATTTTAAATTGATTAGCCTGTGTTTTGTGTACAAGTCATTGTTTCACAAACCTTTCTCCTCCTCTGATTTGGAAAATAATTGTGCATGAGAGTAAGTTCATCACATTGAACCTTGTTCAATAGAAATGTTCATGTGCAGAGGTGATTGCACAAGTTTCACCTGAATTTTGATAGACTAAGTATACTGGGAAAAATATTTGGAGAAGTATCCTTAAATATTATATTGAATAAAAAATACAGGATTACTTTTATGATGAACTTTACAAGATACTCTAGATAAGATAGCTTAATCTTTTATAGCACATTCTCTTTGTACTTTGGGTAGCATTCACAAGACCCAGCTATGTATCACCTGAGGATCGCTTTCTGCATTTTATGCATGTGCAAAAGAGTTAGGACATGGTTCAAAGTGTATAGAATTGAGCCCTGTTTGAGGCAAGGGTGAAAGGAGGAAGGATGCTCTTTGTCCAAAGCTTATCTATCTACCAGTCCTGACTTTCTAGCAGAAAACTTGCCCATTAAATTTTGCTAATCAGTTCGGTTGTCCTTTCAAATCCTCATCATATGATTTGGAAAATATCTAATTATAAAAGGTGATTTTTACAATTAGTATTTTAGCTAGCATTTCCTCCTGTTCCTCAACCCTTCCAAACCCTGCCCTGCCCCCTCTCACTGGATCTCTAGAGCATCTATCACCTCAGGTCATTTGGGCAGGAAGCACACCATTTACTCCCCCTCACAGAAAAAAGAAATAAAACATATTAGTTGATGCATAAAAATATGATTAATTTGTTGGGAAATTCAATAGAAATATTTTGATTGATTTCCTTATGTCTCGAATCAGATTAATACCAAATACCAATTAAGACTAGCCACAGATTAAGTCTCTGCAAAAGGTGTCATATTGTTCTAGTCGCTTGATCTATGGATGCTAAAACTCAGTGAGATTAAAGTAATTTGCTATCATTTTGCAGGAGTCTATTCCAGAGACTGAAACAGAAGCTGTAACTACTGAATCTCAGACTACTCTCCACCCACCAAGCATATGGATCAGTATTTTTGTTTAACAATGCAGCTATTAACTCCTGTTATGCTAGGCATTAATAGCTACCATTTTTAAGTTTTCGGTCTTTGTGAACAGAAGGTGAACATGTTAAAACCTACATGAACACTCCCTGTTCCCTTTAAGTGGAAGGAAGGTGGATCCACTTTTTAAATGTAACAGAACCCAAGAAGTTTTGCAAGACACAGCCCCAGTAACCAAAGCACTGAGTTCAGACACCCAGCCAGGGTTTGCTAGTGAACATGACCGTGCTGTCAGCACAACCTTGTACAGTCACTTAGGGCTGCATTATAACAACTCACTAGCTTCAATGTCCCTGCTCAGTAGTCTGCCATTTAGATGTAAGGTTATTGTATTGTCTGAAGTTTCATGGTGGGGAATAGCTGACAAACAGTATGCAGGAGAGACGGTGTCCATCTGACTGCATTTAAAGACACCTGAAAAACAAAAGATAACTGGGTCTGCCTGTGGCAGCAAGGGGGAGGAATGTGTGCAACCTTGCTTTGGAAAAAACCCCAACCAAACATGCCCAAAAGGCAGACTTGGAGATCTGCGTGCAAGAAAACTGCCTGCCATATTCTATTTCTATTTTTTTCAAACCAGCAGGACTGGGTGTACTGTATGAAAATAAACTCCACTACATCGAAGAATATTCTAGGTTCATATAATCAATTCATTTTCCTAATGAAAACAGAGCACAATATTGGCTGTTTGGGCTAAAGGCGAAATGATGTTATTATCACCTGGTTGGAAGAGTTAATCTACTCTGCCATGCATCATGATTTAATTATTCCTAATTGATCCTTAATAGATAGATGTCAAGTCTGGCCTTGCTTGGCTTCAATTATAGCAATTTTGCAGTCTCACTTTGTAGTGGATCTTGGCAAATATCTGATGATTTCTGTCTGTCTCCATTTATGTTTGAGCTCTTCTAGATTTAATTAAATGCTACTTGAAAATTTTATTCATTATGGCACCAAGGAGAAAGACAATGGAGATTTTACAACAGATGTTCTTTGTAGATTGTTTGTGTCCATTTCCAGTTTATACAGTATTGGAGAGATGTCAGTTGCTCTTCTGTTGTTAGGTGGTATGGAAGTTTTAAGGGAGGATGGATGAAAAACTATCAGATTTTTAAGTCAAACATGTTTGGGAGTTAAACTTTTTTTTTTATTTTTCCATTTGATGGAATATTCATGTACCACCACCTTATAAGAAAGAAGACAGATATGTTGCTTTATGAACTAAGAAAATACCCCTGACATGAGTTGTTTATGTTGTCTCCTTTTTGATACTTTTGTTTGCATTTTAAATAAATTAACAGTTCAAAACTTGCTTAGGCTGGATATCCTTGTGGTCACTAGAAGATTAATAAAACAATATCATAGAATTGTAGAATGGTAGAATATGCTCATTTGGAAGAGTCTTATTAGGATTATTAAGTCCAACTCCTGGCCCTGTGCAGAACACCCCAAGAATCACACCATGTGTCTGAGAGCTTTGTCCAAACACATCTGGAACTCAGACAGGCTTGGTCATGTGACCGCTTTCCTGGGAGCCTGTTCCAGTGCCCACCCACCCTTTGGGTGAAAAATGTTTTCCCGATATCTTGCCTAAATCTCCCCGGATTCAGCTCCATGCTGTTTCCTTGAATCCTCTCACTGGTCATGAGAGTGAAGAGATTGGCACCTGGCCCTCCTGTTCCCCTCGTGAGGATGTTGAAGACCAGAATAAGATCTCCCCTCAGTCTCCTCTTCTCCAGGCTGAATAAACCAAGTGACCTGAGCTGCTTCTCATAAGGCTTCCTCTCCAGACCTCCACCATCCTCGTGGCCCTCCTTTGGATGCTCTCTAACAGCTTAATGTCTGTTTTACATTGTGGTGCCCAAAACTGCACACAACACTCAAGGTGAGGCCGCCCCAGTGCAGAGCAGAGAAGGACAATTCCCTCCCTTGTCCAGCTGGCGATGCTGTGCCTGATGCCATCCAGGACAAGGTTGGCCCTCCTGGCTGCCAGGGCACTGCTGACTCATATTCAACTTTCCACTGACCGGGACGCCCTGGTCTCTTTCCACAGTGCTGCTCTCCAGCCTCTCATTCCTCAGTTTATACACACAACCGGGGTTGTGCTGTTCCAGGTTATGAGAGACTGTAATGTTATGATTAATGGCTTAAAAATCACTATGGAGGACTTTTTGCCCATTATGGCAAAACTGTATAAAGGAGTTATGACCACCAAAGCTCACCACTCCCTTAATACACCTCCTGACTGGAACTTTGGACTGTGAGTTAAACCACCTAATGGGAACTTGAGATAAGATAAAGGTGACGCTATTGTTCAATTAGCTCAGGTCTAGGGAGAAATAAACAAGGCTAAGTGAGAAGAATGTATCTACCAAGAAAGCCAAACACAGCAGCTGTCCTGAAAAGTCATCCCTGGCTGGGTTCGGGGTGAGGAGAGGCCATAGCCCACAGGCTCATCTGCTGAGGCCAGTTGCGCACACTCCACCCCAACCACGGCGGGCAGGAGGAGAGTTTTTAGGGGTGTGGCATAACCTCTGGTGAGAGGGAGTTAACACCCATCCCCACTTACACAAACTGGCTCAGTTGTAAACCCTGCACCCATCTCAGGAAGGCCACATCCACATGGGATATTCATGTGAGAGGCAGCTAAGGACTGGTCATAATCCACCAAAGACACTTGAATCTCCCCTCAGACTGATTCTGAGGCCTTGCAGCAGACAACTGCACATGATGCAAAGTGATAACAACAGATCCAGAGTCTGTTGCAACAGACAGTGTCAAACCTGCCCCCTTGCCAGGGGAGGTACTCGGGCATTCCCACCTGGCCTGAATATACATTATTCCATTGAATTCCGTGTTTTGTACAACCCTCACCACTGAGAAGACCAGAAGAAGAGGATCAGTGGGATGCCATTGGGATGCACAGAGTGGTGATATTTTCCATTTAATCTGTCTCTCAGTCACTCTTTTTCTCTCCCCCACTTCTTTTTTATTTCTTTCCCTCTCTCTGTCTCATTTACTGTTAAATTAAATCCATACTATTGACTTCGGCCTATGGTCTCATTTGCACCTTAATTCAGGCAGAGGCAACTCTCTAAAGATTTCAATAACTGGATCTTAACACAGGTGTAGAATCTGGCACTTGCCTTTTTAAACTTCATATCGTTGGTGATTGAACATCTCTCTAATTTGTCGATGTCTCTTTGCAGGGCCTCTCTCCCTTGAGGAAATCGACAGTTCCTCTCAATTTAGTATTGTTGGCAAATTTAATTAGTATTCCTTCGAGTCCTCTGTCCAAGTCTTTAATGAAGATGTTGAAGAGAACTGGGCTGACGATGGAGCCCTGCAGACCCTTATTTGTGACTGGACACCAGTCTGATGTTACCCCATTCAGTATAATTCTTTGTGCCCGACCCATGACCAGTTAATAATTGCATTATTCAGCTGTGGGCTGGACATTTGGTCCAGAAGGATACTAGAAGACCATATCAAAAGCTTTTCTGAAGTCCAAAAATATTACGACTACTGGCTTTGCTAGATTGGCTAGGTGGGTTACCCTGTCATAGAAGGAAATCAGGTTTGACGAGCAGGACTTCTGTTGTATAAACTGAATAAACAGAAGGAGAGGTTTTAATCAAAGCATTTTTCTCCATTTGCCCATCATTAGTATGCTTTCCTAACACTAGATCAACCTTCATGGTTAATTTTTTTGTGCATGAGAAAGAACTAGTATTTTTACCAAGCAATCAGCACTACTGAAAACATGCTGAATTAAGGCATGAAAATTAACAGTCTATTCTAAGACATCAATAACTTCTCTGGTACTATCTGAGAGAACAGTCAGTGATTCCACTTCATGGGGTATGTGTTCATAGGAAAACTACCTCATTTCTAATTATTCAGCAGAGGCCTGTAAATAAGCCAGAGCAACATCAATAAAATGTAAAGTAAAACTATGCCTTTTGCCTGTCCTTTGAAAAGGTGAAGGCACAAGATGAAGAAATATGAAATGCTGAATAGCTAACTATAAATAATCTTTAAAGAATATAAATTAGAAAATAACTAGAAAATCAATTTGGAAGAAGCATGTATAGAGTTTAAGTAAATTCGGTTGCTTGTATTCTCTGATTTTTTGTTTCTGGAATAATTTTGGTTGCACTTTATAACAATTACTTTTCAATTACTTGAAAAGAAAAATTTTATAGCAAGTACCATATTATGCAAGTAGGTGATGTTAAGTATACAGTAACCCAGTTAACGGACATACAGAAATTCAGAAAGTTCATGTCTGTTTTTGACAATGTCCCTACAAAATTTCTTGCCATTTGTCAGCTAGTCAAGTAGATGAATCTCTAAAACACCAACAGATAAAAAAATATTGGTCCTTTCAGGAGTATTAATATTGCTCTGAGTATTTGTTCACAATGACACTTGTAGAATTTGCTGAAAGAGGTTGTTTTTTGAAACAAATAACTCTACTGTGAACAGAATGCTGGATGAATTGGAGATGAAAGAAAAGTTTATTGGCTGGCCTTTCAGACAGTATTTTCTTATTTCAAGGAAAGTGTTCACCAGAAGATACAAAAAATCCATAAGCATAAAGCCTACAGCCACCTTGTTCCATTTACCTTACAAACTGGGTAAAATGACTGGCTTCTGCTTAAAATCAGAAGCTAGATGATGGTTACGAGGGTGGGGAAAGCAGTTACCTTTATTTGAGGTTCTCCCAGAGTACAAAGCATACACTGATCGGTTTTGTGTCCCGTTCCAAGTGTCCATTCTCCTTGTAGCTCTCCCATAGCACTTTTATAGGTTTACAGCAAATTGAAATAGTTTATAAAAATCTTCCAATTAAAAATACGGTTAATGAGGTGATTTCCTTTGACTCAGGCTCCTACTGAAATCCCCGCCTAATGCTGCTAGCTACTGTTGTTTGGGCTTTTAGGAGACATGGGACAGAGAAGTGTCCCTGGTCCCCAGAACACTAATGGTGATAAGGTCAACATAGGAATCTTATTTTGACTATAAGGATAGGGAATATGGGATAGGGAGAACTACTGGCTAGGAATTCACAAGGTTAGAAGGTAAAGGCTACAGGGCTACAGGACTACAGGGCTACTAAAATACTATTAGTATAAAAAGCATAAAAGCAAAAATCTCTTTGGCATCAGCATTAAGGACATAAAATAACCCTAATATAAAATGTTTGACTCAGCAACATAGGTGTCTTTTATATCTTTGAAAAGAGATTGCATTTGTCCCTCAGAAACTTTGTTTTAACATATAACGCACTTGGTGTTACAGAAATACCAAATGGCTTTGATGTCTCTGTTCCCTCTGCACACAGCCATCACAGCTTCACCTCTGGAGTGGTAAGTCATGCAAGAAAGGCTTAAATACAGTCCTCCTCCACACCACAACTTCAGCGGCATCCAATGATACATAAAGCAGCTATATTTGCTATCTGTTACTTTCTGCATGGGCATTTCTGCCAGGGCTATGGCTGTCACAGGAAATGTATTTCACTTAGCTATATGCACATATTGACTCTAACAAGGTTTCAGTATTTCCAAGCAGGTGACCTTCATCACCGTTGATAGTGGATCAGTTGCTTAAAGAGCTTCTATTATTGCACTGCCAGAAACAGTATATATTTGAAGAAACAGCATGTACTTCACTGAAAAAAAATACATTACTCAGCAGGCATGTCACTCAGGCCCACATGAACCAAAAAAGATATGTTCCAGAGCTAAAATATTACATCTTGTTTGCACTTGAAAGGACCAAAAATGATTCACTGTTGGCAGGTTTACCCACAAAAATTCAATTTGAATGCTTTTTGAGTGCTATCATGTCTCACTGGGGAGTAATCTAACTGGCAATGTCATATAAAATACTGACTGAAAATCAGTGTAGAGGCAAGATCTTCATTCTGTAAGCATATCCCATATGAAACAGGGTTAGGAGACAGGTGGAGGATTTGCTGTTAATAGAATATGAAGACGCACGGCAGAGGAGATAAATCGACAGACATTTATTTCTTTCATGCTCTTTCAAAAAAAACCCTGCACCGTATTTTTGCTTTCCTCATTAATATTGCCACTTTATCATAAAACTGGGAAAGGAGCAATAGGATGGGGAAAATTCTGTCCTACTTTACACTGAAGATCAAGGAATCTCTGAAGCTTGTGTAAGGCCTTATAACCACTACTTGCATGGAAAGATATCAAATCACATCTTATCTATTCTTCAGTGCACCAAACCGTGGGCTCATCCACTTCCCTCCAGTAAGGAAGCCTTTTATAACGGTACATGTCAGTTAAATTAGAATCCTGACTGATCCATGCCTACTGGCCAGATCCGAAGTCCTTTAAAATCAATGAATAGATTCAAGCCACCACTGCTGTCTCCTGCCAGCTTTTGTGTGTTTGGGAAAGACCACAGGCTAAAGAGTTGTGCTGGTAATCATCAGAGTGCCTACCCCATCTGAATAACTTGGAGAGTGATTAGGCATTGCCAACACAGCAACGCCTAATTAAAAAAAAGATGCAAATGAACAACAAAACCCAGAGGGAAACTTCCAGTTGTTTCTATTCAATAGATCCAGACAAGTTGTTCTTAATAACCGGAGTAAACTATTTTCAGTGTTAGAACCTATTCCAGAGGATTTGCAAAACCACATCAGCAGCTCATCTTATCTAGCAGCCTCTTCCTGGTTCTGCTGGATATATAATTGTGCAGTTTTCACTGCACAATTTCACAATTCATCTAATAATATAAATCTACACAACTGGGAATCTTTTTTTTCCCCTTGCCCAGCTGCTAATTAGAATATGCCCTGAAGCATGAGGATTGGTTGGAGAGAAGATAAAAGCATGGAAGAAATAATAATGTAACTTACTTGAAGTATTGCTTTAGACTCTAATGGATCCCACTACAAATTAATTCTTCGTAGTACAAATGCCCTGTGGTAATGCCCTGAACTACAGATAGATCAGCTGTGTCATGTACACCTAAATGTCTGTGCAAAGGTGTTAGGTTTTAAAGGAAAGATCACTTAGTATTCATATATAAAACACTGTTGGGTACTGACAAAGAACAGTGGGACCATAGCTTTGATGCCCGGGAAAGAAATGTATTCCTCCTTCTCAGCAGTTTCACTGTCGACAACACTGCCCAAGCTTTGTGTCCTTATTCTTTATTCAGCCCACTAGTAAATTAATTAATAAAACCAGAAAAAGAGTTAGAGTGCCTGAGGACAGTCAGAATGGTAAATACTTTGTATTTCTACCTGTGCTGTGTTATTTAACATTGCCAATGAAATCAGAGAAAGGAAGCAGCATGGCTTGTTCCATCATGGGATTGGCATTTGCAGGTCGGTAGCCATTATGCCTACCTTTAGGCAGTCATTTTGCAGGATAGCACTTGAGGTACCGAGCGAAGCAATTGCCATAACACCAGCATTGACTTGCACATCTCTGTTAGCTGTCCTTACATTTCAAACCCAGCAGAGCAGCCTATGGGAAGTGGACTGACAGAAAGGTTTGGCCATTAGCAGACTCTTTTGTGCTGTTATCCCTTTTACTATGTTTCAGCAAGGCTTTTTATCCTGCAACACTTAAAGACATAGCCTGCAGCAGTAGCCTAGAGAAAGCAGGCATCACCAAGATAGGACGACAAGGATGAGTGATGAATTGCACTGACACATTTGGGTTTACAGGATCCTCTCTTAGAGAAAGAAGGCCAAGAGGGAGTCATTGCCTTCACGTTCAGTAGCCAGAGAGCATTTATGTGAGCTGAATGTCTGTGCTGGAGTCATATATGCTTGAACTGAAGTCAAGGTGAGGAACATGCTTAAGCTGATGTCTGCTTTCGTTCTGATGTGTGCTTTCTATGCTGTTTCCCAAATGAACATGCTTTGTAGAAATAATAATAAGAAACTAACAATAAAAGAACAACAGTGAAAAAGAGAATGCAGGTTACATGAGATTGTATGTTACCTTTTATTACAACTGAACAACAAGATACCAGATAAGGAAAAAGGGAGTTGGGTGTGTGCTGTGTGTGACTGTATGTGGTGTATGTGATAGGGATCTCCGCTACATTTCACCCTTACCATTAGATATGCTTGTCACCTTCTACTCACTAATAATCCTTCTAAGCACAAACCAAATAAGGTTAGATTGCAGCATGCAGCTTCAGTCTCATTGCTGGCTGGGAATAGTAACTGTCAGCACAGGTCACTCAGCAGTAGATGCAATGTGTGGCCCTGTGTTGTTTGGAGCATAAAGCTACTAAGGAGAAACTCAAAGTAAATACAGAAGTGAAGTGGCATAATCTTTACTCTCATACATCTAGCCAAAGTGCTCAGAGGTCAGTTGCACTAGTTCAATTGCTAGATTCACAGGAGGTGTGACTGGAGTTTAATTTAAAAGGATGTCTTTTCTTTTGAGCACTACTTTATAAAGACCATCTCATTGTGGACTTTTGATCTACTGAAGATGAAGAGAAATTTCCTATCTTAAAGTTTTGATTGATCCCTTGGAAGAAATTGACCACATCCTTTTTTTTTTTTTTTTTTTCCCCGGATAGAAACATCAGATCCAGTTTCTGTCTGAAGCAGCAATCCCTTACAAACTTTTAGGGAAGACACTGATGCCAGCAAGTTTGCAACATTCTGGATCTGTTGGTCTGACTGTGCAAGCACAGCTCAATGGTTTATCACATAAACAATTGAACTGATATACTTTGGGTGCACTGCACTGCGTCTGCACTGTATGTTCCTGTTCAGAAATTATCGAATGAGAATGAGAGGGCTGAAGGGGGCAAATTGAAAGAAGTTGGCAAAATGGATCTTTAAGGGATAGCATTCCATTCTTTGAAGATATAGATGTTAGTGGAACTGTGCAGCTAATACTCTCCAGTGTGTTTGATCAAGTTTGCTCAGCATCAAAATTATCATTGCTGGACAAAAACCTGGCACTAGAGACTGAATTTTCTCAAACAAATGCAAATTAAAGAAAAAAAAAGGGCTTTTTACAGAACAGGTTGTATTTCTTTAAAAACAAATCTATGCGTAAGGGAAGATGTTAGAAAATTCTTTTGTCTTTAGCACAATAGTGTATGATCCCTATATTTGGATTAATGCTTAGTTTTGTGCCATACAATGCTTGGTACAAATACCAGAGATTAATGTGGCCTTGTGTTAACTCCCTACATCTGTGAGTAACAGTCTTATGCCAGCTAATGGTCCTTATTTACTTATATCAGTGACTAATATGTGCTAATATATGTCCTGGTTTTGAGAACGGAGATAAGACATCAGGGTAAAGAATGATAAGAAAAGTGCATAATGACCTGACCACATATTTGAAATACTCCCAAGGAGAGAAGATTCGTCAGAAGATCTGGGACTGTAAAAGGGAATTTTGAGGAATGAGATGTTCCGAAATGACCACCAAAGACCCTCAAAAGACCCTTACTCATATCCAAATAAGTTTATGAAAATACTTAGCATATATGTCGGTATTCAGGAAATGCAAGGAATATGTAATAGAAATGTGATAAATATGTATTAGTTTCATGGCTATAAACTGGTCTGTTAGGTTGCTGCTTATGCATGCAGTGAATTCCCCATGCATCCAGGGCTGCTAAAAAAGTAATGTTGGTTTTCTAACCTAGTAAATTGGTTTGAGAGTTTATTTCCTGCTTTTCAGTGACAGACTCAACAGAATGACAACATGACTGTTCACTAGCTGACTAATTTTTCCACTTCTGTATGTTTTATTTGCTTTTTATTCTAGGTGAATAAGCCTTTAATAATTGTAAACCAGATGAAAGGATTAACTAAATTTCAATACAGGTCCATATCTGACTTCATTTTTTTAATTCCACTCTGCACATCTTCGCCGTGCTTGAATCACAGGAGGGAGAATAGTTGCAATTTTTTAATGTTTATTTTCTCACAGGTGCTAGTTTAAAAAAAAATAAAACATCTGTGGGGAGGAAGCAGAAATGAG
Organism: Amblyornis subalaris; assembly: GCA_018881555.1. Lineage (NCBI taxonomy): Eukaryota > Metazoa > Chordata > Aves > Passeriformes > Ptilonorhynchidae > Amblyornis > Amblyornis subalaris. The sequence goes on from JACAXG010000072.1 coordinate 4,005,813, forward strand.
GCATCTGGAAAAAAGAGCATGTGTTACCTTTATACCTCACCTGATTACTCTCAGGTACAGCTGAGCTTAAGTTGAAAATTGAAATTAATTTTTTCACTTCTTCTCTCTTGTACAGCCACAAGAGAGAAAGAAAAAGAAAGGCTTTCCAAAACTCATGTCTTCCTTTTAAAATAAGATCAGAAAAAAAACCAACCCACTGGGAAAAATTAAAAGTTTTGGTAATCTGCTGTTCTTTTCTTCTTTACCCTCATGTTTCTCCTCACAGCCAAACTGTACCAATCCTGCAGCTGACTGCTTCTCTGCATAGCTCTTTTCTACCTATGCAGATATTTCTCATATTCATCAACATTTGAAACACCATCAGATACCAAGATAATGTTTGTCTTCAAAGATAAATCTAGGTTGGGAAAACAAATTTACAAATCTCTGTGAATACATTGTGAACTCCTTGTCGTCTTCAAGGACCATACTTCCAACAGTCATATTTTGTCTCTTTCTAACTCAATATGCATCACAATTTGTTGATATTTCTGTCCACATCTCATTTAAGGATATTTGCAAAGACGATGGTTATCGCTTTGGATAGTGATTGCTCCTTTTTCATACATTATTTTTTGATTTCAGCTAGCAATTTTCTTCCATTTTGTATGAGCTCAAAAAGTGTGCTTGCTATACCATTACAGCCTCATTTATTAGACTTAATCCTTAAAAACCACTTTCCTGGATGTTTTTGTGCAAAAATGATGGTGATACTTTTTATCATCCAAATTAACACTTTACAAATGTATTTATCAATCTGACTCAAGAAAAGACTTTAAACAAACGTAGACGGTAGGTGAAATCCTAATTGGAGGCCCTTTCATGATGAAAGAAAGATGACAGAAATGAAGTTACACCGCAATCTGATGTAGCAAGATAAAGCAGGAGACAAATTTAATTTCTTGGCAAAACTCAGCCTGCAGCCTCAGAGAGAAGAGGGTTTTTTTTGCAATGATCTGGGGGGGGCAGGGGAGAGTCAAAACAAGAAAACAACCAAATATTCATTCATTGTAATTAAGATGTCCATTGTTTCTTAATATTTCCTAAGCCAAATGTCAGCTGAAAGCACAGGCATCACTAGAGTTGTACCCGCTCTCTGCTGTAAGGCCTGTGAAGGAAATAGGCTATGTCATCCAGTTAAATAACGGAAATCTTGAGAGCTACATTTAATTTACATGGATATTGGCTGTCACTGTAACTAGAAGCAAAGTCACGGCTGTTCTGCAATCAAAATACACCCTTTCATTTCAACTCCTAATTCTATTATCAATATTTTCCTGGTCTGGTTTGGTAGTGGAAGAGCCCAGAAAAGCCTGTTTCAAATACATATATTTTTACCCTCAACACCCAGTAAGGAATGAGGCACATTTTCAAAACATGGTTCAGGACAATTTCAGTAAATTAGAAAGTGCTCCAAGAAGAAAAATAGGCTAAAATGTCTGTCCTTGACACCAAAACATTAGAATGAATAGCTGTGCTGTTTAAAAAGTTCTGCATCATAGGTGATGAAACGGATGATAACTTCTATCATACTGTTTGGCATAGCCATTCTTTTTAAAACATTAATCAGACTGGGAAATTAGCATTATAAAAAGAAAAATGCTTCTTTTTGTGAACTAATAACATTAGAAAGGAAGGCACAGATACTGGCTTAAAACTGCTAAGAGTCTTTGACCTGCTGTTGTTATGACAGCTCCTTGCCAAAGGATATGCAAGAACAAATAACACCCAAAACTCTACAGAAGGTTCCTTCTTACAGGTGAAGATCTAAACATATACAAGACATGAACAAAAAGATACCCAACTTTTCCTGCACTATTTTGTAAATGAATCATTTAGTGTATAACCTAGGTGGTTGTTTGCCTCTCTTCATAATTGGTACTTTATAGTTGTCAGCGTTTATTATAGTACATTAACAGTGCAATGCATTCATGACCTGGAATAACGACCCTCTAATAGGATCAGGGGACATTTAAAGTTCCTCTTTTCATATAGTTTGAAGTCTCTTATGAGCAGAACAATCAAAATTCATTGCCTAAAGGATCTTCTATCGTTGGACATTCAGAATCATTTGCAATCATCATTGCTTAAGGTGAGACTTAAGTGCTACAGAAACTATGTAGCTCAAGCTGATCATGGTCAGTGTGTCACTTGGCCTGTTGAGAAAGGACTATTAACAACAAAACTCCACTGCTGAAAGCTGTTTGCACAAAATGCTACCTTGCTGATACGAGACACAATCGTAATTGCTACATATTCACAATATAATAACTAGTGTAACTGGCCCTACAATAAACTCTCCCAGAAATGGCAAATATTCAGCACTCTTATTTTCAGCCTAGCAAAACAATAAAACCATTACTGTTAGCTTTAAAGAACTTAGTTAAATATTTGGGGTAGTATGTAGAGAAGCTGAGTGCTCTCAGATAACCTGTAAAATAAGCTTTCATAGTTCAAATCGGCACACAAATCACTTGAGACGCCATAAAGCAAAATATTCCAAGGGTTAGCTGTAGCTCTCAAGAATTCTATTAATTTTATTTTCTTTGCAGTATGCTTAGAAATACTTTTGTTCTATTGCCTCACGTGAACCTATCTGTGTCGTGTGTTGGTGCCCAGGTATTTGAGGGGAAGGGGCTATGCTGCAGAGATGGCCTCTACGAGGAGAGACCAGGAGCTTCCCTGTACCAGGCACAGGTAGTTCCAGTCATCTCCAGTGGACACACCACAGGACCCGAGCCCCTCAGCCAAAGTGGTGTTGCCTCTCTGATATTATATTACAGAAAGGATAAAAAATGCTGCATGGAAGTAGTGAGAGAAATAATGTGAAAGAAACAGCCCTACAGACACCAAGACAAGCAAGGAGGGGAGAAAGTGTTTCCGGAGGCGTTCCTGCCAAAGCAGAGATTCCACTGAAGCTTGTGGAAAATCACAGGATCATAGAATGGTTATGGTTGGCAGTGACCTCAAAGATTCTCTAGTTCCAACCCCTCTGCTGCAGGCAGGAACACCTTTCACTACACCAGGTTGCTCAGGGCCTCATCCACCCTGACCCTGAATCAGGGATGGGGCATCCACAACTTCTCTGGGCAACCTATTCCAGTGCCTCACCAGTCTCACAGTAAACAATTTCTTCCTAATATCTAATCTACTGCCTTTCAGTTTAAAACCACTACTCCTTATCAGTACCTGCCCTTCTGCAGCCTTTTTGTAGGCTCCCTTCGGGGACTAAAAAGACCACAGTAAAGTCCCCCTGAAGCTTTCTCTTCTCTGGGCTTCAAAGTCCCAATTCTCTTAGCTTGTCCTTGTAGGAGAGGTGCACCAACCCTCTGATGATCTTAGTGGCCTTCTCTGGACTTATTCCAACAGATTGGTGTCCTTTCTGTGCTGGTGACCCCAGAGCTGGATGCAGCACTCCAGGTGGGGTCTCAGAGTGGAGAAGGGCAGAATCCCCTCCCTTACCCTGCTGGCAACACTGCTTTTGATCTAACCTAGGGCACAATTGTTTTTCTGGGCTGCAAATACACATTGTTGACTCATGTCCAGCCTTTAATCAACTAGCATCCCCAAGTCCTTCTCCAAAGGGCTGCTCTTGATCTGTTCATATCCCAACCTGTGTTGATACTGGGGTTGCCCTTATCCAGGTGCACCATTTTGCACTTGGTCTTGTTGAACCTCGTTAAGTTCCCATGTGCCCACTTCTCGAGCTTGTGCAGGTCCCTCTAGATAGCATCCTGTCCTTGGTGTTTCAACACCACCCAAATTGGTGTCATCTGAAAACTTGTTGAGGGTGCACCTGATTGCACTGCACATATCATTATGAAGTTTTTGAATAGTGCTGGTACCAGTGTGGATCCCTGATGGACACCACTTGTCATTGATGTCCATCATGACATCGTTGACCACTACCCTCTGGATGCAACTGTCCAAATAATTCCTTATTGATCGAGCAGTCCACCAATCAAACCCATATGTCTCCAATTTAGAGAGAGGGATGTTTTCGGGAAGAGTGTCAAAGGTTTTACAGATGTCCAGATAAATGACCTCTGCAGCACTTCCTTCGTCCACTGATGTAATCACCAAGCCATAGAAGGCCACTTGGTTGGTCAGGCAGGATTTTCCCTTGGTGAAGCTGTACTGGCTCTCCTGAATCACCTCCCTGTCCTCCATGTGCCTTAGCAGAGCTTCCGGGAGGATCTTTTCCATGATCTTCCCAGAGGTGGGACTGACAGGTGTGGCTTTGCATTTTGCAGTTCTTCAGATGTGCAGTGTTTTTGGTTCAGTGAAATAGTTTCTCACGCACTTTTGTATAAACATGACTTTGTTGACTCCAGATGTTGTTCTCGGGTTCGAATAAACACACGGACACAGCTGTCAGGGTTCTCCAACAGGCAGAGGCGAAAAGGGAGGAAGAAGAGAGAGCTGGCCTCTGCCCTAAGTTTATTTATATGTTTTCAGAAACCACCGTGGATTGGAGGATAGGAATGCTACCTCCTGCTGTCCACTGGTCAATAGAATTTTCTATCATATAGGTTAGGAATTCATAACAATCTTTGCCGGTTAGGTCCACAAAGTCATGCTTATACAAAAGTGCGTGAGAAACTATTTCACTGAACCAAAACCACTGCACATCTGAAGAACTGCAAAATGCAGAGCCACAGACAGGTTCGTAGTTCCCAGGATCCTCATTTTTATCCTTTAGAAACAAATGTAAAATATTTCCCTGACTGAAGATTTAAGGTACCTTTGTTAAAGGAAGACCACATCTGGATTGAATAGGCAGTAGATGACTGAATGAAGAGTGAACGTTCTTTTGTCTTCATAAGTACATTAAACCAACTTTTAATTAGATGTTTTCTAGACCTGCAACATCTCCAAAAACATGTATGGGCAGATTTGGCTGTACGAATTGACTATCTTATGCTATTTTTTGTAGAAATACTCTTTTCATAGCTGTAGAAATGATAAAATATTTCAACTCTTAACACTTATATTGGAGTAGTTAGGTCTTAAAGAATTTTACAATTCTAAATACATCCTATATCTCTGCTTTAGTTACTGCCTTTAAAAAAATATATGTTTTTTATGGTGAACATACACTTTCAGGGCAAAATTACTCTTAAAACTAATTGGAATGTTATTATTTTCCATAAATTTGTATTTGTTTAAATGAAATTAGTATCAGTCTAAGTTTATTCTGTACTGTTACTAAACTCAGCATGTGAATGCTCAGTGGTACATCCTAATTAAGTCAGTGTAACCTGTGATGCTAAACTCAATAAGGTAAATTAGATGCCATAGTTTCTCTTTGTTATAGATTCATGAACCCTCTGAAAATTTATTTTGTGTGCTAATGAGCTAATGAACTTTGCCTTATTATAAATCTCAAACTGAATGTGATTGATTTTAAATTATTTCCATATTAATCAAAGACAATTTAGTACTAGAGTCTATCTTTCTTTCTTCTTTGAGAAACAGAGTATGCCTGACAATTTAGTTAGAAAATATTTCTTTACTTAACCACAACAGTCATTGAGGTATCTGGCTTCAGCAACAATTTATTGTGGAGCAAATTTCATAGGGGAAAGAAGAAAGGAGACAGGATAAATGACAAGAGCTAAGAGACCAAGCTCTTTATACAGGTAGCTTGGAAACAAAAGCAATTACGCTCTGAAATGTACTGTTGTTTCCTCAAGCTCCTGAATTTGTTGTTTCCTGAATGAACTGTACTGCTATAAAGAGATTTAATTAGGTGTTCAGAGGACCCAATGCACAGAGGTATTTACAAAGAACAGTGGAAAGTTAGGCTGAAAACGTTTGGCAATACATCTATCTATACAAAGAAATGTCCGTTCACACGTGTTACCGTGGCTTCAGATACTGGAAAACTGTTGTTCTTTTTTCCCCCTTTTTATAAACTGTGGTTCTGAGAAGAAACTAAGTCAGCTAAAAATCCAAGATCACATTTGGATAGCTTAATCAACTGATTGTTATAAATCTTTCCAAAGTGATTAACAACAGGCTTAGATTAACTGGTAAATAAGTACTAGAAAAGACCATTAGCATGGTAGCAAGATTTCAATCCTTTGAAAGTTAAATGTGAGCTTATGTGGTAGCTACAAATAGAGAGCTCAACATTTTTTGGCCATACTGTTGCCCATGCAATGATATTATCATAATGTTTTGCTTCTATCTCATTGCTTTGTGGTGTTTGACTCTTTCACTTGGACTTGTTTTCTACTTAACAGGAAAACACAGGCCCTCTGGCTTAGCCTGCTGACATCTGCAATGTGAGCCTGATGCTTGACACCCCAATACTTGACACCCCAAAACTTAATTTAGGTTGAGGGTTGATGGCTGGGTGTCTTCAAGGTGTCTTAAACAACAGCTAAGCATAAACACTGTCAGATTCCCAATGCAATAAATTACTATAGATATAACAGATGAACTCGGAAGCTGGAAGGCTCTAGACATAAACCAGCTTGCTATAGGCTGAATTAGATCTTTGAAGGAGGAAATACAACTTCCCAATACATATTCCATGAGGGTTTGGCTATAAAGTGTGCAGACCCATGTTTTGACTATCCACAAATCTTGAACTAGCCCTTGCTACTTTAACAGAGGCCCTGTGACTCAATTGAGCACTGTAAACACTGAGTTACCAGTCTCTTGAGCAAAATTGGGTGCTCCTGATGTACAGTAATTGCAGACCAGATGCAAACACGAATTTGTGATTTGTCACTTTTCGTCCTTTCTGGGGATTTTTTGTCCTGAAGCATCCAGACATCCACCTAGTGCCGCAGTCAGACAGCCACATTTACAGAAATATCGTATGGACTATATTAGTGGTTCAGAATAATTCATTATATTAGCTGCTATTCACACTTTCAGATGCAGTCCTCTTGATCCTCACTTCGCAAGTGATATCAAAAATTTCACATTGGATTGTACCTTGTGCTCCTCAGTTGTACACACAACCAATTTATAATCTAACAAACTAACACGTACCTAGATTAAACCAAAGAGCTTGCCAATGATACCAAAATCAGCCAGATAGAAAGTTTCTAAAACAGTTTTGAGTATTAGAAAGCAGGCACCCTTTATTGCAGTGTGCTGGTCACTTGGAGGATCCTTCTTCTAACTGAGTGCCCTGCGGGTCAGGTAAAGAGCGTTTTTATCATATGCACTGATTGCATATTCATCAGCTATCCCAGCTTACTTGACATATATGTATCACTTTATTTTATATAGTTGTACACTTATCAGAAGTCCTTATGTGGTTCTTTAGGGTCTGTCTTCAGTGTCTGGTGCCCTTTTTGGGTGGCTATTCTTCGAGCCCCGCTTTTGAGTGAGTGCAATATTGTTGTTTTACATAACTTCTTCTTTGTCAGCATTGCAGAGCTGAGCTGGCATCCTGCTCGCGTTTTGCATGCCTCATGTTTGCCTAAGTTACATTCTTTATCTATTTGTCCAAGGCTTTTCTGTTCTGTTCTACTGTCCTTTTCAGAGTCAAATGCAGTTGTATTCTACTGTCCTTATCCCTGTGAACCTGCATTTGAACTCAAATGCTACCTCTGTGCTCAGCTGACTCAAATATTTCATATGTCAGCATATACTTTTGGACATGACTAACAAAAGATGCATCTGAGGAAAGAAAATGCAGTGAAAATGTTTACAACATGTCAGAAAGAAACAGAACTACACACAAAAATTGTTTACTCAGTATACTTCAGTGTCCAGTAATGTGTCGAAAAATGTATTTTTTCATCTAAAGACTCTCCAAGGGTTTGTAAAGATTATTTTTAAATTTTATTTGGTTTTTATTCAATTTACTTTTTCAGTTTTCGGAAGATTTTGGACAAAAAACCCCTGACCAAACTTATCTTGTATCTCATCACTCATCCATAAGTGGAAAAGTTTCCTTTTTGCCTTCAGCTGAAAATTAATCCACAATATCCTGGCAGTGTGTGGAAAGGCTTCCGCTGATCATAGCAGACCTTTACAAGTCTGGTATGTGGTGGCTTTAAATTGTCTGTGGTTTATGCCTTCTTTGAGGTGGTTTTAAATCTGTTTTTAATCCAACTTAATTAAACTCTTTTCTGAACAGTTTTATTTAAGAATATATTAATTTGATAAAATTAAAATCTCTACCTAATAAAAAAAAAAAACTCTGAAGCATTTTAAACTTGAAAAAGTTTAAATGGACACCTGAGGTATTTTCATGGGGACTAATAAGTGTAAAATTAGTTGCATGAAGACCAGGCTCAATAGCAAATTAATTTTTATCCCTATATAATGCTAAGTAGATATTTGTCCTAAAACAATGCTTTTATTTTCAATTCTCAGTTGGGTTATCTGTTGTCTGACCTTTTGAGACAACTTTAAAACATGTGGTAACAACAAAGGTTTGCTATTAACAAAAAGCAATTTCTCTAAGATCCAGAAAGGTGGGGCTTTTTTTAAAAACAAGTTAAGCTGTATTCAACACTTGATGAGGCTGCTTGTGCGCTCTATATTTATCATCATTTCAGTGTTCATCAAAATCACCAAAGGTAATAAATTCTTCAAAGATTTAAACACCACCTTAGAAACCAAACCTTTTTTGTTCATATACAAATACATGTATAAGAGTAGAGGCAAATATCAGTCTGAAGTAATTATGCAGGTATTTGATTTTCTGTTTTGAACCAGAAATATAAGAAAAAAAGTAATATGCCAATTGAAGTTTATTCCCTCCTCTTGCCCATCTCAGGAAGCACATGCATGAAACAGTAACTTTGGGATATACAAAAGCCTTTGTCTAATTTTGAGGTGTATTTAGACTTAAAGTAAGATAAAGTTCTGAGTGAAACCAAATTTCTGAGTGAAAAAGGGTTACATTTAGAATGTCAAATATCATACTTATACTTTTTCCCAGTGTGATGTGAGATGTAATAGCAACACTGATTTGAATTTGCAAACAGTGTAAAAAACAATCTAGCAAACATGGTATTTAAAAACTTCTAGCAACCTACTTAACCATTTTGATTGCCTGCATCTAAAAGGCAATTTCTATGCATTGATCTAATATATAATGTAGTTTGACATCTAATTCATGATTGCTTTGAAGTGCCTGACCAGACCAAGATTAGTGAATTGTTGAAAATAGAATCTCCAGCCAAAACTGGGTCTGACTTGGCACCAAAATACTAGGGGATTTTATGCCTTGAGTTGTCGAGGGCATTTTGAGTTTCTGTTCCAAATCACATTAAGATGTGACATTTTGTACTGTGTGTATTTTTAAATTGTGTATTTCCATTCCTGTGTATGATAAGTTGTCCTGGGTTAGTCATATATTCTATTACCACCCACAAAAGCTGGGCAAATTTTCACAGTTACACGCCTGGTCCCTGAGGGTCTCCTTATCTCAACTGAGATAAGCACTCTGGCCGACAGCAAGCACCACCCATCCTGATTATCTAATCTTAGCTAATGGCCCATTAGCACCACCCATCCTGATTATCTGATCTCAGCTAATGGCCCATTACACCCCCCAGCTTGATTAATAGCCCGATCTTGGAGCGTCAGAGGACCACGGGGATCACCGGAGGACCACGGGGATCGTTGGAGGACCACGGGGATCATCCAAACTCATTGCCGAAGCAACCAATAGAACATCGGGAAGATCCTCTTCCATCGTGAATGTCCCCGCCCCTGGGGGAGGTGCCAGCCAAGAAACACAGCATAAAGCAAGGGTTTTGGATGGGAGAAAACACCCTCAACTCGATGGGACTCCACTCTCGATTCGACCCTCAACTCAACGGGACTCTGACTTGACTCGACTGGACTCCACTCCTTGGAATTGGATTCAGCTACTCCACTCCTCTGGACTGGACTCCACTCCACTCGACTGGGCTCCACTCCACTGCTCTACTGGACTGGACTACCAGGCCTTTCTGCAGGACCAGTTCCTAACCAGACTACACAGCTACCACTCTGGTCAACAGGGTGTCAGGTTGTACTGTGACTCTGTCGGTTTGTTTAAGCCAGTGTTTCTGTATTACTGCATTTATTTTAACTGTTTTTTATTAAAATTGTAACTTTGACCTAAAATCTCTCAAGGTATTTTGTGTGGGGTTAATTTCCCCTGCTGGTTTACAGTCAAATCAGCACATAAGTACATCATGCTTGATATCTTAAAAAAAGCTCTGATTTAGGTATTACCTAGAATAGTATTCAGCAAAGGCTCTTGCTTCAAAAAATAGTTAGTACATGAATTGCCAGATATTTAGCTTAACAGGGTGCCATCAGCTATGTCCTCTTGAATTCAGCAGATATGTTACTACAACTTTAACTATAGTTCTGCATTTAAGTCTTTCAAACTGAAAATTGGCTATTCACATATCATATGTCTGTAATGTGTGCTCTGCCAAAAAGATCAGGGCTGGATCCAAAGAGGCACTTTTGAGTTCGCAGCCCAGCCCAACATGGGTAATGGGTGGGTGGGTAATGGGTTCATTGACCAAATTTATGCATTGCTATGGAGAGATTGAGCTGGTTGAAGACCATGTGGAAGACCATGCAGTGCAATTCGCCTTGGTTGAATTAACCCTTACTTCCTTACATATTGCTTCATGGTTGCTTGAGGAAAATGAGATCTTATTGATAGGAAAATTGACAAGATCTCAAATGAAAAACGAATTTTTGCAGAGAAAAATTTCCAGTGGTTTTCATTGTAAAAACTTGGTTTCGTTTAGTTTCAAATATTTTGCATTCTAGTAAAAAGTAATTATTACAATGAGAAGAGCTATGGAGCAACCATCCACTACTGATTGTCTATGGAGATGACAACTTTAAAGGCCAATTTCTTCTAATTATCATAGAAGTGGCCAGAAGTGAAATGCAAGTCCAACATAACTAAGTAGAAATCCTGGGTTTTACTCAGGTGCCAAAATACCAGCTGCAGGAAGGTTGGAAATAGGAGATTATGGTTGTGGCTTGGCCTGCAGCTGGAGACGCTGCAGAGGATAGGCCAGCCACACAAGTAACTGAGGAGCCAGTGGGGCCAGAGGGCCCAGGTGTTGTATTAAGTAAAGGCTCCGAGGTCCAAGATCTTCCCCTAGATTGTGGTAAGGAGGAAGGTCTCTCCCACCCCGGCCTTGGAGTGGTATGCTCCCCCATTCAGTTGGTTTATCCTTGTCAATCTATGTTCTGTATATGGTTATGTGCCAGAATGTTCTCCCTCACTCGACGCCCCATTGGCTTTGTTCCCCTGCTCCTCCCCTCGCCTACCCTTATTGGTTTGTGTACTGCTACCCCGCCTTTTGTCCTCCTCCTAACCCTAATGTGATTGGCCCTCAATGCTCTCTTCGCCCCTTGTCTGTGCTGTATAAAACCTTGTGTCACCCTGTTCTTTTGGCTCGCCTTCCCTGACCCTTCAAGAATAAAAACCTTCTGTGGAACATCACAAGGAGAGTCCACCTCCGACTCTTTATTCCTATCTTAAGGTGTCCACTGTGTGATTGCCTGCTTAACCACCTGCGCTGGTGGGATTAGCAGGTGGAAGGCACGGCACTGTGCCTTTCCCACTGACTGTTGCACACCGCACCGAGGCACCGCCGGACAAGCGTGAGGCTTCTAGAAAGGCTGCGGCCACTGACCTCCAGCTGGACGAGGCCACGCTGTGACAGGAGATTGTATGTGAGGTGCTTTCTAAAATTCTCTGAATATTTAAGATGGATATCTATGTGTAACATTGACATTGACAACGAGTTGTCCTAAAGTTACATTTCTTTCATTCATTGTTTTCTAGGTTTACTGTTTATTTATTCTTTAGTAAAAAATGAGATATTTGTGAAGATTTATCAACACACTAAAAGGTAGAAACAATATCAGTAAATACACGGAAAACATAGTCAACACATAATGAACTCAGGCTTATTGATGTCTCGACTAAGATATGATTTTAAATCATCTGTTAAACCAACTCAAAGTAACAAAATATATATACATAATTCAGCTTTAACCCCAGTTTATATGATGTAGTTCGATTGAGTAAATACTCAGCCCAAGACATAATTTTAAACGTCTAAGTTAACAGGCTCACTTGCAATACAAAATCAATAAACAAATCCTATTTATACACCATTCATTAGTTCTCATAGCATCAAGAGAATCTCCGTTTTCTCAGCAGTTTAGAGCCAGAAGTTTCCAATTTTTGGCATAATGGGCAACTAAAATGAGGCTCTGATCAAAATATGCTGTCTTCTCGCAATGCTTTCTACCTGTAGATAGTTTTCCTTGTTCCAGCCAGGACAGGGTTAATTTTTGCAGTAGCCACGAGGGGTGGTTATTCTATACTGCCTCACCTCATTGCTGGGGTAGAGGGGAATATGTCTTTTCTGGTTGGGGAACCTTGATGGCAGTTCATGTATTACCAGGCTCCACATGGTGAGCAATCTTTCGCCTCTTTCTTGTATCTTCTGTCATTAGTATTGTTGCTGTTACTGTTTGTTATCTTATCACATCTTTCTTATCTCAACACGTGATCTTTACCTTTTGTGCCTCCAATTCTCATCTCTATCACTCTGTATGGGGAGGGGGTGAAAGAGTGAGCAAGCAGCACACAGTTCAGAGTGTTTCAATGGGAACGCGAAATGATATTTGGCAAATGTCATTCCTAAACCATGACAGTAGTGCTTTAGCAGATGAACAAAATCCAGGGTTTGTGCTTAGTAGACTCTAAATGTAGACTCTCATTTCAACTGGACACTCCTGCGAAGAGAAAAACAAAAATAACACCTCCCAAAGTTGATTTGCGGTTATATAAAAAAATGAAGCTAAACTTGCTGCACACATGCACGCACACTCTGTGGATTGTCAGTTTCATTGTGCCCTTCTTACACAGATAAGCTATCCCCCTGCCCCTCTCCACCAATTTTGGTGCTTATTGTATTCCAAGTGTTTGTTTCATTCTAAGTACATGCATATTATCTGAATGCCATAATACTCACTTTACAGTCAGATATTATTATAATGTGCTTGTAAAAAGTAATTGCACCACAGAATTTCTTAACGGACTAACTATGTGAAGTGGGGAAAATGTTAAGCAATATCTGCTGATGCAGAATGTACAGGAGCACTTTATGTGTGTGAACTTCTTTCTGGGCAAAGATTCTTACTAAGATGCATGGACAATTGTTTACATAAAGATTCTTTCCATATATTGTGCATAATGTGTGCGTTTATGTAGTCATGTGTATTTGTGCATATGTTCACAGGTGTATGTTGGCCTTGGTCAGAGATACAAGAGATAGTTGGTCAAAACAGATTTTGATCCATACTCTGCTGCTAGTTGAAATTATAGGTGAAGATGCGAATTTCAGTATATTTTTAAGTATAATGTTTTAGTAATGTATGTCTACTGTATCATGGGTTATTCTGTGAAACTCTGTCCTGGGTTAACCATATGTTCTATTACCACCCACATAAGATGGATAGTTCACAGTTACACACCTGGTCCCCGAGGTACTCCTTATCTCAACTGAGATAAGCTCTCTGGCCAACAGCAAGCACCATCCATCCTGATTAGATCATCTCAGCTAACGGCCCATTATACCACCCATCCTGATTATCTTGATTAATGGCCCATCACCGGGCTTGATAAACATGGACCAGTAGAACTTCAGAACCATCCTGAGTGAATTATCTTGATGAATGGCTCATTACTGGACTTGGGAAGAATAGAATGTCAGAAACTCTGCACTCCTCCAAGAGCCTCATGTGAGCTCGTTTCTGAAGCAACCAATAGAACGTCAGGAAAATCCTCTTCCATTGTGGAAGTCCCTGCCCCTGGGGGAGGCGCCAGCCAAGAAACATGACATAAAAGCAAGGGTTTGAGATGGGAGAAATCACTCTCGACTGGACTACTCCACTCCTCTGGACTGGACTTGACCCTCCTCTCTACTCGAGTCGACTAGACTCAACTACTCAACTCCACTCCTCTGGACTGGACTCCACTCAACTCCACTCCTCTGGACTGGACTGGATACTCCACTTGACTGGACTTCACTCCTCTGGACTGGACTCCATATTCCACTCGACGGGACTCCACTCCACTCCACTGCTCTACTGGACTGGACTACTGGGACAGCACTACAGGGCCTTTCTGCAGTGCCTAACTGGACTACACAGCTACCACCCTGGTCAACAGGGTGTCAGCTTGTATCGTGACTCTGTCAGTTTGTTTAGGCTGGTGTTTCTGTATTCCTGCATTTATTTTAACCTCTTTATTAAAATTGTAATTTTGACCTAAAATCTCTCAAGGTATTTTGTGTGGGGTTAATTTCCCCTGCTGGTTTACAGTCAAACCAGCGCAGACACTCAAATGAAGTTCAGCACCACTGATTGGAAGGATGGACTTCTGGTTTTGGCTCACAGGTGGAGAAGCATAATTGGTTTTAGAGAAAGTTCTCACAGAGTTTAACTAAAACATGCCCTGGATTCACTTAGTGTTGAACTATAATACAGGGACTATTGACAGTACGACAAGGTTAAATTAATTACTATTTACCAATTTGTTTGGCAAATACATTAAAAAAAATTTACATTTAAGTTATAAATTTAAAAAAAATTAGCGTGGTTGTATGTAATTCTCCATCACTGATAATATGGTGCATTTGTTCAAACATGGTTCAGAATTTTTAAGATCATTATTGATGTAGGCCTAGTGACTGAAAACCCCTGACAAATTAGTTTAAGAAAATATCTCTAATATTTGTTTAAAATTAGTTTTTCTTCACAGATGTTCTTCCTAGAAAAATTGTTCTCTCTAGCATTTGAATAAAAACCATGAAAGTATGAGCACAGTTGAAGGTTGGTTTTGATTTTAGCTAATATTTACAGAACATTTTCAGGGTTATTCACCTCTGTAGGAAAATTTTTGATTCTAAAAAACCGTTGCAGATGTGTTTAGATTCTTATTTTATCTGCATTACCCCTCCTATCACAGATAAACTGATGTGTGGGCAGTGATGCCTACAGCAGCAGAGCTCAGGTGATAAAAATAGAAAAAGAAAGTAAAATCAAGTGGGAGAAAGATGTTCAAGCTCTTACCAAGACTACATAGAGGAACCATACTCAATGCTTCTGAGTAGGATTCTTTTCACAGCTGCTGAAAGCATAATAAACAATTTGCAGTGCTTTTCTAAAGATTGGTTATCTCTGGCACCAGCCACTTAATTCCTTTAAAAACTAGAAATTGGCTTCCTCTTCTGAGTCTGAGAAGAAAATCTGACTCAAGACTTGTTGTCTTGCCTCAGGATCTAGAAAGTTATCAAAGTTTTATAAGTGATGATAGTGGTTTTGTCTCATTTTAGCACCTACAGTTTGTGAATCCAAAGTCAAAGCATGGCAGCCATAAGTACAGTTCATCTTTTATATAACATTGTTTTGTGGAATTTAACACTTCTGTCCATCAACACACAAACCAATTTTCTTTAGCCTTTTCCTGTGAGTGTCCATCTATCTGTATCTGGCTTAGATTTGAACAAGTTACAAAGGATAAATTGCAAGCCAACTGACACGTAGCTGTTTAAGTCGGTGGTCCTTGCTTATTACAAATTTTTGTGGTTTGACGCTGGCCAGATGCCAGGCACCAGTGAAAGCTGCTCACTCAGTCCCCTCCACAGCTGGACAGAGAAAATTTAACGAAGGGTTCATGTATTGAGATAAGGACTGGGAGAAATCACTCATCAAATACCATCAAGGGGAAAACTGGCTCATCTTAGTGACATAAAGTAAATTTATTACTAACAAAATCAGAGCAGGATAATGAGAAGTAAAATAAGCCCTGAAAAAACACCTTGCCCCCACCCTTCCCTCCTTCCCAGCTCTACCTCCTCCCCCAGTGGCACAGGGAGACAGGGAATGGGGGTTATGGTCAGTTCATTACCTGTGGTTTCTTCCACTGCTCAGGGAGAGGAGTTGTCCCCCTGCTGCACCACTGAGTCCCTTCCATGGGAGACAGTTCTCTGTGAACTTCTCCGATGTGAGTTCATCTCATGAGCAGCAGCCCTCTGCAAACTGCTGCAACGTGAGTCTGTCCCATGGCAACAGTCCTCCCCAAACTGCTGCAGTGTGGGTCACTCTTCCACAGGGTGCAGTCCTTCAAGGACAGGCTGCTCTAGCCTGGGAGCAGAGCCCCTCTCTCCATGGGTCTCCCACAGGGTCACAGCCTCCTCTCAGGCATCCTCCCGCTCCAGTATGGGGATCCTCCGTGGGCTGTAGGTGGATCTCTGCATCCCTGTGGCCCTCCATGGGCTTCAAGGGCACAGCTGCTTCACCATGGTCCTCACCATGGGCTGCAGAGGAATCTTGGCTCTGGCAACAGGAGCACCTCCTCCCCTCCTTCTTCACTGATCTTGGTGTCTGCAGGGCTGTTTTTCTCACATGTTCTCACTCCGCTCTTCTCTAGTCACAATTAAAATTGCACCACAACCTTTGTTATGATTTCTTATTAAATATATTATCACAGAGGTGTTGCTAGCATTTCTAATTGGCCCAGCCTCGGCCAGTGGCATGTCCATCTTTGGATCCACCAGAATTTAGCTCTGCTGGACATGGTGGAAGCTTCTAGCAGCTTCTCACAGAAGCCACCTCTGTGGTCCCCCCACCTTTACCAAAAAACAGGCCTTGCAAACACAATACACAAATATAAAGTGAGATAAATGAAGGTTGTTTAGCCTGTTTTCACTGAGAAAAAATATTTGCCTGTCTGCCACTTGATCTACACAGAGAAGTGAGAGACAGACTGTATAGATCCACATACCATGTTGGGTTTTTTTACTTTCCTACATATACAGGTGTATATACAGAAAAATACACATATCTGAAGTAAACACACGGCAGATACACTGTTACATGCTTTCTTTCACTGCTTGCTCTTGGTAAGATTACTCAATCTCTAACGTATTACTTATTAGTTATGTAAGGATTGACTCTACAAACAGAAAACATTAATATCTTTTAACACACATAGATTATTATATGAATTACGCTAGTGAGGACTAATTAATGAAGTCTGCATGTGCTTCAGTTTTACTGGAATCAGAATTATACTCAGAGTGCCATAATCAATTTGTATTTAAGCAGTGTATGCAAATGAATATAATAAGTGTTGAAAAATTGGCAGATGGGATTGGGGTTTAGGCAACAAATTCTACAGGTTGTTTAAAATACTATTTCAGTCTACAATGAGAGTAGCCTATGGAAAGAAACTTTTCCACAGGTAATCTTGTAATATATTCTATTATCTCATGTTTACAAATGTACAATTGTGCCAACTTCTCAGCCACAACAGTTTTGAAAGCGGCTGGTGTGTGAGAAGAGTCAACATCTGTATTACCACAGAGTGCAGCTAGACCTTACTGATATAAAACTGCAGATTAACTAAGCTGAAAGTAAGTGCAATTTCCGTACTTTCAGTCTTTCGGTTTCAAAAGACAGCTGTTTTCCTGCACCCATTCAGGAATGCACAGTTGGCTAATATACAGGTATTATTAGACCAAACATTTGCATCATTTGAAAATAAATCTAAAGAAACCAAGTCAAATGCCTGCTGGACTGAAAGTATGGCTTTTAGAAGCTGAAATAACAGAGAAAGCAAGAAAATAGTGTAGCCATGATAAGTATTTGAATATCACCAAACTGTCTTAAAAAAACCTGCAGTTTAGTCCAGACCTTTGAGGCATAAGAAGATGGCACCAGAATCATGTAGAAAAGTCTGAGGATGGGAATGGATGCATTGTTTGGTACAGTCTGCTTAACAGTGTCTAAATGATTTTATTTTCTAGAATTTAGTGTGAGATGATTTCATAAAGGCTGGTTTGAACTCCAGTTGTCTTCAGGATCCTTCCCCTTTGCTTTTTCTCAGGGTTGCACTGTGATCTGCATTCCCCTATGGCTTAGTTTTTGCTTGTTTTCTGCAGGCTTCTATAGAATATTTACTTGGGTATTTTAAAAGTTTTGTTTGTTTGTTTCTGCTTTTGTTTGTTTCTTTCCTTTCTGTTTTGTTTTGGGTTTGTTTGTTTATTTTTAATCATGTACAGAGATTTAACAACTTTCTCAAATCTCCCTTTGTTAATTGGGAAACCTCTTCATCAACATAATTTAGCCATGCTTAGCTTTTCACTTAGCATTTTTCCATTATCACTAAACAAGCATATCTACACGTATGGATGGATGTATCTGTCATTCCTAGAAAATTTCCTGAAGTAGTAGGACTCATTGGTCCTCAGCATGAACTGAAACTTTTCCGATGAGTAGCAATATGGTGAAAATTCTATTACTTGTAAAGAAAAAAAAAATCATTGAGGATTATCAAACATTGGAACAGGCTTCCAGAGAGAGTAGAAAATATTAGCCCTTTGGGATGCTAAGACCCTGATTGGACAAGACCCTAAAAAATCTACTCTTTAGCTCTCCTTCTCTGAGACAAAGGCTGAGCTAGAAACTTCCAAAGCTCTCTTTCAATCTGTAAAATGCCATCGTTCTGAGGTTATAAGTGACAGCTGGGCAAACCAGAAAAAAACACCTCTGACAATATCAGCAGTCACCAGTATAAATGCTTTCTGGGGTAAAAATGAAAGTGACAGGGGTTATTTTTATATTGGCTCAGACTCTTCCCACATAAGGAGCATCACGTGTGAGGCAAAGTAATCCAGAGGGGACATATCCCACTGTGATGCATAAGGAGACGGGACCAGAACCACATGAGGGAGTTCCTATATTTATCCATTCTCCAAATCCTATATGGGGAACAGCTATTAGAGGATTTTCGTACTGATTGGTGATCCTTGCTTTTGTTATGGCCTCACAATGCCACTGACAGCTAAAACAATTCAGGAGAATCTTCATGATACATTCAATTCAACCAGGGGGCAGGACACTACACATGTGGTTTATGATCCCATAATCTTTTAATTCCCATTCCTTGTATCTGCCACTCTTCTGTGTGTGCTGATGTGTGATAGCCAAGGGTTAGGCAGTTACTGTATTTGGCAGTAAAGGACTAGTTCTCTCATGTTAATGATAGTACCTGTCACAGAGAAGACCAGTGCTGTGTCAGTACAATTGAAAACCTCCATCTCAGCTCAGTAAGTGTCCCTCAAGAAGATCACTATAATATTCAGTAGTTTCTGATCTAGTCATACACACAACATATTTTTCTGGCAATGGGCAAGGCAAATGTTAGCATGGGGTTTTTTTAGACTGCGAAACTGCAAGTTTGTTGCATATAGAGAAGGAAGGGCGTATCTCCCCTGCCTATTTGTGCTGATTTTGGCAGCGGTAGTTAATTTTCTTCATAGTAGCTAGTATGGAGCTATATTTTGGATTTGTCCTGAACACAGGGTTCATAATACAGAGATGGTTGTTATTTCTGAGCAGTGCTTACACGGAGTCAAGGCCTTTTCTGCTCTTTGTCCGTCCACTCTGGTAAGGTAGGGGTGTGTGGGAGACTGGGAGGAGACACAGCCAGAACAGGTGACCCAAACTGACCAAAGGGATATTCCATACGATACGACATCATGCTCAGTATATAAAGCGGGGGAAAAAGGAGGAAGGTGGGGGGAACATTTGGAGTGATGGTGTTTTTCTTCCCAAGTCACCATTACGCTCACCTGGAGATGGCTGAACACTTGCCTGCCTGTAGGAAGCAGTGAATTAATTCCTTATTTTGCCTTGGTTGTGTGTTTGCTTTTCTTATTCAACTGTCTTTATCTCAACCCACGATTTTTCTGGCTTTTACCCTTCTCATTCTCTCCCCAATCCTGCTGGTGGGAGAGTGAGCAAGCAAGCAACTGCGTGGGGCTTGGTTGGTGGCTGGGGTTAAACCACAGCATCTGCTACATCTGTCTGAAATGGAAGTCTTATTGAATGTAAATCATCACTGAGGTTTATACAGTGCATGTGTTGTGAAAGTATTCATTTGTTACATGTTAAATAAAGAGGTTTAGCTCTTTTTTCAAATTTTACATCCTACGGCCGGCTGAGAATACCTATTATCAAAGCACAGAAAAGCCTTTTCATCTGAATCTTATAAATATTTGCACTTAACCAGCAAAGAATGAATATTGTGCATCAGGAATTTGAAATTTGAATAATAAAATTATAAGAAATGGTCATAGAAATCTAAATTATAGTTACTTAGAATTTGGAGCATTACTCAAGCAGAGAAAAAGGCTAAATTCATCGAATACATTTTTTGCTTTGTGTGATTTACTCTGCTGTGTCATTTGACATCTGTTTTGGAATAGGGCTATGTAAAATTTTTGAAGAGGAAAGCACAAATACATCATCACTTTGACAACATGTAGCTGTGTCTTATTCACCATATGCATATTACTTATAAGCTACAGAAGTGCAGTTCATTCACTATGATTATGGCTATGAGTTATTGTTGCCTAAAAACTCCGTTTTTTCTATGTCTATATATAAGTTTTATATGGCAGGTATTTAAAATTCAGATTTTTTTAATAATTACTGTGACACACTAAGGGTTTTTAATTAATTGACTATGTTTTCTATAGCCTAATAAACCCATGTTAATAATATAAGTATTTTGTAATTTCCTATTTTTTAGTTTCTAATTTTTCTTCTTTTTAAATGTATGTATTTTTTAATAGCATGAGTGTCTCCTGTCTTGGTAAATCCTTTTTAACTGGGATCCATCACTACATGCCTGCTTAAGTAAACACGTGCGACTTTTCACATTATATGTCTACACTTTTTAATGAAATTAATATTCCTGTGAATCTTAGGAATTCTTTAATGCTGTTGTTCCTTATTAAAGAAGTCTTCTCTGTGCAAGCCATATAGAGGGGAGATGGACCAGGAAAACGCTTTTTGGCATTTTGCACATCAGCAGTTAACCAGAGTCAATTTGATTCTCTCCTCCGCATGTTGAAACACAGCTCAGAGCATTAAAGTCATTCTCCAGTGATTGGGACAAAAGTAGGTTAGTAGAGTGGGTTGCTAGGAAACCAGTGTCAGTGTCATCTATGACCTTGCAGAGCATAAAGAGACCATATAGATTTATTGAGCTCTGTGGCACATTGTCCAAGTCCTCTGCTTGGCTGTCTTAGTCTATTTCCATCTGCCATCATGCTGTTGTGCTCCCTCACACATGGATACATGCTCTCTCCCCAAAAGCAGCCATGTAAAGGGAGAAGCACCTCTGCTTCTTGAGACTTCCTAAAGCATCTTTGTAATTATTTTGTTGCATTAAGCCACAGCATAGTCTCTTAGCTAACTAGACAGAGAAAACAGCGTAAGCAAAATCACATTCTTTTAACAGCTGGTTTCATTATACTGTGGCTGTGAGAAATTTCAGTTCTGCTGGAAGCAGAATCATTAAAAATGTATAAACATCACAAAATAATTTTGCTGTCACATTCAAAACATTTTTTCAAAGTTGCATCCACAGTTTTCACAGCTGAGGTGACTTAAGGTTAAACAATCACATACTGTAGGGAGCTGTGGCACTCCTGTCATCTTCCTGCCTACTTTTTTAGATACAGCTGAAGGTAGCAGGTAGGAAGGAAAACAAATGAAAATTTCATACTCACAGAAAGAAAAAAAAAATTCCTTCGAGTATGAAAAATCTTCCTGTTACAAGAATTTCTCTTCCTCTTAGGTAGCTTTAGGTGTTTACTATTTAATGTTGATGTTTGCATTATACAATTAGAAACAATATGCAGTGGGAGCCAGATAACGAAATCCTAGTCAGTTTACATTAGCATTTTACTTTGGAGAAAATGACCACAAGTAAAAATTTAAATTAAAAAGTGTTTATTGGGTGTCTGGACTGATGTATGGTCCTTTCCAGAGCTTATAATGGATATATTATATTTTGTCGTATGGAAATATTTTTGATAGCAAAGATTGCTTTTAGAAAGTCAAGGATCGCTTTTCCTATACAACCAAATTATCCATATTGCTTTCCTCTGTCCTGTTAGGTCCCAAAACGAATGCTAGAATGTGAGCAGGTTACTCTGTGATTACCACTAAACTCTGGTTTCATCACAGCAGCTGAGAAAGTGCATTCCAGCTTGAAGAGGCTTCTTGGAGGCAATACTTTGCTTCTTGCATTTAAAACCAGGGACCACTTTGTAGAGCATTTCAACTGACTATATCTGTCTTAGAGGTTCTCAGGCACCAAGGTGAGTATTGGGGCATTAACATTCTAGATCACATTTGACTCAGTCCTGCCAACAGATAAGGTTTCTTAATGACTCCCAGTGAAAAGTAAGAAATTCAGTAGTTTGTTCATTTGTTATTACTCCCTCTCATGTTATGAAACACAAAAATGAGAGAAATGGTAATAGATTAGGCAGCTCTTTTTCTTCCATAAGTAGTTATTGAATCTTTATGTGTGACGGGGCATAGAAGTGAGATACACAAACTGCTCTGCTGCCAAACATGGCCTACCAGTAGAATTCAGGGTCTGCTGTGCAATCCAGGCCCTAGCCCAACCCAATGATTCACCTAGCTCCTTAGTTAGCTAGAAGAGCACCTGTGATCCTTTTAGATACAAAATTCCACGGAAAGTTCAAATTTTTGCTGTTGCACATATCTGCAGGCACCTCTACCACACCAAGGGACTGAGGATTTGTCACCCCTCATTTGATTCAGAAATCATGCCTCTTACAATGCCAAACTTCCCCTGACACAGGCCATTGATGTCAAATGGCCTTCAACTTGGCATACAACCTAATTATCATGGACATAGTCAGGATCTCTGGTTCTGCCATGCTCTCAAGTCTGTAAGGTAATTAAACAAAGACTGCCCTAAATTCTTCATTCATTTTACACTATTTACATGATTTGGCTAATATGGATTTACAGATGTTCATTTAGTTTGACATGACATAGTAGTTCAATTTTTTTTCAGTTATTTTTTATAATCCATACTGATCTACGTTCACAGATGACAGAATAACCATATAGTTCCCTCAGTTTATAATATATAAACACTATCAAAGCAATTGGAAGCCTCTCAGCAAGGGGGGAAAGAATGTTTTGAAAGCTTCAGGCTTCAGTTGGGAGAAAGAAGAGACACAGAAAGGAGATTTATAGCCTCAAGACAGAGACCTGAATGAAGAGAAGCCTCCTATATCCCAACCTGCAACCAGTTTAACTTTCTAGGGCTCTGACACTGGCCAAAGCATGAGTGGCCAAGTCGCTTCATGTCCTATACAACTAGCTGCTAACTGTCCGTTAAGTGATGCAATTTGATTAGGAGAGTAACCATAAAAGGGTCCTCTAAACTGACCTGAAAATAAGTTACAGTTTTCAACAAATGGACAGAGAGAAGACTATGCCTCTCTAATCTCATTAGACAGGGAAGAAAAAGTTTACATATATTAAGAAAAAACCTAAGAAAAAAGACTGAAGTATAAATCTACACCACTGCAAAGCCTTTACTTTCCTACAGTTTTGATTTCTCTATCTACCTTAAAAGAGACATTTGATCTTTAAAGTGAATACTATCTCAGGAGAAGAATTTCCTCATCACAATATTGTTACCTCTATGCAAAGCAAGAGGTTCCTCAGGGTTAGACAGCACATAGTCTGATAGTGTATAATTTGTGTCTGAAAAGCAAAGTTGTATTACTGCTGGTCTTCAGAGCAATAAGACCTGGTGTGCTCTTGATTGTCTTTTAAAGCAACAATTAAAATAATAATCAGGAATTTCCCTTTTGCCTCATTTGGATTAAAGTTATTCCGAGGCTACACCCATACTAATAAGGTAGGAGAGTACTCAGAAATACCATCATCTATACTAAACTCTCAGATTAGTCAGGGCCATGCTTTGACAAGTACTCCTTGCTGCTGCTAGATGTTGTTATCAATTTAAAATACTGCAAGGAACATTACCATTATGGAGTACGCATAGCTACGGTGGCTACAGGGGTATAGGAATGTGGTGTCCCATTGGGTGTCAAGGACGCCATGGAAAACAAGCAGAAAGAATTAAAAATCTGTGTGCTGTTGTGAGCTTTGATTTTACTGAGACTGTGGAGGTGTTGTAGAAAGGTTCACGTTACTGGCGTGCTTCAGTGGAGGGACACAAGATTTTTAGGAAGAACAAGGTGGGAAGATGTGGATGTAGAGTTGTCCTTTATGTGAAAGAACAGCTTTCTGGAGCTCTGTCTAGGCATTGATACTGAGTCAACTGAAACCTTATAGGTAAAGATTAAAAAGCAGACCAGCATGGATAACATACATGGCGGTGATTATCTGTTGTAGGCCACTTGAGAGGAAGAAGTAGCGGATAAGGCCCTCTAAAAATAGCTTAAAGTAGCCTCACATTCACAGGACCTGATCCTCAAGGGCGACTTCAATCTCCTCCAGTGTCAAATTCCTAATCAGTGCTCAGCTGGACCTTGTTGGAACCATGTTGGAGATGCAAATGTCAGAGGTAGCCTTCTTTGCAGTGACCATAAGATAGTGGAGTTCATAACTATGAGAGGAGAGAAAAGGGAGTGTTGTTCTGCTGGAGGGTAAGAAGGCTCTGCAGAGGGATCTGGACAGGTTGGATCAATGGGCCGAAATCAATGGTATGAGGTGGAACAAAGGGAAGTTCTGGGTCTTGCCCTTGGGCCAAAACTACCCCATACAGCACTACAGGCTTGGGGACAAGTGTCTGGAAAGTGGCCCAAGGAAAAGGACCTGGGGGTGCTGGTCAAATGTATCCTTTGCTTGCACCAGCAATAATGCGGCCAGCAGGACTGGGTCAGTGATTTTCCCCCCGTACTTGTCACCAGTGAGGTGTCACCCTGAGTCCTGTATCCGGTTCCAGGCCTTTCACTACAAGAAAGTCATTGAGGTGCCGGAGTGTGTCCAGAGAAGGGCAACGGAGCAGGGGAAGGGTTTGGAGCACAAATCTTATGAGAAACAGCTGAGGGACCTGCTCAGTTTAGACTGGAGAAGGGGAGACTCGAGGGGGACCATATTGCTCTATACAACCACCTGAAAGGCAGCTGTAGTGAGGTGAGGGTCAGCTTTTTCTCCCAAGTAACAAGCAACAGAATGAGAGGAAATGACCGTAAGTTGTGCCGGAGAGAGGCTGGATTGGATATTAGGAAAAATTTCTTTACCAAAACAGTTGTCAAGCATTGGAAGAGGTTGCCCAGGGAAGGGATTGAGTCACCATTCCTGGAGGTTTAAAAAGATGTGTGGGTGTGTTGCTTAGGGTCATGGTTTAGTGGTGGACTTGGCAATGTAAATTTAATGGTTTGACTGATGATTTTAAGGATATTTTCCAACAGTAAAATGCTATGATTCTAGAAGAAGAGAGTATACAGAATGTAGAAGTAAGTCTAGGAAATCTGAGAGGAATACATAAATTCAGAGATATGCATAACATGCAAAGGTATGATTAGGAAAGGTAAAGCTTATCCTGAGTGTGATGACAAAAACAACAAGAAAGGAATATGTAAGTACATATAAAGGTATATATATACATTAGGCAAAAAAGGAGACTAGACAAAATACATGCTGACTGCTGAATGAGTTCATGCAGAACATGGAAAAGGGTGAGATCCTGAGTGTCTTCTTTGTCTTATTAGAAAGATCAGTCTTCAAGAACTGAAAGTCCTTGAAGCTGAAGAGGAGTGTGTGTGTGGGAAGTCTGCAGCAAGGAAGACTTACTCTGGATAGAAGAGGATCAAGTCAGGGAATGCTTAAGTGAACTGGGCATACATAAGCCCAGGGACACTGGTGTGATGCATCCGAGTCTTGGCAGAGCTAGCAGATGTCATTGCAAAGACACTTTTGGCAATCTTTCAATGAACATAGCAATTGGGAGTGACATCTGAGGACTGGAGGAAAGAAAATGCAATTTCTGTCTTCCAAAAGGTCCATGACGAGGACACTACAAACTGGTCTGGCTCACCTCAGTTCCCTGTGAATGTGATGGAACAGCTAAACTAGGAACCCATTTCCAGAGTTATGAAAGGCATAGGGGTAATCAGGGGTAGTCAGCATGGATTCACGAATGGAAAGTCATACTTCACCAACATGGAAACATTCTATAATGACTGGTTTGGTGAGTAAGGGGAGAGCAACTGATATTGCCCACTGTGACTTCAGCAAGGCTTTTGACATTGTCTCCTAGTAGATCACTGTAGAGAAACTAACAAAGAATGGGTGGGATGAGCAGACAGTGAGGTGGATTCAAAATCAGGTGAGTGATCAGATCCAGATGGTGGTGATCAGTGGTACGAAATCTGGGTGGAAGCCAGTAACTAACATTGTTGCCTAGAAGTCAATACTAGGTCCGTTGATGATCTAGGTGATGGGGCACCTGCTTAGTGTACCCTAAGCAAATTTGCTGCTAACACAATAGTAAGAGAAGCACCTGATGCACCACAGGATTAAGCTGCCATCCAGAGACACCTCATCATTCTGAGCAAGTGGTTTAACAGGAACCTCATGAAGTTCAGAAAAGTGAAGCTGGAAGTTCTGTACCTGAGGAAGAATAACCCTACGCACCAACATATGCTGAAGATCAGCTGGCTGGAAAGCATCTTCACAGCCAAGGCCCTTGGGTTCCTGGTGGATGTCAAGTTGACCATGAACCAGTAATGTGTCCTTGTCGAAAGGACAAGGCCAACAATATCCTGAGCTGCATTAAGAGGTGTGTCGCCAACACCACCACAAGGGTGGTGATTCTTCACCTCTTCTCAGCACTGGTGATGTCACACCTGGAGTCCTTAGGCCAATTCTGGGGTCCCCAGTACAAAATAGGTACAGTCATACTAAAGGTAGTGCAGTGAAGGTCCATGGAGATATTAAAGAACCGTAGCATCAAAAGACATGAGGAAAGGCTGTGAGAGCTGGTTTTGTTCAACGTTGAGTGAGAAGACTTGGGAGAGATATTTTCATGTTTATGAATACCTGAAGGGAGGGAACACAGAGGATGAAACCAGGCTCTTGCTAGTGGTGTCCAGTAACAGGACCAGGGGCAATGGGCACAAACTAAAACATGGGACGTTCCCTCTGAACATCGGGAGACGCTCCTTCACAGTGGAGGTGACCAAGCACTGGAACTTGTTGCTCAGGGCTGTTGTGAAGTCTCCGTCTTTGGAAACATCCAAAAGCTACCTGGACATATTATTTTGTAATTGGTTCCAGATGACCCTGTTAGGACATGTTGTTTGGCAAAATGATGTCTAGAGACTTCTTTCAATCTTGACCATCCTGCGATGCTGTTTTCAGACCCATTTAATTTATTACATATAGGTATGGCTGACTTAGCAGAAACTCAGACAGGGGACTCTAAGTCTTATCAGCCAATTGAAACTTGCCCTCTTTGTTTTGGAATCTTTATTTGGCATTTTAACGATGCACCTAGATCGGTGCTGGGGGATGAACAGATCATGAACAGCCCTGTGTCAGAGACTGAAATGTTAGGGTTAATGACTTGAACATTGTTGTGAAGGACTTTTGCTCATTATGGCAAAACGGTATAACTAACCCGTGACAAGTCCATACGAAGTCCACCCCACCCTGAATATGTCTCCTGACTGGAACCTTGGACTATGAGTTAAGCCACCTAAGGGAACTTGAGATAAGGTGACACTATTGTTCAATTATCTCAGGTCTAGAGAAAAGCAAACAAAGGCTGAGGGAGAAGAATGTATCCACAAGAAAAACAAATCCAGCAGCTGTCCTGAAAATCATCCCTGGCTGGGTTTGGAATGGGGGAGACCGTAGCCCACAGGCTCATCTGCTGAGGCCAGGTTTGTGCAGACTCCCCCCCAACCAAAGTGGGAGGAGGAGAGTTTTGGGTGTGTGGCATAACCTCTGATGAGGCAGTGAACACCCATCCTCCCTTACACAAACTGGCTCAGCTGTAAAACCCCCCACCCTGGGAAGACCACATCCATGGGACATTCACATGGGAGGCAGCTGAGAGGTGGTCATAATCCATCAAAGACCCCTGAAGTGCTCCCCAAACTGATTCTTGAGGTTTTGCAGCAGAGCACTGCATGTGGTGCAAAGTGATGCAACAGATCCAGAGTCTACTGCAATAGACAGTGTCAAAATTGCCCCCTCAGGGAAGGTACCTGGGTGTTCCCACCTGGCCCAAATGGATATCAATCCATTGAACTGTATGTTTTTCAGGGGACCCTAACCACCAAGAAGACCAGATGGAGAGGATCAACACCACGCTGTTGGGGTTCAAGGAGTGGTGATATTTTCTGCTTAATCTGTCTCTGTCAATCTCTTTCTCTCCCCCCACCTCTTTTTCTATTTCTTTCTCTCTCTCTCTCATTTAGTGTTAAATAAAATCCATACTATTGACTTTGGCATATGGTGTCATTTGCACCTTAATTCTGGCAGAGGTGTTTCTAATAATTTTAATAACCGAATCTTAACACCCTGGTGAGAAAGAGTTGGGGGTGTTGAGAGTCTGGACAAGAGCCATCAAGACATTCTCGCAGCCCAAAAAGCCAGCCCTATCCTGGGCTGTATCAAAAGAAGAGCAGCCCACAGATCAAGGGATGTGGTTCTGCCCCTCCACTCTGGTGAGACCCCACCTGGAATGCTGCATCCAGCTCTTGGGTCCCCAGCACAGGAAGGACATGGAACTGTTGGAGCAAGTCCAGAAGAGGCCACCAAGATGATTAGAGGGATGGACGAAGAAAGGCTGAGAGAATTGGGGTCATTCAGCCTTTTTGTACCTAAAGGGCGCCTAGAAGAGAGCTGGAGAGGGACATTTTACCAGGACATGTAGTGACAGAACAAGGGCTAATATCTTTAAACTGGAAGAAGGTGGTTTTAGACTAGGATGAAATTCTTTACTGTGAGGCACCGACAGAGATTGCCCAGAGAAGCTAGGGATGCCCCATCCCTGGAACTCTTACAGGCCAGGTTAGATGGAGCTCTGAGCAATCTAGTCTAGTGGAAGATGTCCCTGCCAATGGCAGGGAGGTTGGAACAAATGAATGACCTTTAAGGTCTCTTTCAACACAAACCATTCTATGATTCTAGGCAGTGGGGTAGCATATTAGTATGTATGATCTAACACTTACTGAACACTTATTGGTTTTAATGTGCATGGAGTCTACACTGGCTTGAACCCTGTGATCCTCATTTAGGCAATAGGTACACTTTTGAGAAAAAAAATACAGGAAGAGAAAATATTAAATTTTTATTGGTAAAGATAAGCTCATCTGAATGGTGGAGTTAGACTGGATGTATAGGAGATTCTCAGACTAACCCAGCAATATCGGGCTCTCAAACAAGAGTTTGTTCAACCATCACTGTCACACATCAGAGATGTCAGCAAGCACATCAAACAGCACCTGCCCAGGAACATTTATTGAACCATTCATCAGCTGCATATAGCTCAAAATTCACACACTGGCCACCCCTGCAGCACATGGATAGAGTTTTTCAAAAGTGTAGCCAGAAGTTGTCTGAGTAGTTTTATGTCAAAGGGAACTGGAGGATTTGTCAGTTTTCATCTGGGAAGTGTTTCCTTCAGCTGTTTATTGTGGCAGAACCTACTTGGAGTGACCAAAGGAGCACAAAAATAAATAATGGCACTTTTTTACATTGTATAAAGTTAAAAATTATTCACTGGAATCATTGGATCAAAATATTTCAACCAAAGGATGTGTATTGTTCTCCATCTTTTTTGTCTGAATGAAATCTTAATTTCAACAAGGAAATAAACTGAAAATTGAAGCTAAAGGTTTAGTGAAATCTATACCATGGAAAATGTTCCTAAGTAGAACATCAAGGGAAAAAGGATGATTTTCTGTGTCTGAGTGACTGGAGGTGTTACTGCAAGAAGCACTGTGTTACACTAGACAGTGTGAGGCTGACCCTTCTCTCTTCACAGGCATCAGAATAGTAAGCCCTCCAGCACAGGACAGGTCTGGGAATTTCTCTGCTACTGCCTTCCCATGGTGCAATCCACAAGCACAGACACATAACAAAGACCAGTCAGTTCCAGCTTTTTGGCCCTCAGGATTCATACGTACATACACACCCTTGCAAATGTCAGTCACTCAAATGTTCCTGAAAGTATTATATTCTGTCATTTGCCACAGAGAGCTTTATTTGGGTGGAGAAGTCAGTCTATAATGGAAAAATATGTGATTGTAAATAGGTGTTGTGAGAAATGTACTCAGATCTTTAGGCTAGACTTGGAGCTATGCGCACAGACAACTGTTTAAGGATTTAGTCCTTTTGAATTAATTTGCTTTCAGAAGAATCTTGCAGTGTGCAATTGCAGTGCAGATCAGGTATTAAATGATGGTACTACCTTGGCATCTATCTGTGTATTTACAATTACACACTCTTCTTCTAAAAGTGTTTTAGATTAAAATAAGACGCAAGGAAGAGGTATAGAAAGTTATTTTTATAGTTGTCTGGCCAGCACTATACACTATATACTTCAAAAATATTGTTAGGCAAGTTTTCTAGCCTGGTTTTTAGAACACTGATGTTCAAATGGATGCAGATATCTTCATTTCAGCTTCTCAGCAGATTATTTTTGTGGATTCACAAAAGTGACCCTCGCAACTAGAGATTAATATTCACAATAGAAATTTGATCTGTAACTCAAAAATTCGAATAATTAAATGTCCCACAGATGGATTGTTAGTAATTACCCTGTGAAGATTCTGCAGCCTAATGACTGCTTTCACTGCATGTTTTAACTGACTCATCACCTCACTCTCAGATTTTTTCATTTTTCACTTATCTTATTTCCTCTCTTCCAACATCTTTTTTAGTTTTTCAGACCCATGCACGACTGGACACAGTACATTGAATGGTCAGAAAACTATTCTTCCTTTTCTAGCGGCTTATTTTTCTGTGAGTTTGATGAACTGAATCTGTTCACAGTGGGGTCTAAGTGATATCATGACCACTGAGTATCCTGAGCAAGGCAAACAGAGCTACCTCTCTCTTTTGGTGACAGAGAGTTATCAGGTCAACTTAACAGATCCGTGGTGTGCACCTTACCCCATTAATGTTTAGGTCTCTAAAAGTTTATAAAGACGTATATACTATATGGTCTTTACATATGAATCAAGGGTAACTGAGATAGATCAAATTAATCCTGCATATATGGCATTTGCCCCATAACATTGTGTGCTCCAGGGAAAGGAGTGGTGGGTGTACTTTGTACAGTACTGTCCCAATGTTCTCTGTCAATGTACTATTCATCAATAAAGCCAAAACATATGTCTCTGGTTTTCACACTCACTGTTTTTTGGGGGATTTGCCTCCGCTTTGCTACTGGAGATGCTTTGGAAAACAATGGGCAGAGAAGCACACAGCAGTGCAGCTTGATCAAGACTGATGCCGTGTGGGAGCAGTGAGCAGTGCAAGGGTCCTGAGAGTCAACCTGTCATGTTTCATGCACCTCTGCTGTTAAGTGCAGGTGCATATTCAGTGCTCTACCGAATCTTTTGCCTTGGGTTCTGAACATGTTTGTGTACCCTCAGCTCTTGCCAGGAAGGAGGCCAGCCTTGAGTCTTGGAGAGTGTCATCTTAACTGCGGAGATTGCAGTGGTCAGACAAGAACAAATAGCAATTCTTTGCCTGCCACCAGTAGCAGGGCTTCATCTTGGAAGTATTTTCTCTGGCAGGAAAGCTGAAGTCATGGCAAGGTCACTCTAATACAACTTGATAAGAATGACTCAGCATAATATTGGAATCTGTGCTATTGTGTTTAATCAGAATACATTTAAATTTCTTTGATATTTCTTCTTGATATGATATTAAGACCCACATGGTACAACATATTCGATCTTAGTTACACTACCTTCATTAAGTAAACAAATAATCCCTTACCTGTCAGCAAAAGAAATGGACTGTGTATGTGCTATGCATTACCACTTTTTCTTTAGAAATAAGTAGCTCTTTCTGCCTAGGATTGTTTCATATTAGACAATTAGATTGTGTTGGTTTTGCAGGGCCTGGTTTTGGTAGCATGGGGTGGCCACAGAGGTGGCTTCTGTGAGAAGCTGCTAGAAACTTCCACCATGTCCAGCAGAGCCAATCCCTGATGGTTCTGATGATGGACGTGCCACTGGCCAAGGCTGGGCCAATTAGAGATGATGGTAATGCCTCTGTGATAACATAGTTAAGAAGAAATCATAACAAAGTTGGTGGCAGTTGTAATTATTCCAGCCAGAGAAGAGTGAGAATATGTGAGAGAAACAACAACGGAGGCACCAAGGTCAGTGCAGAAGGAGGGGGAGGAGGTGCTGCCGGCATCAGAGCTGAGATATTCCTGCAGCCTGGGGTGAGGACCATGGTGAAGCAGGCTGTGCCCCTGCAGCCCACGGGGGTCCACGGGGGATGCAGAGATCCACTCGCAGCCCGTGGGGGAGGTGCCCACGCCGGAGCAGGTGGATACCAGGGTGCTGTGGTCCAGCGGGAGTCCCGGTGGAGAGAGAGGCCTTGCTTGCAGGCTGGAGCAGCTGTCCTTGGAGGACTGCACCCCCTGGCAGAGTGACCCACGCCGCAGCAGTTTTGGGAGGACTGTCTGCCCGTGGGATGGACTCACGCTGCAGCAGTTTTGGGAGTGCTGCTGCTCGTGAGAGTGGACCCACGCTGGGGAAGTTCGCAGAGAACTGTCTCCCGTGGGAGGGACCCCACGGTGCAGCAGGGAAACGACTCCTCTCCCTGAGCAGCGGAAAGAAGATCTTGGGTGATGAGCTGACCAAAACCCCCACCCCGTCTCCCTGCACTGTTGGTGGGAAGGAGGGAGGGGTTGGGGGGAGATAAGGGTGTTTGTAAGGGCTTATTTTACTTCTCATTCTCTTACTCTGATGTTATTAGTAATAAATTCACCTTATATCAGTAAGTTGAGCCTGTTTTGCCCTTGAAGTGTTTTCTTCTGGCCCTTATCTCAACTCATTAACACTTTGTTAAATTTTCTCTCCTCTGTCCAGTTGCAGAGCAGAGGAGAGTGAGTGAGTGGGTTTTTCGTGGGTGCCTCTCATTTGGCCAGTGTCAAACATAGATATACTGAATAAATGTAAATAATATAGTTTTTATGATAATAGGTTATATTTGCACATATAAATTACTTTAGCTTTGTTTTAAACCAGTGCACAGAATATCTATCTTATTTTAGGAAGAATAAAGATGATAAAAATATGATCTTACCATGTATCCTGCAATCTGTGGGACATAAATACGTATTGCAATGTACAAAGAAATGGAGTCTGGGTGCAGACTACCTTGCAAATGTCTAATTTGAAGATTACAAGGAGGAGAACTATGCAAGTGGAGGAAAAAAAATGCAAGAGTTCTGAAATAAATTTCAATAATTTTGATGCAGAGTCACTGAGGCAAGCAGCTTCAATGTCGTAGAACTAAACCATACAGAATGCCTTAATTCTTGGACCAAGGGCTGCTTTACCTCTTATAGTTCCTATTCATTGAAAGGGATGACTGTAGAGGATTATCCAGGCGACATTGCTAACATTGCTTATGCAGAAGCAGATCGCATCCTCAGGAAAACTAGGTATTGGAAAAACAAACGATTTAGAAGATTTGCCCTTTCAGCAAGACAGTCAGCGTAGGACAACTCACAACATCTTCACAGATTCTCTGATCTTCGTGTTGGGAGAGGTAACTATATTGCAAGACTTTGACATACTTTGATTAGGAGTGCAAAACAAATGACCTTACTGAGCCAGGGGAATCAGAGGGAAGACTATTGTCACAAGCAATAAATGAAAGAAATGCCTGTTTTCTTTCCCTGGCTCTGCCCTTCTCTTTTTTCTTCCATTTCAAGGTAGATAGGCAAAAGCACTTGGGAACAGTAAAGTATTCCTTTTGGACTTGCTTCAAACCATACAGTTCAACATACAGAGTTTATTGCTGAAGGTTGTCGATGAGGTTAGGTGTCAGGGCAGGGCTGGCAGCAGTCAAAGCTGCAATACCTAGAGAAGATCAAAGTCAGCAGATCTTGTGGTTGGAATAGTGTCCTGCAGGGAGATTAGTGAGTAGCCAGTTCTTCTTCCCCACAGTCTCTCCTACAATCTTTCCACAAAATTCTTATTTCTTATCCCTTTTGAAAATAAACAGATTAAAAAAATAACATCA
The DNA here is from genome assembly GCA_018881555.1 of Amblyornis subalaris. Classification (NCBI taxonomy): domain Eukaryota; kingdom Metazoa; phylum Chordata; class Aves; order Passeriformes; family Ptilonorhynchidae; genus Amblyornis; species Amblyornis subalaris. Next base: position 4,039,980 of record JACAXG010000072.1, read on the forward strand.
ACTTTCAATAAAACAAACACACAAACCCCAACAAACAACGGAACAAAGGCAAGTAGTGCTTTATATAGGGTCATACAAAAGCATGCATCTCATTCTCTCCTACCTTTCTGCAAGCTGCCAAACAGGGCCCCAATTCAGCAATGGCTAATACTGCACATTGTTAAACATAGATGAATTAATGTGTTTTAACCCTAGTCCATTGCTTATGAAGTTCTTCTGGTTACAACAATACCATTCCTAGCAATAAAAACATTTAAAATTAATTAGCTCAGAGAAAATCATGATTTTGCAGACTTTATTTGTCCATTGTTTTTTGCTACAGCTATTTTGTGAGGAGAAATCAAGACATTTCCCTTGAGGTTTTCTTGTCTCGTAAATATTTTATTACAGAAGTAGGCAGTGAATAGGTAAAGATGCTTCCTACCTGGAATCCCTTTCATAAAGCATGTTCATGAATTGCAGTATCAAAGTCAAACTAAAATATCAGGCTGACGTAGGCAACAATATTCTGGTTTGCGCTTATGAATACAGAATACACAATCTAGTGACTAAAGAATGTAGCAGAGTTGAAGTTATTTACAAACTGTGGCTAGAAGCACTCCAAGCCATTTTAATATTTGAAGAACCTACAGAACAGGCAGTTCATGCAAATTCACAGAGGAATGCCATAAATAGGAGCAAGACAGTGATCACTGGTTTAACAAAAAGTTACTTGAAATCTGTTGAAATCTGTTAGAATCCTGTCAATAATTTTGCTTGAAATGTACCAGCCATGGATTGCTGGATTGTTCTGAAGGGTGGGGCATTTTTAGTCCTCTATCCATATGAAGATATAGGGCATATATTACAGCCTGGAATTATTTGCTGAAAGGGATGCCACTGCTTTGGTTCCTGGACTCTAGAGTTTGTAAATGCATATGTATGTGTAGAGATAGGTTCTGCCTCAACAACCTTCATCTCTCAATACAACATACAACAAAATGGAGTGGAAGGATAAGAGCCATTGTGGGAACAGATAGTAGTCTAAACAAAGGCAAATTTAAATGACACATACAGTACTAAACTGGCTGTATTTTTTATTGTTTTCAAACTATTTAGTGACATGCAACCAAAAACAGATTTAGGCTTATAAAGACATGATACACAGATCTAAAAATGACAGCACATTTCCCCAGCAGCTGTGATGCAGTCATTTGGCACTCTGCAGCACTGCTGCTGCCTGCTGAGCACATGGCTGCCTTGACCTTACACCCTCCGTCCAGTCTTGTGTGGGAACTTTTGCCACATGAACTGTGAGAGATGCATGCAGGTTGAAGGATTCAGGTGGCACTTTGTTTTGCATTTCCTGACAGACTACTTTTTCCTTTTCTTTGCAAGATTCTCTATCATTGTCTCTTTCTCTCCTTCCCTTCACTACCCTTTACATTCTCCTCTTTCTTGCTATGATAGTTTGGACAGACACTAGTGTGGGAACTTGACAGATAGGTAGTCCTGGTGCCTATTCGGTTTGTTCTGCTGCAGAAGAGACAACTGCAGCAACATCTGACCTCTCCCAGCTGTGCAGCACAAAAAGTTGCTCCTATGTATAAGAACCATATTCAAAAGGAAAAATAAATTCCAAATTAAGAATGTATGCCTAACCGTATCCCATACTCTCTGAGGCCAAACTACTCCAGTACCACTGAGTACACTTTCAATGGCATCACTTTCAAAATATACCATGTCCTCAAGTTGCAAAATCCTGCATACTATCATGTTACAGTATATTTCACAATCTGAACTCTCTGATGTTCAGAGTAACATTTCATTGTTTATTTTCTAAAAGTAGGATGGTGTGAACTACAACCTCTTTTTTCATAGTTGTAGAGAACCATAAAGTCCCACCAAACCTCTTTTTTCCCAGCTTCCTTAGCTGTTTCTCATCAGACTTGTGCTCCAGACCCTTCACCAGGTATGGACCCTTGCCTTGACATGTTCCAGCACCTCAATGTCTTTTTCTGTAGCGAGGGGCCCAGAACTGAACAAATACAGGACCCCTCTACCGTCATTCACTGATTTCAGTTCTCATCTCTTCAGCCGAGATCTTTTACAGATTCTTACTTGAAACAAAAAAAATGAAAGGAAAGAGAAAGGGAGTAGGAAGAAAGTCAGTAGAAGATTCAAAATGCCTACTCTGGCTCAGACTGGGAAGGTTTGTTCTGTTTAGTCTTCCTTCTTTGACTCAAGTTTTTGACCTTGACTTGTTTGGTTATTGTGTACAGTAAGTATTTTGCAATTCCACAATCATGACAACAGGAACATGATGTAAAGCTCAAACAAACTTATTTCCTGGCACGGGTGGTTTTTTATTTTTGTTTTTGTTTTTTATCACTCCCTGATGTAAAGAGACCTTCAGAAGGAGCCTGTTAGAGTGGAAACCCAAAAGTCAGCCTTTTCGTTTTTAACACAGACCTCACATTTCTACTATGATTTCTTCCATAGATAGTCTATTACCATATAGAAAATCTTTTAAGCTTTAGTAGTAATTATGACCCTATCAAAATTTGAACTCTGTTTCAGGAGATAAGAAGCTGTCTTCCTCATCCTTCCACCTCCACAAACAAATTACTGGAGCTACTCTACATGTAAACTACACTCCAGTAAATTTCTTTTCTGTGGAACAGGAATATCAGAACACACCCAAGCATGAAGTCTAGATGTAGTCAGAGTTGCTTCTTTTTTTTTTAGTTAAAAACCAAAACCATTAACATCTCTGCCCCCCCACCCCCCAAAATGACATATTAGACAAAATCTACAGCTTCGTTGAAAGACTACACTTGACTCTTCTTTGTGGGTAGATCAGATGAGAAATGTCCTTACTAATTAACTAATATCTGCTATTTCCTGGGCTCTAATCATTACAAACACTTTTGTTATTAACCTTCTTGAAAAGAGGCTCTGACAGGTAAAACCAAATCATGTATTCTGTGCCAAACTTCTTTCTACTTGAAGCAAGAAAGGAAGCCAACACATTGCCTTTCTTTTGTTTGAGTCTGCTTTCCCACAGTAGTGAAATGAGCAGAGAGAATTAAGTAGCCCAAATGGCATCAGATTTCTGTATTCAAAAGGAATATGTACCTCCCTTATATGCAAGCAGTCTTTAATTTGGAACCAGCAATGCAGTTGACAACCCTAAGCATGTGGAGGAAAAGAATATTATCAGTAGTCAATATGAATTCACCAAGCAGAACCACGTTAAGTGAATCTCATGGTCTCATGTCATGACATTAGTGACTGAGTAGTTGAGGGGAGAGCAGTGGGTGCTGTCTACCCCAACTTCAGCAAGGTGTTTCTCACTGTCTCCTATAACATACTCATAGGTCAGAAAGTAAGGAGTGGAGGAATGGACACTGAGGTGGATTGAGAACTGGCCAAATGGCAGAGCTCAGAGGGTTGTGGTCGGCGGCACAGGGTCTGTAACCAGTGGCGTTTCCCAGGGATCGGTACAGGGCCAAGTCTTATTCAGCATATTCATCAGTGACCTGGATGAAGGGAAAGAATGTACCCTCAGCAAGTTCTCTGATGATACAGAACTGGCAGGAGTCTGATGCACCAGAGTGCTGTGCTGCCAGTCAGTGAGACCTGTACAGACTGGACAGCTGAGGTGAGAGGAACCTGATGAAGTTCAACAAGGGCAAATGCAGGGTCCTGCAGTTTAGGAGGAATAACTCCATGCACCAGGACAGCCTGGGAGCTGAGCAGATGGAAAGCAGCTCTGCAGAGAAGGACCTGGGTGACAACAAGCTGTCCATGAGGCAGCAGCGTGCCCTTATTACCAAGAAGACCAATGGTATCCTGAGCTGCATTAGGAAGAACTGCAACAGTAAAAGACACTGGTACAGTTATATTTCTTCGGCTGTTCCAGGACATACATTTAATGCTAAAGGCCAGTTTGTGGGTTTGTGTATTTCAGCAGGCCAACGACAGACACAGGTCTTAAAGGAGGTATTAGAAGTTGTTATGTTTAATTCTGTTTTAGTTAATTAAAAGTCATCTCTGACAGAAAGTATTTTTATTCCCAAGCCATCTACAGTCATAAACCCTTCAAGGTTTTCCCCCAGAATACTGAACTATATTTGAAACTTGCAGTAGTTTGCTTCAATGGAATTCCTTTGCTCATATGGTCTAAACTTAATCAAGATAAAATCAGGTGCACTTTTACAGGGTTTTGAGATTTTCTCTACAGTAAAAAAAAAAAAAGGAAAAAAGTGAACAAGCCAGCATTCAAGAACAACTATTTTTTTTTGCAATGTCAATTCAGATAAAATAATATAATATATAGCTTTTTTATCTAGGTGTATCTTTCAGAACAGATTGCTAAGTTCTGTTTCTATCGCCTGTTGCTTGGCCAGATACTACTGAAATGGATTTTAGACAGAAAGAACGGTGGAAGGTTAAGAACTGAATTAGATAACATAGACTAGGAAGAGTTTTGAAATCTTTTCTCAGAAGACCTTTCCTGACAAATATAATGTTTTTAATTGTCCATTGAAGACATTAAGACAGTATTAGTTCCAAGACAAACTATAACAATGTTCAGGACTTTCTTCCAGTGAATGACAAGGAACCAGCCTAATTTTAATCTGGAAATTTACCTCAGCCTATAGTGAAGGAGTATGTCTTGAACCCCAGCTACCGAGAACTCAAAATACTAGGGTTGCACAAGTATGCACTAGGAAGAGCAGAAATAAGTCAGCTGGTAGCAAGAGGAAGGCAAGCCAAGAGTAGCGCTTGTTCATTTGAAATATTGCTGACTAGTGAGGGATTTGAAGAAATGACGGTGACTTCTGTTGGCCTTCTAGGACCATTAAAAGGTCTTCAAGACTTGCAGCAGGTGCCCAGCTGTACAGGTGCCAGTTGTACAATATCAAAAACTGCAGTAACTCTTCTGGAAAAGATTTTCTTCATGAACTTCTCACACTGACAAACTGAAGAAATACATATTGGAGTTTTTAATTGTTTGCTCTAAATGTCATTAATCATAGTGTTTCTACATACCCGCTACTGAAAAGCATATGGTGTTAATGCACCTGCATACCCACAAACACAAATGATCCAAAAAATCTAAATGATCTGCAGAAAGGCCTCCTGCACTAATTACATATTTACCCTAAAATCTTATTATCTGAAAAGTCCAAACATAAATGATGGAAGAGATGAAGTCAGGACAAATAAAAGAAAGAGACTTAGGCAAAAACTGCACAGTGAGGGAAGAACTGTGGTTATATCATTTATAGTCCTTCTCAATAATTTCAGCTGTTTAGTTTTCATGTTATTTTGATATATTTCAGTTTTAGAAGAGATTTGTGAAACATTGTCCTGACTGCTACTTTTGCTTCTCTGGGAGATTGAGAAAGCCTTCTCAGGTACCCTCTGAGTACTGTTGGAGAAGGGTAGATTAATCTTGAATTTTCTGTGTCATATTTAATGCTGAAGAGAAGTGATAGCTGGAGGTGCTACAAAATGTAGAATTTTTTTGTCTGTTTCCTTAAATCCCAGTGGCTGCTGTTGTTCTTCATGTGGAAATTACTGTTTTGTTGTAGCCAATGTTAAGATGTAACCCTCAGTTTGGAAATGCAAAACTGTTTCTAGATCCCTACCTCATCAGCTTTTAAGTGCCAAACTATGCCAGATTACCATCTAACACAGACAGAGTGAAAAGCCATGGTGAAATACAGATGACCAAGGGAAAGCATTCCCAACAATGGGGCTGTCTGCTGGACTGTGGCTTCTGCTCCAAGGAAACTGCATCTAAATTTTCTCAAAGACAGCAGATCTCAACATTTGCATTAGTTACGTATCTTCTAGTCTCAAAAACCCTCTCTATAACAAACAAGAATACATTTGTAGTAATGTCTTGGAGTGATCTATTATGATAATTTATTCCATGATCCTCTGCTTATACTCAAAGAATTGTTATTGTTTTCTTGTTCTGCACACCCTTTTCCCTCCTTTCCCATCTTGGGGGTATCACATGACCCCAGCCAAGATGCTTCTGGATTTGGGGGGACCGAAATGTTGCTGGCTCCCTTTCCGGTATGGGTGGCCAGATGTTAGCAGCACTTCCTCCAGTTCACGAGACAGGAAGCCCCAACCTTTTCTTCTGCTTCTGGGTTTGGAAACGTGGCCAGGAGAAGGCGTGCTCTCTTTTCTGGATCAGGAGGCAGGAAGGCCTGCCACTTCTTTCGGTTCCGGGGATCGGAGTTTGTTGGAGCTGCGTTGGAGAGAGGAGCAGAGGTTTTTGGTGTTCTGCCAGAATCTGCGGTGGTCTGCTGTGTCCTGCTGTGCCCTGCCGTAGTCTCCCATGGGCTGCGGCCAGAGAGAGAGGACCAGGATGGCCCCCGCCAAGTCCTGCGCTGCTGCGTGGTTTTTTCTCCCATGGCGCTGAGCCATGTGGTTTTCTCTACTTGGCTGACTTGGGTTTCAGTCCAGACAGAAGACTTTTTTTTTGCTTTTCCCTCAATCGAAGAAGCTGGAGCAGTGTTTTCTTTGACTGCTGGGAACTGGACTGAACAGATTGCTTCTCCAGAAATGGTGGAAGAGAGATTGCCCAGAGTGGAGCGGTTGCGCTTGGTCCCAAGCCCGGGAAGCTGAGCCAGGGAGAGAAAGCACACCAGAAAGCTCCAACCCAGCAGTTTTTCTGTTTTCGCCTGCTGTAATTGCCCTTGGGAGGGACAAAATCAACACCAGGTAGCTACTGGAAGCTTTTCTCTACTATTGCACTGCTCCGTGGGGGTGGTGGGTCTTCTACCCCCTCCAGGTAGAAGGCCGCCATCTTTGGAGCACGTATTGGAAAGGGAGCATTCCTCCTACACTGCTTCCTACACTGCTTCCACATTCTGAGCACTTTTTTGTTTTTTTTTTTTTCTGTGTGTGTGTGTGGGGAAGTGGGTTCTGACAGTTTAGTGTTTAACCAGTATTTATCTTTTGTTTACCCTTGCCTAGTGGGTGGGTATTCTGTTCATAAACTGTTTAGGTTTTTTTTTCACTTTCGTCTATTGCTATTCATTTCCTACTGGTGCAAAAGGGGTTTTTTGAAACCCTTTTGAGAGAAAGACTCCATCCAAGGGGTCTTTCTGCTAAGTTTGTCTCAAAACCGAGACAAGTGAAAACTTGCAAATAATGTACATTTCCATAAATGGAAAACAGTTTAGAATAATAAAAGTAGCAAGGCTGTTTGTAAACCAAGATTTTATTGTCACCATAAATATTATCACATCTAAATTCATATGTAATTGCTGTAAGAATTTGTGTGCTAGGTGGTAGTTTTTTAAATCTGCTTTAATTTTGCCATCAGAAAACGATAGCAAAGACTTCTTTGGCTGGTTGGAATCAAAGTTAGCTCTTCCTTTAGTCAACAAATTTAGTGGTTGAATTACTGACAAACAAGCACAGCCCATGCCTACCAAAATTTGATATTAAGACATTTTTTAGCTCATTCTCTAAATACACAAGAAATTCCTTAGACAGATGGATTTATGTTCTATGCTATCAGCTACATTTTCTAGTATGTCACACTAGGTTTTCCTCTGAGTTTTGGTGCATGTTAGAGCTTGTTGTGGATCTGAGATTGTCAATAAATTTTTCTCCTATCAGTCAGAGAGACCTGTGGGGCGAAAGGGCTGCCCGGGAAACAAATGGTCTATACTTAAGAGACAAAGGAGGTTGCCCGCATGCTTACATGCCACAATAATCACTCAGCTAGAGAAACAGAGCTGGGAGTTTTGGCCAGGGGGTTGTTCCCAGGGGCTGCAGCTTATCATCGTGAGAGGGGAAAGACTTCAAGACTTGGCTGGAGGGGGCAGGGGCCGGGCTTGGTCCCTTTTCGGCATTTGGTGAACACGGTCGTGTGTGCTGCGTGGAGCGAGTGCCGGTTTTATCCTGAGAACACTGCTGTGCTGTAACCTGCAGCCTATGGATTGGCTGTCTCTGTGGGGCTCCTGCTGTGGCGCAGGGTACAGTGCTACATTGTAACTGGTGCCGATTGGAAATCCATGGTCTCTGCCACCCCTGCTACCACTTAGGATTGCAGCCACATTGTGACTACCATCCCTGAGTCTGCTGTCCTCTGCTGTTCTCTGTTACCAGCCCGGGTTTCTGCTGTACATGGGTTGCCGCCGGGATATGCTCGTCTCTGCTGTTCCTGCCTTCTGCTGGCCCCTCGGTGGGTGATACCGAGCTCCATCGCTCCCCATTCAGACCTGCCTGCCTGCGCTGCTTGCTGCACTCTGCCAAGGTTGGTGCAGATGGGCTGCTGCCCCGGGAGTTCGCACCAGGAGTGATCTCCCTCTCCCCCTCTCCCTCTCGCCAGAGTCGCCATTGCCACATGGAGAGGTCTCCGCGCTTGCGCCACAGCGCTCCCTGCAGCCGCGGGGGAGTCACCTCAGCCTCTCTGCCCCAACAGGGAATCGCCCAACGAGTGAGAAAAGACTGTTACTGGTTTGTCTGTTCTCTTTTTTTTGCCATTTATATGTCTTGTTATATATAGATATATAATCCTAGTAAAGAGCTGTTATTCCTTTTCCCACATTTTTGCCTGGAAGCCCCATAATTTCAAGGGTATAAAAATTTGGAGGGAGGGGATCATCCTCTCTGTCCCAGGAAGGTTCCTGCCTTCCTTGACAGACACCTGTCTTTCAAACCTGGATGGAGCTTCATGAGAGTGTATATACATTGATATATAGAAGGATTACTAGTGTAATTAACTTTGCTGGTGTGCTGCTTTTGCTGTTGCTAAGCAATGGTGCCTGAACAGAAGCCCGAAAATTTGTTTCTCATTGTGATGTGTGCTGATACCAGATGAATTTACACAGAATTCTTAATCCTTACTACAGGGGAAATTTCTCAATGCATCCTTCTGATTATTACTTAATATTGCTGGAAGCTGACATTCTGCTCCTAGTCAGTTGAAGAAAAAGAAAAGAAAAGTAGAAAAGTAAGTTCAGACTGTAACAGTACAAACAAAATCATTCCCACAGAGTGCCACTTGTTTCATTAAACAGACACTGAAGTTAATTTAGTCACAGTTTCTCACTGAGGACTTCCACAGTCAGGATTGCAAGCCACACTACTGGCTTTGATTGTTTTTCTGGGAAACAATATTACATTAATAAAAAGCTACAGTAAGGAACAAGAGTATGTATGACACTGGTTGCTTTGTCCTATATTACAAATAAAAATGTGCATTAAACAAAGAATTTTTTAATCTCACAAGTTAAAGGTTAGTCTTCATCCATGAAAATAGCTCAGTAACTGAAAAGTATTTGATTATTCGTTATCTACTACTCTGGACCACAGACGTATATTATTAATATTTCCCTTGATTTGTGAAAATCTGTACTTAAGAACTACCTGATTTTTATTCTAATGATTGCTGAAAAGATCCCAAAAGATGTAAGTGTTATACTTTTATATCCATTTGATAAAAAAAAAAATCTGAGAAGTATTGTGAAGAATTTGAAAATATTCCACACAAAGTGATCCTAAGAAAGAGAAAAGAAAACAAAGCAAAAAACATTATTTCAGGCTAAACCGTAGCCAAACCAAAAAAATACTAAACCAAACCACAGTGTTGCAAAATGGTGTTATGTGAATGAGTCGCGTATGGTTAAGTGACAGCTGATAAAGGATCTAGAATCACAGAATAGCTTAGTTTCAGAAGGTCTAAATGTTGTCATTTGGTCCTGTGCTTTGCTTTGAGCAGGAGTAACTTAGATGAGGTTGCACAGGGCCTTGCCGAGTTGTATTTTGAATATGTGCAGGAATCGAGACATATTTATTTGATTTTACAAGGATGGCAATAAAATAATTTTTATTTTAATAGGAGAATTTGTGAGTAAACCTTCATAATCAAGCAATTTGCATTTGGGAAAAAAAGTCTTTTCTGTGAGTTTGGTGAAATTTTAAAGCAACAAGCACTGTTCGTATTGTTTTTCTTCTTCTTTTGAAATTTGCAATAAGTCAATCAGGTTTTCAGTCTTAGATTAGATGCAAATGTCAAACGAATACTAAATTCTTGTATTAAAAATAAGAAAAGAACAATGGCTGTGAACACGAATGCTTGCCCAGAGATTTTGTATTTTTTTCTTTACAAAGTTGTAAAAGTATTTTTCAATATAATTACATATTTTAGTGATGCAGTCAGATTAATTAAACACACACAATTACCTATATTTACTATTTGATTACTTTGCCTACCTTGTAAAAACCTGGAAGAAGTCATAATAAATGTGTCATGAGAAGGGTGATAAGGTTTAAGATAGACATAAAACTGAAGACAATTGAGAATAGCCTTCCTTCGTCTTCTTCACAAAGTGGAGGCTCTTGCAGACTATACACAAGGTGCCTCATTTTATCCTCGTATCTTTTAAATCACCTTTTGCAAACTTCGTACTATAATGCACTTGTCCCTAATGGTTTCAAGACTAATATGGTGTTGGTTTTGTGGATTACACAACTGGAGTTTCTAAACCACACTTGAGGCATTTTTAATTATTCAGGTATACCAGACCACCAGTGTCATTGGTAAAACTACCTCTGTGTTTCAGAAGTTCTTAAAAAATGTAAATATATAAACAGTTTTTGAGAAAATTGTATTCTTGCCACATGACAAACAGAAGCACGGGAATACTGTCTTCCCACATACCGCCTTGCTTGGAAGAAGCTTTCACAGTAAACCAATCCATGCTAGTCCCAAATCATATGCAGAAGAGATATGCATGAAGACAGGGGTTTGGGATTTGTTCCATGTACTAGATCACTGTTCCTGGCTAGCTGAAGTTTTGCCTAGGAGTTATAAAATCAGAGGAGATTTCATATATAGAGAGAGATATATATGGGTTATTTCATTAGTAGAGTGCTCTTTCCAATTATGATTCTAAAAGTCTTCAAAGGCAGTCAGCAGAGAGTCCATGAGGGTAACTTCATCTTAAACTGGCAGAACTAGTGCTTTTAATCTCTTCTGCATGTTTCAGCTATTCTAAATGTGCTATAAAAATTCTAATTTATCATGGCAATCCTCAGAAGTTTTTGTGTATCTATCAGAACTGTTCTCCTCAGAGAAGACTTGTAGCTATGAGCTACAGTTTAATAAAACATTAATTTAAGCATATTTATTTTTTCATCCCTTTCCCTAAAGACAGAGAAGACACCTGTGTTCATTTACCTGTAGAAACTTCTTGAAGTTTTTTGAAACTTTTTAATTTCTTTTCATTTCTATCTTTAAAATACACTTCAGCTGTTTGGAGAGGTAACACATAACACATTTACTACCTTCAGTGAGAATTTTTGTACCATAAACATGAAATTGAATTTTATTTAAGACATTTATTTTGACTAAAAAAGAATAAACTTACAGAAGAGTTAATTTTTACCAAAACCCTTGGTAGTTTTCAATACACAATACCAAGTAAGTCTGAATTTCAGTAGGACTTGGCCATGATGATTTTTATGCCAGCACCTTGATTATTTCACTTAGATAACCGAGTAGCTAATTATGAAAGAGTTTGAGTCTGATGACTTTTCTTGTAAGGTCATTTCTTATAATAATTTTTTATTTTTTTTTAGTGAAATAATGGCTTGATACTTCATTTTGTATCAAAGAGTAATGAATGAACTCTTCTTACTATTTTACTGCTCTGCTTTGGAGGCAGGATTCAAAATGTATATATTAAAAATAGCTGCACCATGCTATCCTTTAATCAGTGTGCTTAATGATTCTTATTAGTTCCTCTGGAATTTGAGCAAGAAAAGGCTGACAATTGAAACATTAATCTACACTTTCTCTTCATAAGCTAGTTGTGTTCAAAATGATTAGCCTCAATTTTTGTATTTGTTGCATTTTTGCTATTAGTAAGAAATAAATAAAAGGCTTTCAAATGTCCGTTGTAAATCTAAGTCCCTTTTCCTTGTTTGTATTCTTTTCTCATAAATCTACCAAAGAGGTGTATATGTTTGTTGTCAGCTGTATTTGTCACTGTACAAGCTGTCTCTTGCCAGTTTTTCAGCATGCTGCTAGACGTGATTTATTGTGTGCTGTCATCCTATAGTTTCTTTACAAAGAAGTCAATCTGAATGCCATTCCTGAATGAAGAAATCATCCAATTAGCACTTAGAAGAGCACAGAAGTTATCTGATAATCTATAACTAGATATTTACTTAATCTCATAGTTTTCCAATTTTCGGCATTTTGGATGGGAATAAAAAGGAAAGAGAACTTATTACTGTATTTCATTCTCATGGGAACAATAAACACAAATTTATACAAATGCCATCATATTCTATATACTTTAAAATTAAAGAATACAATTTTTTCCTGTGGATCTTTTTGTCCTTCATTAAATTGAAAGTTAGTCTCCTTCGGCTATCAGCGTTGACTTATTGGCCAATTACCTCACCATAAAACTGTTCACAAAAGCTAATGCACAGGCAGTGCGTAAATCTCAAGATTATATTCGCCATCACTTCATAAATCTGGATCAGGCAGAATTAATCATCATAGTCTAGTTGTCCATTAACACATCTGCAATGGAAAATGGGATTCCTTTCACAGATGCATATTTATGCATCTCTGAAAAATTAGTATAACTCCATCATATAGACAGGGATGTAGGATCAATGGGATTTAGAAGAAGAAGGGAAATGGTGATGAATAAATTAAAAGATCCATTCACTGAAAAAATCTCCAGTTTCCACTTCCAGAACTTAACACCAGTGGCTGAAGATACATGATGCCAAACAAGGTCCATTTTCTTCTTAATGTTTTTCAATATTCAGTATTCAGCAAAGACAATCCACTCCATCTATTTCCAAATAAAGCTTATAACTTTGTAGTGTAAGATAACTATGTTCTACAGTGCACATTACCTTAGGAAAGAGAATCAACAGGCATTAACATATGTAGATAGTTAATACTGTCTTTTCAAACTGTACATTGTAAACTTTCTTTGCATGGGACAGATTCTACTGCTATTGTCAAGAACACATGGGTCTCAAGGTAAAAGTAGTAATAAGCAATACAAATGTCACTTTGATGCTTCCAAGTGCTTGTTATGTTGCAGAGAAGTTTCTGACCTTATTAAGTGTACTAATGTTATTTTGTCAAATTAATTCAACATTGATGAGTACTACTTTCTCCCTTTCATCTTCTAGTATACTCACAAGGAGTTTTCAAATCTGAACACTCTAATTTCCATCTGAATGTGGGTAGGTACATCTCTCTCTCCTAGTCTTCCGATATCAAAAAGAAACAAAAGGCAGTGGATATGACACACACAGTCACTTGCTCTTCCTAGCTTACTACAATTGTTCATGTCATAGACCCTGCTTGAAAAACACTGATGTCTTCAAATCTGAGTGCTGCTAATGTTACCAAAAATTCAATAAAAAGTAAAGAAACTCCTTAAGACCAATGTAGCATTAAAAAGCAGGCATTTTTTATTTGGCTGGATGCACAGGGGTGTATCTCCTCTGAGATACTGCGCATGTGTTCCTCTGTCCTGAGGGTCTCTTTGGTGGTTTCTAGTGGTCAGGGACCCCAAAAACATAGCTGACTGACTGGTGAACTGCAGAAACTGGGGCTGGTTACCTTCCAGTTCTCCTTCTTACACAATGCGCATTGTACAGTTCCAAGGGCCAGTGGACTTCAAAGACTAAGCATTGTGTTAGTTCATCAGGTGTAGAAAATTTTTCATTTGGCAACACTAATACACCCAAAGAAAATAAAAGTTACGCCTGAGATGAAGATTCAACTAAGCACTCTCATTTATCTAGTACAGCTGCTGCTGCTTTCCATGAAGGAGCTATCTTGAAATTTTCCAGACAATAACCCATCTTTGTCTGTATATAGCCCTAATCACGATAAATTATTCAGAATAAAACATCTCTGCATGCATACAGAGACTGGAAAAATGAATTTGGCTGGTCTATGGTAGAAATGATAATGGCAATAAAATGACTGAGAAAACTATTACTTTAAAGGTTCTGAATATGAGCAACGGATGTCCTTTGCTTCAGGAAAGCAGCATTTGCTTTTTCCATGAAAAATGCCACCAAAATTTTGCCTAACTTTTAGCCTTTGAAAAAATTTGTTTAGGACATATTTGGCAGGGATACAGCAGATTTTGATTGGTATATTTGTCAGAGCTTTACCTCCTCACCTGGAACTGTGAGGCATACAAGGCTGCCTTTCACCTCCCAAGGTCACACTAGCAAATAAGATGAGTCTAGATCCACAGACTGCTGAAATATTAACAGGTTGAGCACAGCAAAACGTACATTTCCACACAGTATGTTTTTTTCCTATATACAGTCTCTAAGTAAAATGCTTGGCAAAAGCAGGATTCACATGAAACAAATAACTCAATAAACCCAAGCTGAACTGGCATAATGACTAAACAATCCATTAAAAATAGATTAAGAGACGTTTACGTTAAAATGATGTTACCCACCTCTAGGATTTCAGCATCAATCTTTTGATATTCTCACTCAGCTGGAAGGCACAACCTGACACTCTTGCTTTGATTTGGGAATCACAGCTAGCCCTTCCTCATAAAACAAATGCAGTGGTCATATCTTGTTCTACTTCATATACCAAGGTTCAATGAACAGAGTATTTATTCTGTTACTGCAAAGGCCGTGTAATTCTGTCTAAATGCAGCTGAACATACAGTTGTAATACCTTATAAGGAGGACACTTAAGTCCTTTATGTGAAAACTGTTTCAGTATTAAAATATTCTTGGGGCAGTGGAGAGAAAGGGATCCACTTTAAAAATTATTCATTAGATTCAGTAGTTCGATATTGTTCCATGCTCCAAAGAATGCTTAGTTATTTCATTGTTAGTTACTGCAATATATTCTTTTGTGCTAATTTATATGCTGTTATGCTGTCTTTTAGAAATTCTGAACCCCCTGAAATCAGTGAGGATTTGACGACAGTCTTGGAAGGAATCAAGATTCTGTGGAAAGTGCTAATCTACAGAAGATGGTTTTAAAGGAAGAACAAACTGGGTTGTTTGCTCCATTTTTCATGTTTTTGACAACTTGTCAGTGAAATGTCTTCCCTTTGTGCAGTTGAAAATTATGGTTGGTGTTGTGGAACTTTTTTTCTTAGGTAAGTCCAAGAAGACTTCATTCTTATCACCCCAAGGAAAACAAATCTGTGAAAATTATTTTTCAAAGGCACAAATTAGTTGAACAAATGTCTCTGTTATGAAGTCCCTGTTAAAGCAATCATAAATTAGTCTTATCACTTTGCCAAGGTGACTTCTTCCAAGGGTCTCTGGTCTCTGCCCAAAACAAAACAAAATTTTCATCCTTTCTGTTTGTTTTTGGATATTTTGGTTTCTGAACACTATACAACGTTCTTGCATACAAAACAACATGATATATTTAAAAGATCCCGTCAGATCTGACACTGTTGTTATTTTGAAAGCTTCCAAAGATTTTTCCAAAGTTTTATGAATCTAACTTGAAAAACTGCCAGCCACAAACTAATGATGTTCATTCATATAATCCTAGGAAATGAAAAAAACAGAAGTATGTTTTCATGAGTGTCAAGTACAGTATCAAACTCAACCTATGCCATCTCAATGGCTTTGGCAAAATTAAATAAAAATTGTGCATGACCGAAGTGACTTGAGTAACAAGTGTGTGGAAAATCCAAGAGAAATGGGCTTTTTGGTATGCAGGGAAAAGAAAACCTAGAAACAGATGATTTACTAGAGACTAGTAAAACCTTGGCAGCATACCCAGCTTATTGCAATGACAAGAAGTTTTCTGATATGTGTCTACTTTATTTTGTAAATTGTAACTGAAGAAGAAAGAAAAGCTGAAGCTGCATTTTCCCGGATACAATAATGAGTTTCTGAAGACACAAAAATTTGAGACATTGAGTTTTCACTAAGCTCTGTTGTATAACTTGTGCACACCTAATGCTTTTCTTTCCTGTTGTAGAAACATGGTCAGATCTTCCTTCAGCTTGACGATGCATCTTTGCCTTTAAGTCAATGAGATCATATTGACCTAACCTGCTGAATATCTGACCTATGATGCATGTCTCCACAAAAGATCTCAGTTTAGGAAGTAAGCCTCTGTCAGTCTGGTGTTTCCAATATCTGCTTTTTGTGTCCTGCTATTTTTTCTACGTGTCCACTCCTGTTTTCTGTCAGCGCGTTTCAATACTGAGTCAATAGTGCTGCTGATTTGGCAATCTTCACTTTAAAGCAGTGTATTACTGTGGTTCATTCTTGTAAAAATCTGAATTGTCTTCTGTTGCAAAACTACAGTTCACTTCAAGAAGGGCATTGGCAGCACACAAATTTTCATAGCGAGAGAAGAAGAATAGTGCTGTAGGATATTTCTCCTCCCATCTTTGCAAATTTAATAATTGTTGTTGTGCAAAATAATACCGCCTTTTACAAAATACCAATGAGACTGGAAAATCAGAATAATTTCTGAGACCTGTCTCAAGGCTTTTCACACGTATCCATGGATAATATATTCTACTGTACAATAGATAATATACAACCATAAATTAAACCAGACCATGAAACTTTCCGTATTGCCAGTTCCAAAGACCACAGTATAAAGAACAAGGTACAAAGTGAGAATCTGTGCAAAATCAGATTTTCTTTCTCCTAGGAAAGATTTTGTAGAAAAAGAAATAGTCAGGGAAACACTGTTTTGTTTACAGGATGAAAAGAGGATGGACAGATTCATACCAATACGAATCTAAAGACTGACATTGAAAATCTCTTAAACTTTCTGCCAAGGTCAAGGAAAGGTGATGTTTTTTCCTCTTTTTTGTTAACAAAGGAACATCAAAGACTTGAAAAAAAAGCAAAAATGTTTACAAAGACTGGAAGAAAGTAATAAATATTTCTGTCCTTAAGAAGAAAGCCTCAAATTTTAATAAGAAACTGAGTCAAAAGGTATGCAGATTTGCCTGCTACCAGATGTCTTGTACAGTAACAATCTGACACCTGGCCTCAAGGGAGGGTAATTTTGTAATAAAGCATTGTTTTAGTCCAGGTATTTCATACTGTCAGTCCAATGACTGGAGGAAGGTGGTAAGATGGTATGAAAATAGTATAAGTACCCATTTATAAATATGTGGAAACAGACTGGTCTATGGCATGCACTATAAGCTTTCTGAATGGTACTAGTGAAAACAGGGATGTTAGCTTCTGGCATTTTGTTTGAAGAAAAAGAGAAATTAGGATTACTTCGAATGATGGCAAGGTTGCTGGGACGTTGTATATATACAGGAGAAAAAAATTCAGAGACAACTCTGAAATATAAGAAGCTGGGGTTTAACCATTTGTGAGACACTGGAAGAGATTGCTGGCTCAAAACACTTCAGGCATGTGTGTTGGGGAAGGGGCAGGTTGGCTCTTGCCCTGGCAAGGCAATGCCGTGCTCCGCATGTCCCATCCCCTAGAGCCTGTATCCCAGCCCCTAGAGTGGCCACCAATCCTTGGCACACCACAGGCAATGCTCCAGACTGTGACCCTGGAGCCCCTTACCCAGCCCCAGAGTGGCCAGATGACCAGAACTCACACCTGGGGGAAGGGCCCAGGAAAGCCAAAGGATACTTGAACAGACACGTGAGGCAAACACATGCCTTGACCCTACCTCCTCTTGGAATTTCTATCAACTGAACACCACTGAAACCAGGAGTGGTAGCTATATTTGTTCTTTTCTATACCTTTTCTATCTTTCCTTCTTTCTCTTTCTTCTTCTAATTTCCTCTTCTCAGAGTTTTGATTAACTTAAAATCAGATGGGCTTGGAGTTTGCCAAGTTGAATGGGCTCAGTTAATGCTTTTGGACTGCTTTATGTCAATTGAATGCTGCTCTAAACTTTTGACAAAATTCTCTGATTTTCTGAAGTTGCCAGTAAAGTTTTTTTGTTGTTTTGACCTCTTGAGAATACTTGTTGGTATTTCTCCCATGTATCTAACTCAGAGTACATAAAAAACTGTAAGCCCTTTTAAGAGGCTTGTCAAGCCAGTTTCTGGGGCCTTACACCATTTCACAAAAGTATTTTCAGATGTGTCTTTGACAGATTAATCTTTGATTAATCTCCTATGAAGACTAATACAGCATCCTGTGGGCACACTGCCACACCCTGTAAAGGAGTAGGTGATACCTTCTGAAAATGTTAGCCCAAAGTCACCTTTAGTTTTTTTACTTTTCAGGAAATATGTGATTAATAGATCAGTATCAAAGCTAGATATGCTAAAGCTTTCTTATATAAGTGAATATGACACTGCAGTTGCAGTAGTATGAAATTTGAACAAGTAAGTTAATTACAAAATTTTTCTTGCCCACCTCCAGCTTATACTCTGGGAGAAACAGAGTAAAAAACATATAGTGCGTTGATGTTGTCCAAACAGGGCTTGACAACAGCTAAAACATTTTTGAATTGTCAGCATTGGTTTGGTCACAAATCTAAAGCACAGCACTACATGGAATATTATGAGGAAAATTAACTTCATCCCTGCTTGACCCAGTAAAATGGGAAAAAGAAAGAAGGTAAATAAAAGTCCTTGCCAGTGTAGCAATATAATCCTTGAAGTAAGGCAAATGAAAAATAATAACAAAAGAAATACCTAAAAATTATTCCAGGAGAATGACCCTACATAGGCTGAAATAAAGTCATGTGAAGTGTATTCTGTTTCTTCCTTCCTCTTGTCTTCTTTGGAGGCTAGATATCTTTCACTTTTGATTTAATTGTTCAGAACACAACAGTGTGATAACAGTTTTTTTAATGGAAATTTCTCACAGCAAGAAAATCAATCATATTTCCAACATATTCACTGTCTTGAGCCACTGAGCCTCAAAGACTTTTTTACTATGGAGCTTGCTTGTTAATTTAGCACTGATCAAAGGCTAAAACATTTATCATGCTTATTAGTGAATAAACCTAGCAGCAGGTATCCCAAGTGAGGAAGCAAATCCTCATTTCCTGCAAGAATGAACTGGAAATTATCCACTGTGCTTGAAAACATTTTTCAGGAATGATGAACTGTCAAAAGGAGGCAACTGCCAGACATGGCAGCTCTAGGGTTAAGAGGAATGAAAAAAAAAAGGAAGAAAATAAATAAAAGAAAAGCGTCTTGCAAAGGTATCTATAGACTACTCCATGGGGATATGCTGCAGTTTCATTTAATTTAATTCTGAATTCCTGTACCAACTGACCTCTGAATGAAGTTACTCTATAAATTATAGCAGAAATTGCTCACATTTGCTTCTCCAGAACCCTAATAATTTTTAGTTCCTAAAAATGAATGTTGACGTGTTGGAGAGGGTTCTCTAAAACATCATCTGTACAAACAACTCCAGTGTGACCTCGGGAGAAGTAGTAAACCTACCTTTACCAATACGTAGCAGAGGGAAACAAGGACTATACTGTGCGCGGGTTCCCCACTAAAGGTTTGGACCCATTTGTAAGTAGGTAACCTATCCACAAAGGTTTCTTGAGGAAGCAGGAGCTTGATAAACCTGCTAGGCTAATACTCAAACTAAGCAGGGACTTGCTTTATCTGATGAAGGCAATTCCACCAAGAATTTTTGATTTGTCCTGCTTGAATTTTACCCAAAGATGCTACTGGATGTCTCTTAGTCTCATGTCTCATTTGCTTGGACATCATTTCACTTGGACACGGTCTGATCTTGCTTCGTCTTCCACCCAAATGCCATGCTGTCTTGCTGTACCCAGACCACCTTCGATAGTATCTCACTGAAAGCTGTGGGTCTCTGAATACTTTGGTGTTTTCTTCATCTGCATTTATCCTTCAGACTTCAATGCTTTTACTTAGCTAGCTACATGCTTACCTTGATGTGCTATCCAGGAGCACAAAGAATGTGGAATTATTGTGGTATTTACCTGTAACATTTAGCAGTGCACTCCTGGTCTATAGTAAAAGTAGATTACAACAGGCATATTTTTGAGCTCCAGTAACTGCCACACTTACAGATTCCGCAATGAAAGGGCAGACTACCCAATAATCTGTACAGAACAAGACACATATGTGGTATAAGAAAGGAAAATTAACTTACAGAAGAGACAGTAGGTGTCCTGGTTTCATATAGCTGTTCTTGGTAAAATGTACTTGTGTATTGATAAATTTTTGTGTATTGAGTTTGTATATTTGATAATAAGGGTGTTATAAATTCTGAAATTAAGTAAGAAACTCAATATTGCACACTGGCGTGCAGAGCCAGAACTATGGCTTCAAACCATTCTGACTGTTCAATTGCTTTGTGAGATTTATTTAATTTTTTTTTTTTGCCTGGATTTCTTCTTTGCAATAAGAGCCCATCAGTGTTCCATGCATCAGCTCACTCATGCAAGATGCTTCAATCTCTCAACTCCCAACAAGAGTTTTCTGTGGAGAAATGTTCAGCTTAGAACTCACAGATATGAAAGGTCCTTGTTACTACCCATCTTGGCCACTACCCCCAAGAGCAGAAACATATGTTTGAACATACTTTCCTGTGTTAAACCAAGTTTATTGGTGAGAATATAGTTACTATTTTCCATGATAAATATTAGAAACCCATAGAAATTAGATTATGTGTATGCTATCCTCAGAAGAGAGGAAACCACACATAGGCAAGGTTTCCCTTATTTATGGTTATTTTGCTTTTCTCTTAGTATTAAGAGACTATTTTCATGCCAAAGTAGGGAAGAGACAAGGAAAACACAAGAGTTTTAGCATTTGCACTGAATGTTCTATGTAGTTCTGAGCAGTAAGTCAGTCCAGGAATAGCGTAAGTGAATGTAGAAGTTAGGACATACAGTTTAAGGGTAAGATTTGAATGGCAAATTCCTCAAATGTCTGCACATTGTCAGAAGTTCTTAGGCCTAACTGTGGTCTTTCAGTTGTTACAAGAAGAGCCTAATTTTACAGACAAACATGACAGCTGAAAAAAAATTCTGCAAAGACTAATTTAAAAGATATGGAAATTCTTCTTATTTTGCAGTGGGTCTTACCAATTCTATGTTCTCCTGCTGAAGAGAAGTGTGGTTGTAATTTGAAGATGTTGTGTTTTGTCATCTATTTTACATTCTCTCAAAGAGAAAATGAGAGGTCTTGTGGAATAAAATAAAGTCTCCTACTTCCTCTACTGTCATCCTTGGTAAGGTTCCTCTAAAAAATACAGATTATCTGACAGAAAATATGAGACATAACAGCTATTTACTCAAAAAAAAAAGCCCAAAACTGAGAAATCATATTTCATGCTTCCTCCTTACCTTGTATTTTTATTGTCACCAACTTCAGTAGTAATTGCAGTATTAGACATTTGAAACTAACAATAAAAATATCTGAAAAAAATACTAGGAATATGGATTCCCCAAAGTGTTGCCTTTTGAATTTATTGAAACTGACATAACATTTACTCCCTCTATTTCTAAAAATCAAATAACTTTACCACTAGCAAAGATAGAAATACTGCAATAATTTAAATAATTATTTAGTCTTGTGTAGCTCTGCATTTTGCAGTTCTTCAGTTGTGCAGTGTTTTAAGTTTGGTAAATAGTTTTTCACGCACTTTTGTATAAACATAGCTTTTGTTATTGTAACTGGCTTGATGTTTTTGAATTTTTAATCTATATGATAGACAATTCCATTGACCAGTGGACAGCAGGAGGTGGAATTCTCATCTTCTAATTTACAGTAGTTTTTGAAAACACATAAATGAAGACCGAGGGTAGAGGCCGCTTTCTTTCTTTTCTCCCTTGGCTTCTTTGACTTCTGCCCCAGCTGGTGGACCCTGACAACTGCGTCTCGTGTGCTTATTTCGTGTCCGAGACCGACAGTCTTGCAAATTATTATGAAATGGTGGGGATGAGAAAGGTAAAGGCAGAACAACTTAAAAAAATTGCTTACTTTTCCTTGCTTTTATTTAGTATTTTTTGAGTGTGAACAGAGGCAAAGATACTTCAGTGCAGTAAGCCCAGTAATTCACATGCTGTTTTTAAGTGTAGAAGACAGAATACATTTCTGATTTTGTTCCTTAAAATGCATATTGAAATGATACTGTTGTTATGTTCTGCTAAATAAATCAATAAAGATGTGCAAATATGTGTTTTGAAAATTTAACGGAATAAAAAAATCAAACTAGACACTAAGAACTATTTGGTTGTGAAATCATCTCCCTTGGGAAATGGTGGAAAAAAGCTTAATCTCTAAGAATACTAGTAGTTTTATTACACAAAACATTGGAAAATATACTGTAAGGAAAAATTTTGTACTGATAACCGTCTCGAATGATGTGCCATTCCCTTTCTGTAATTTTTATAATATGTGAGAAAAATATGTTTTAGTAACTCGATCATAAATTCTCCTTTGAATTGGCTGTAGACTTTGATTAGAGCACACGTTTTAATAACCAAGAGTATGGATTCTAGAAACCAGGAGTTGTATAGAAACTTGAATAATAAATAATGTATAAAATGTACCAAGCTTCTTTCACACCTATCAAACACAGCTGCAATGCATGTTTGAACCTAGTATGAGATATCCATGTAGCATTCCCCTCCTTTCAGCATCATGGGCTACCAATCAAAAATATGACATTACACAATCTATTCCTGGCTTTTGAACACTGTTGCAAGTGTAATGAAGGAAGCAAGAAAACACCTTGAAAAATGACCATCCAATTGGCCCACCAAAATTCCTCCAAAGAGATAAATGTTATTGTTCCACAGAGATCAAACATGCATGTAGTAAAATATATTTTACTGGGAAAAGTTCTTAATCTTTTTTCCTCACATTTTTGTGCAGTTACTATTTCTTTCCCCAAAAGTAGGTTTTTTGCCTGGTTTCAAAATAGCAATACTTTGTACTTTTTCTTCATTCCAGTGTGTGATTAAAAGGGCAGGGTACAAAAGAGATTTCAGATTAGCTACCAGCATGCACGTAAGCTGGTGAGAGCATGAAGCTAATAACACCCAGCTAGGGGGTTTGAGCGCTGTGCAGGCCATTTACTTAAGAGTTGGACTCAACGATCCTTGTGGGTCCCTTCTGACTCAGAATAGTCTTGGGGAAGCGTTGAAGATTGTCATTCATTCCAAGTATTTATGTTTCCCTCTTAACACATCCTTTATTTGCTTGATGGACTAATAAAACAAGCTCTGACATTGCTTTCATCACCAATCTCTTCCTCCTTTTTTACTCTACCTTCACATTTCTGAATATTTTCAAGTAATAATTTTCTTTTCAGCTACTGCAGTCCATTACAGCAGAGAAACAAGATCTGAGTCTTCTCAGAGCTAGGCCCAGATTCCCTAAATGCCTGTGGCTCCTTCCACTCACATCAGCTACACCTCCATCAGGCTTTGAGGAGGAATCAACTTTTGCTGCTACTTACTTGTTCGTATATTATTAAGAAAATTATTTTATAATGAATACTTACATTACAACAAGAATAATTTTAGTATTGGTGACACTGTTTTTAAAAGATACGTCTTGTTATTCAGTTTGGATGACTACCTGCTAGACACAAATATGGAAATGGCTTTTCCACCTTACTCATTTTAGCTGTTGATTATAATTAATGGGAGCTTCTTAAGGACAAACATATGTTCTGAAGTAGCAGATGTTCAGTTTAAAAATTTGTCTTGGGAAAACACATCTAATCAGGGCTTATTTGGTGAAAGAGGACTCATGACAAAGAAATAATTAGTGTTCTGTAGACAAATGCTTTAGGGCTCCGAGTCCCTGAACTGTGAGGCCACAGTGCATTGATCTCGAGATGTGTCTTTGCATATTCCTCATCTGCTAATGACAGGGCAAAACAGAAGAACATGGGCTTAAATTCCAGTGGACTCTGACACTGAATGACCTAAGGGCTAGGGGATTTTGTAGGTATATCTGGAAAAGAGTAAACATACATAGAATCACAGAATCATAGAATGGTCTGGGTTGGAAGGGACCTTACAGATCATCTAGTTTCAACCCCCTGGCCACGGGCAAAGACACCCTTCCAGGTTACTCATAGCCCCATCCAGCCTGTCCTTGAATGCTTCCAGGGATGGGGCAACCACAACTTCACTGGTTCACCTGTTCCAGTGCCTCACCACTCTCACAATATAGAATTTCTTCCTAATATCTAATCTAGACCCACTCTCTTTCAGTTTAAAACCATTTCCCCTTCTCCTATTGCTACATGCCCTCGTAAATAGTCTCTCTCCGTCTTTCTTGTAAGCTCCCTTAAGGTACTGGAACACTGCAATTGGGTCACCCTGAAGCTCTCTTCTCCAGGCTTCACAGTCCCAATTCTCTTAGCTTTTTCTCAGAGGAGAGGTGCTCCATGTTTTGGTGGCCTGCCTCCGGACCTGCTCCAACAGGTCGATGTCCTTTCTGTACTGGGGATCCCATAGTTAGACATAAAACTCCAGGTTGGGTCTCACCAGAGTGGAGTAGAGGGGCAGAATCCTCTCCCTCGCCCTGCTGGCCACACTGCTTTGGATGCAGCCCAGGACACAATTGTTTTTCTGGGCTGCAAGAGCAGCCGACTCTTGTCCAACCTCTCATCCACCAGCATCCCCAAGTGCTTCACCAAAGGGCGGCTCTTGATTGGTTCATCCCCCAGCCTGTGTTGATACTGGGAGTTGCCCCAAGCAAGGTGCAGCACTTGGTCTCGTTAAACCTCATGAGATTCCCTGGGGCCACTCTTCTAGCTTGTCTGGGTCCATCTGTGACAGTGGACACGACACTGATGCTGATCAGGTGATGACAAGCATCAGCACTTTATTATCCCATGATACAACTCATACTTTTTCTCCATATCACAAGCATAACACATGCCCTTTTTTGCCTTATAATTGGTTAATACACCATGCACATGTGCCTCTGACCCTTTTCTAATTGGTCATAAATTTCTCTGCTTCTTGCTGTAAAAATGTCAACACATATCCACATTCCACACTTTGCTTTCTCGAAGCTGTTTGTCTGTCTTGTTCAAGGACGCAACTGTAACCCTTTAGAATTGGGTTGCCTGCAGCCACATCCTTGTTCTCTCACATATCTGGATGGCATCTCATCCTTCAGGTGTGTCAGCTGCACCACTCAGCTTGCTGTCATCTTCAGACTTGCTGAGGTGCCCTTGATCTCTTTGTCGGTGTCATTACTGAAGATATTAAATATGAAACAGGAAAGCTTAGCATTTTTGTTAGCCAGTTGATGTCAATAACAATAGCATACAAGCCATTGTTAGCCTCAGTCAAGCAATGGGGTAGCTGACAGACCAAGTAATTTTGGGAAAACGGGCTAAGTGTAATTTCCTTAAATAGTGATAAAGTGAATCCTGCAGTCACTGTGTTGTCGGTGGTCATTTCGCTATAATTTGCTTGTCCCAGAGGCTGAGGTACAACTACCATTCTTATCTGAAGGAATATGCCACACCAAGAATTGAGAAGCTCTGCTGAATTTTCTTCCAGGTTATTTAGGACTCAGTCATAGTTTGTGGGGGGGGTGTTGATTTTTTTTTTTCCCTTAGGTCAATAGCTGTAGCTAATATCAGAAAAAAAGCTTGTGCAAACAGCTTATGAAAGGTGGATGTTCCTCATATGACACAATAATTCAAAACAGTTTTGCATCATTACAGAGTTTTTTGTTGTAAAAATAAGCAAACAAGCAGAAGACTGATACCTTATGTTACACAGGTAAGATAAATGTAAACACATATAGAAAATTACATTAGCCATTCTCTATTCACACAGAATAACCAACAATTGGGAGACCTGATTAATTTGATTCATGGCTTTGGTTTTAACTTAACTGTATAAGCACAGAAGAAGCACAAAACAAAACACAGAATTGTGAAATTTATATGGAAGTCCTAGTAGGAGATCATGCAGAAATATTTCAGCTCTGCAGATAAAAATAAGCTAGACAGAAGGAAGTAAGTGTTTTTACATCTGATTCATTTAAGGAGAATCACCAGTGAAGTGGTTTGGCTTAATGTTTTAGAAGGATGAGTGTGCCAATCTAAGCTTAGAATAGCTAGTTAATTAGCATGTTTGTAAAAAAAGGAAGAAAACCTCCCTCCACTGCCTCAGGAGACATCTCAAGTCAAATTTTTATCATATTCATAAAAGGCCAAATTTGTATTTCAAAACTATGGAGACATAACCAAGACAATATTTGAAAAATGAAGTCCTTGTATTCACACTGATACCTGAGACAACAAAATGACTGCCATAATAATATTTCAAGATTATTTTTCTCATTAGAAATATACATTTCTTTTCATTAGTCTCGATTCATGTCTCTCTGAGAACAGTAAGACTTTCCTTTTTGACATGAGAGGATCGGCTTTGCATGGTTTCTGTTACTGTGTCTGTGCTGGAAGTTACACACTCTACTCTCACTCCTCAGACTGCAGAGGTCAGTGTCCCGGACAACCCCAAATGCTACAGAATACACCGTATCTATTTGTGCCCAAAGTTGTTCCTGTCTCTTTAAGAGTGAGTGCCAGTGGCTGGAAACACAACCGAGAGGGGTGGGGATTGCTGCCAACCCTTTAAATAGTTGGAGTCACCCAAGCAGATGTCTCTGGCCTTGTGGTTTTCTCAAGGTAGAGGCTCTGCTACTGGGTTCTTTTTTGTTTCTTTTTTTTCCAAGGGGGTTGCTCCAAGCGGGTTTTTTTCATGAGAGGGTGGTTTCACAACCCTGGACTAGTTTGGGGCAAATTCCAGGAGTGGCTGTCTGCAGCCATAGTGTTGTGCTGAGAGGAGCAGAGCTGCCCCGCTCCGGTCAGGGTCGCCCCAGCCCACCGGCAGCATCTCGCCAAGGCAAGAAGGCACTAAGTACCAGTCGGCCCAGATGGCTGCCTTGCCACCTCATGCTGAGAGGAAGGCGAAGTCTCTCCACAAATTCTAGTCTCTGATTGAGTACCAGCTGCCAGAGTGTGCAGCTGCATTTGCCAATGGAGCTGCTGCCACTGCTGGAGAGATTGGGGGATGGAAGGGAGAGGGCGGATGATGCCATTTTCCCTTTGTCTCCATACAGTGGTTGGGAGTGGGCATTGCCATCTTGAGGAGGTGTTACTCCACCATTTTAAGTTTCTCCTTGTGCCCAAGGGTCCCTGAGATTTCAGCAACTTGGTAGCTAGTGACTATTACTGTTATTTTTTCCTATTACTATTTTGGTTTTTTTTAGTAAACTGTTATTTTTTTGCTTATATCTACTTGTATTTGTTTCTCCTTCTTAGTGGAAAGGGATTGGTTAAACTACAGGGTAGGTAATGCATTCTAGAGTGTCCCCCTTAAATTGTCTTAAACCAAGGCACTCAGGGCACATTAGTGTAGTATCTAAAAAGCTACATCGGGGTCTCTGTTACAGGCACTATTGACACCTTAGGATTTTAGCTTTTGTATTTTTCATATATTTGTAACCCTGCAATTCTTAGTGTGTAACTCTAAAGCCCATATAAAAATCTTAGCTACTGCCTTTAGACAAAACAATCCATCTTCAGGCATGGACCTCAAGGACACCTTACTGCCTCAGGCCCAAGATCTGTAAACAATTGCTGGAAAGGAGGGAGCAAACTTGGGATGAATTACTTCTTTACCTGAAACTCTAAATTGAAGAGCTAGCCCTAATATGCTAATGGACCAAACTTATAAAAGTATGGAGAACTCATGACCCGTCTTCCATCTTGGGGAGCTGATCTTAGGGTGTCCACCTGGGGTGTAAGCCCGTCTGAGTGAGCTCTGACTGCCCTGGATGTACCTGAAGGCCTTCAAATAAACACCACTGCTTTTACCCTTTTGTTCTTTGTGAAGCCTCTCTCTTTTAGGTAGTCCCAGATAAGGCACCACTATGGTAAATGCACCTTTACTATTCTGGTGTCTTTTTTCCTCAGATTCTCTGAGATAGTAATTCTCATATATAGAATATATTGATACATAAATTGGCCAGATAGAAACTTTTTAACACGGTTTTGAGTATTAGAAAGCAGGCAGGCTTTATTGCAGCATGCTGCTCACTCAGAGCATTCTTCCTCTAATCACATGCCCCTAACATCAGGTAAACAGGGTTTATATGCGCTGATTACATATTCATCAGCTATCCCTGCTTACTTGATGTATATATATTGCTTTATTTTACATAATTGCACTCTTATCAGAAGTCCTTACATGTTTCTTTGGGGTCTTTTTTGGTGGTCTTCAATATCTGCTGTCCTTTTTAGGTGGTTGTTCCTAGACCCCCGCTTTTGAGTAAGTGCAATATCATTGGTTTGCATAACTTCAGCTTTGTCAGCTTTGCAGAGCTGAGCTGGCATCCTGTTGCATTTTGCACGACTTATGTTTGCCTAAGATACATCCTTCTATCTGCTTCTGCAAGGCTGTGCTGTTCTGTTCTACTGTCCTTATCAATATGAGAAAAAAAAAATCTTCAAATAGAAGAAAATAAGTCTATTTTCTTGTTCTGGAGTTTCCACTGTTACAATAAACTTATGACATTCTTACCTGCATACTTCCCATTACATTTTTGTTGATGTTGTTTTTGTTTGCATGTTTGTTTGTTTGTTTGTTTTTATGTGGAAGAGTGAATTATCCATGATGAAGGCTGAATAGGTGGAGAATCTGGGTTAGTGAGCCTTAGAGACCAAAAAATAAACAATCAGTAGTAGAAAAAACCTAGTCAACATTAAAGAGTAATCTGTACTTGAAACAGATGAGACTCAGTTTGTGTAGTCTGTGCCAATGCTGAGATACTCTTTTAAACACTGTTAAATAAAACAGAATTATAGATGAAGAATAGCTTAAGGCAAACAATTAATGAAAAAAGTACCCTGTTGTGAAACTCAGCAACTTAGCAGCTATAAAATGTGTATTATATTTAGAAATGTTAGAGCTAATTTCAGTTTTTAAATTTCAGGACGGGATGTAAGAGGTACTCAATAGAGTACATCTGTTAGCAGTTAACTCAAAACAGTCAACATATTGCTGACCTTGAAAATATCCAAGGAAAAAAGCCCTCAAAATAATTAATATAATGGGAAGGTAAGTGACAGTTCCGACCTCAGAATAATTAAATACAAGTTATTCTGTTGGTTGATGTGGTTTTTAGTGTTCTAGATCCTCTTGATCCCTAAATGATTTCAGAAAAGGTAAAGTTGCAAGTCCTCAGAGAGAACTCACATTCTAATGAAAATGACTGTTAAACTAGTACTTTCAAAACCACCTGAAACTGACAACACTTAATGCTTGAATTATGTTTTTATTTACTTACTCATGTAAGTATCATTATCTATAGATTTAGCACTTCAGTAGGGAAGAGTTGTCCATGATTCTTCATGATTCTTTCTTCAGGCAGAAGAAAGGAAGAGACATCTGGCCCAGCTCCTCTGATTTGATGCTCAGGTAGAGCAGGATCAGCAAGTGGTTAGTGGTGTGCAACACTCAGCAAATGTCAGAAGCAGTTAGAGGGAGAGGGCAAAAACACACTGGAGGAAGGAGGGGCAATTGATTGTACATATATGCAGCCATCAGCTCTAGGAAAAAAGTGCACACCATTCAAATATAATGTTGGAGAAGAAACTTGAATGCAAGACTGCTGTCCTTAGAAATATAAGCTGGTATTAGCAAAAGTTTGCATTAGGGAAAAAAACACACCAAAACCCAATATTCCTTTCAGCAGCATTCATCTACATAGGATATAATGAACAAAAAGCAAATTTTAAAATTTTATGGAAAGAAGAGAAGGGTGATTAATGTGCAGTCCAACAACAACAAGCTTTGTATACATACAGTGCACATGAGCCCTGATGAATAGTTACAAAACCAACATGAGTTTCCATACTTTCATGTAAGTCAAGGCGATTAGCAGGGAAGTCACTTGCTCATATCAGTGAGAGTCTGCCCTGCTGTACAGCAATATATATACTAAACCATTTCATGTGTGCCTGAATGAATAGGCTCAAATTTGCCTACATGAATGAGGCATGTATCTAGAGAGAAGAAACATAAACATTCATTAAAATCACACGTACTTTTGTGAAAAATGAAAGCAAAAACCCAACATTAAAATATGGTGAAACACATCAATTGCGATTATGTTGCCTACCTTGAACACTTGAAGTGTGGCTACATTCAAGTAAAAAAAGCTAGGCTGAAAGTTTTATCCCAAGTTCTTGGAAGGCAACAAGGGGGAATAAACTGTGTTTACTTTTTATACAGTTTGGTCTGAAGTAAGACTCTAGCACATGCTACAACATTAAAGAGTCTTTGACAGGTTTATATCCCATTTGAAAAAAGTGCTGAGAGCTAGATATCATAGGGGGTTTGCTTTCATATGCAAATCCAAGCTTTTGTGCCTGGTTCCCATCAACCATTCAGAAAACTGCAGACCTTTTTTAATCAAAATATTTTAACAATAAAACTTGAGAAAAGCAATCCTGAAGTCTCTTTGACTTAACAGAAGATAAAATCTATTGACAATTTTGTTAATGTATTTGAAAGATGCCATTTTTTCCTTTTCCAGTAATTGAGTTTAATGTCAAATCACAGATCAGTTCATTATCAGTCTGGGCTAGAGGCAGTATGACCTGCTTGAGTGTGTTTTGAACAGAGGTATAAATCTGAGATTGGATTGACTGGTCATGTTTTTCGGATAGTCTTGGGCAGTAAATCAGACGCTTCACTTAGAAACAGGTTTATTTGAATGGTGTTACATGCAAAAATCAATAAATAAATTTTTCTTTGTCAGACAGAATAATTGCTGGCAACCTGAGTTTTAACACGATGCAGGAGCTGGATCACTGAGGTAATTTATTTAATCAGCAAAGTTCCTGAGGTGGAACAACCGAATTTTGAACATAGGAGCTTTGGCAAAGGTTACAGAAGGATGCATAAAACTTAAGGTGTCTGAAATGAAATAGGCAGCAGACCTAAAAAGATTGGTATCATAGGATAATTACATACAAATTTCATGTGTTTGTTTGACGTATCCAAAATTTTATTAGGTTCTGATCCACAATTGCTATCCTTCACCATGCAAAGAGTTGATAAGCTGGTAGAGTGGAAGCAAGAAATGTGTCCCTCAACCCTGTGCAAAAAGGTATGTAGGAGCAGGGCTGGTGTTGTAAATGTTTAGATACAGTTCCCTGCAGCAAAATGTAAAATACAAATGTAGCTCAAGAGATTTTGCTGCCTGTGACAAATTGAGACTATACAACCTTCTCAGTCTTCAGTTATCCAAGCATTTTGATACCTCTACTGTTTTCAAATGCTTCCCAGGTTATGACAAGAATCCATAGTAAAAGTGGATGCTTTTACCATAATAACTAAAAATGCCTTCCCCTGCTCTCTGTGAATTTATAAACAAAAATTTGTCACACAAAGCAGAATATGGAAAGAACTGGTCCAAGTCAAGTGTCATTGATTTGAATGTTTGCATTTTTCTTAGTTTAAGACAATTATATGGGGCATAAAGTCCCAAATGGGCTACCTCCCCTTTACTTTTAACCACTTCATTTTCACCAACAAAGAGAGATAAATGTGAGAAGATTTTAATGGAAAAAATAACAGTTTACTAAAAAGCAAAACAGCAACAACCAAGATAACAGCTGTAACCACTAGATACAAAGGTGCTGAATCCCATGGACTCCCTGGGAACAAAGAAAACAAGATGGCAGAGAAGCCCCTCCTCCCAAGATGGTGGCTGCCATAGCAGACTCTGTGGACCAGACGACAAAGAGTATATGGCAGATAAGTCCCGCTCAGCTCAACCTTCCCCCTGGAATAAAAAACTGGGAAGGTAGGAGCTTATAAAGCTGCAGTTCCAGTGGCAGATGGGGGATGGTGGTGTTGTCTGGGGCAGCTCCCGAACCGCAGTGGCAGTTTCCCTGCTTCCTTTTGGGTGGATGGGCCCAGGTGGTGTCAGTGCTGCAGTTCCAAGTCACTGCTGTGTTGCAGGGGAAGAAATGGTCCCGCTGAGCACTCAAAAGATGTGGTGCCAGGTCGGGTCATCCCAAGTGGTGGTGAGCGTGTGTGAGGTCAGTTCTGCCACTTGCTGCCTCCTCCTGCTGCCTCCTAGACTCAGTTGATGTAGGTGCTGCTGTCTTGGGTCACTGCCCCAATGGGGGGGGAAATAAACAGTTCTGCTGAGCACTGAAGAGTGGTGGCCCTGGCCCTCCCCCAGTCTCAGCTTGGAATGGCAGCTGTGGAAAAGTATCGCAAAATTACTTCTGAAACAGTAATAGATTTCCAAATGCAGCTTCTTGGGTTGTTACTTTGAGACCTGAACCAGGCAACCTCCTCCAGAGACTGGAGAGAAACAAAAGAGGGCTCAAGCATGTGCGTTCTGTCTTTTTAAAGGGACACAGTGCACCTTCCCTCCCTGAATCTGGGGCAAAACACACAAGTTAGGTGTCAGGTCTGAAAATGACACGACATTGGGCAAGTTGGCATAGAGAATGTACGGAATACTCAATGATTTTTTGGTTCACCCAGGACACATTTTTTGAGATAATCTGTCAAGCCAAGAAAAGGGAATAGTTGAAGTGAAGGGAGGAGCAAAACCACAAGATGTATGAAAACCAGTCTTAAAATGTCACGCCGGTAAAACAATCTGTAGCCCTTTGGTCATGTAGTACATGGTGAATCAAAGAGGGAGGGAGGGAAGGAGGGAGAAAGGAAGGAAGGAAGGAAGGAAGGAAGGAAGGAAGGAAGGAAGGAAGGAAGGAAGGAAGGAAGGAAGGAAGGAAGGAAGGAAGGAAGGAAGGAAGGGTGGGCTTAGAATCTTGGCCATTAAGTCTTCCTCTTTGTTTTCTGGCCCTACACCTCTGTTACCTCACTACCCATATAGCTTGCTGTAGGCTAATACAGTTCATTAGATGAAAGAACTGATTCTACAGGGATAGTTTTCTCTTTACCCCCATGGTTAGGAGAAAGAAAGGAGAGGAACTGTAACTGACTGCTTAAATTGCCATAATATGTCACAGAAGTAGGGAAGATATACTCTATCAACAATCTGTCTCTAGGAAGTTGAACTCAGAAAGAATACAGCACAAAAGCACAGAGGTTGAGCATTTATATGTGACATACTTTACCTGATTTCTGGGTTTTGTTAAGTTATTTTTCAAGATCACAATTATCTTAGCTATTTTCAGTTCCCGAACTACAGCTTTATATAGAGGAAAAGACGTACGTGACTGAAAATACATACATGATTTGGTTTAGTAACAGTTATTTAAGTATAAATTATTTTATGTAAAGCTACAGATCTTAGGCTCAGTGTAGGAAAGACGAGAAATTAGGGAAATATCAAAAAGGTAAATAAGAGTTCAAAAGAGTTCGGTAGTGTAAGTTGTGCTCTTCATGAATATACTTAAGAAATACTTTTCCTACAGCTACATCTTTATTTGACATTACACCTTCCTAAATAGTGAATTGTTCTTGTGTACTATGCAAAGTCTTCAAGGCTTTCCTATTCCTAATAGTCACTTATTGATTCAAATTATTATTCAGTATTGAGAGTGGAAACTGTAAGTGTAACACAAGTACGCATTATACTATTTAGTGGCTGACCTGATGCTTAAATAATATACATTCTTCCTAAGTATTCAAGTATACCCTTTCCACAAAATTTTTTACTATTCCAGATAACCGATTCATCACCCCAAGACATGCATTTATTTAAAGTTCTTACCAAAATCAGACTGGCGTTTTTGTAAATTGTTCATCTTAGTGGCAAATTCATGAGTATGTTCAGTTTTTACTACAGTTCTATATGGAATGATAGCTCAGTATTTTTCTAGTATCTCCACAGGCATTTCCTTACAGGCTGGAAGAGAGCGAGACACATGGAATAGATGCTTATCTTTAATACCTTTTTCAGTGCTACTAGCAGAAGGGCTCCTCAGGTAACCAGTTGAGAACCCAGCTCTCTCCGCTCTCCTCTCGGGTTAAATGGCTTCTGGGAAATGAGTTGTAATAGATGATGAGGCCTCTGCCATCAGATCCTAAGGTTGTTCAGTGACTGGTTTCCTTTCAAAAGTTTGATTCATTATTGTTATCATTGTTATTATTATCATTATTTTGTGGAATAACAAGCTTGGGGAGGGAGAAATGAATTTTGCTTTAGTCATTCCAGTACATTTTTTCTCAATTATTTCTAGCATTTTAGGTGCTTGAATTCTGTTTGCTTCTTGTGTCGTTTCACACCCTCCCACTTTCAAGACACATGCAAGCATTAAGCATTTTAATTGTGGGGTAAACTGACATTTCACAAGAAAACAGTAGGATGGGGAATTCTATGAATATAAAGCATTGCAAGATTCCCTTCAGAGAGTCATCCTTAAACTACAATGCTGTGTAATCTGTTCGGCTTACTCCGTCTCTGATGGACAGCATTATCACAACAAGGCAGGAGAGCCAAGTTAATGCTTGTCCTTCCAGTTTTATTCCATCTGAGCTGCTATCAACATTTATCAGAACTTCAGGATGTGGACATTCTTCTTTAACTCCATATATAACTAAATTACGTTCGCTAATACAGTTTATAATAAATAAAATAATTCATTTATTCTGCGCATTGTTATGTCATTCCAGCTGGCAAGTCCAGAAAACTGGCTGACATCTTTATTGTCATATAAAGTGGTTTAAAAGCATGAGCACCACAAAAGCCTAAGTAGAGCATACTGACATCTGATGTTGCATTTTTTTTTGAAATTTAGGAACTAAAAATAGTTCATTTAATCAGAAAATTACTTGTGAATAATTCTGTGCATATGACTTCTCTCTTTCAAAGCAACGGCATTATATGCAGGCAGGTAGGAATTTAGAGGAGCCTCACCATTTAGATTTACAGCATTTTTTAACACTGATTTTGAAACCAGACAGGTCATGGGGAAATTGTCTTAAGACACCAAGAGATAAAGTTTCCTGAGGAGGGAGTAAGTGAGTCAAGGCTCAATAGGAGAAAAGCTGAAATCCCAGGAACTCAAATCTCCAAGCTGCAGGATATCTAGGCAGTTTTCTGTCTGTAAATTTGGTTTCTGATGGAAATATCTGATGAAAGATTTTAATATAACTGGCATTCTCTTTCAGTAAAGAAGTTTCCCATGATTCACCACACATTTTGAATACAGTTGGGACTCATCCATATTAAGAAAATCTCATCA
This sequence comes from Amblyornis subalaris, assembly GCA_018881555.1. NCBI lineage: Eukaryota > Metazoa > Chordata > Aves > Passeriformes > Ptilonorhynchidae > Amblyornis > Amblyornis subalaris. Next base: position 4,075,164 of record JACAXG010000072.1, read on the forward strand.
GAAAATCCACAAAATGGTTGCAATTAGTATAAACCCAAATAATTGGACAGTCATAAAAATAGCATAGTATGCAATAAAAAGTAAGCATGATTCTTTCATTTTAGAAAAGCAAAACCATTTGAATTAAAAGGATTTTTCTTGTTGGAGGTGGTGGTTTTTCTCCACTTCCAGTTCTTGCTTTTTCCATAGAGAAATGTGTCAAAAAGATGGAGAAGCTTTCACATCCCGTGAGTTTTTCGTGATAGTTTTAACGGCAGCCCATTAGACCAAGAGGCAATCTTTCAAGGTGATGTAGGGGGATTGTGCTATGCAACTCTCATTAAAATCACTGGGAACCTGGAGGCTAAACCTCTTCCTGGCTTTGAAAATATACCCTAAACTACAGTAATTGCCATTTATCTGTGCTTGAATTAACTGGATGATTAATAATATTTAATTTTTTAAATATTATGATTCTACTTCTGGGTACCAATACAGTTACGTTTCAATGATATAAGCGCATGTAAAATCCCAAAGCATACTCTTTTTCATTTGTCATGTAGTAAGCTCACATATACACAAATGTAAATTTTTCATTAGTCATATCAATTAATGATCTTATTACAAAATAAATAGTAGAGAAATTTCTGTCATAGAAGGGAATATTGTTCATTTTTATGCATGCTAACTTCTAAATAAAATAGTTATCATGTGAAACCGTGAAAAATTAATCAAACTAATAGACATTGATTGTAATTCAATGTAATGTAATGTAATGTCATTATTAGTAATTCTGAAATGTTAGTGCATATACGTGTGCAAAAATCTCTCTACAATTAATTAAAAGAAGTAATGTAAGGAATATTAAAATTGAAAGATTAAAGCAATGAGCTCAAAATGATAAGCTGTAGGGCTGGGCAACTTGATAGACTGCAATATACCACTTAAATGTATTGAGTATGTCAGCAAATGTAGATATAAGTGGTCTTTGAACACGAAGCTACTAGCACTCTATTTTCTCACTTACGGATGTTTATTTGACTTCTGTTACAGATTGTGACTGCCACTGATGGGTTACTTGAGCACATTGTGAGTAACTGTCTTTTCATATGTGTTTACATTCTGTAAATATATTAATTTCGTAAACACAAGCCTTTTTGAAAGCATTGCATGACTCTGAAATGTGAAGTGAAAAAGTACAATACATGAGAAGGATTAGATTATTTAAATCTCCTTATATGTCCCCTTTTGCTGCCTTAGATGAAAGATTCCTTAGTATCTATTAAAATAAGATTTTGTTTATCCTTACACTACATTCAAGAGGAAGAGCGATGTCAAAATTTCAGTGAAACTGATTTCTAACTTCAGATTCAAGCACAGTTTAAAATCAAAGCCAGAGTTTTGACAGCCCTATCATAAGTCTAATCTAATATAATAAAATAAGTTCTAATCTGTGTACAAAATCTGTGACCTGTGATTTTGTTTGTTTTCTTGTTTGTTTGTTATGTTTTTCAAATACAAGTTTTGTATGGCATAAATATTAAAATCCACTATCTACTTTCCAAGAAACAAACATGTACAAAACAAAAATATTTTTAGCAATGCAAATTCGAAGGAATAGATTCACAAACAAGTAGAGCTATTTCTCAAGTAATCAAGGAGTAATCAATAACTGTCCTTGAAAAATCTAAAATCTAAAACCCACCAATATGCTGAAAAACTTTACAGACTCAAAGGGAAGGAAAGCCAGCAGTAAAACAGGAGCAGCATCCCAGTTTGTCACAGCTAGAGGCAAACATGAAGCTGACAAAAAAAAAAAAAAGTTACAATCAAATGCCAGAAAGGATAAATTTTGGATTTCATTTCCTGGCTTTCTGTAATTAACAAAAAGAAGAAAGGGGAAAAACAGCTGGTGCCAAAACTCACAATGAATCCCCTAGTGCAGTCATGTTTTAATAGGCCACAGAAACTAAGGGGACAAATCTGTATCACATACCTAGAGCAAACATAATCTTGACTTAGACAGTAACAGAAAGATTTAACTGCAAATTATCACCCAGATCATGGAGTTCAGTATCTGAAGATGAAACTAATTCACAGTAGTGCTCCTTATATTGCCTCTCTTCCAATTTCCTGCTCTCCTACCCTGTCCCACTGTAGTGCATGCTCATTATACTCAACAAAAAAGGAACATAGCCATAGCTCCGTCCTCATTTTGACAACCGATAACATCATTTCATCTATCATTTTCTCCAACAATAGGGTATTCAGTATTAGTTTGCAGAAAAGATCGCCTTTTGAAGGTGTTAAGAACTGATTTAAACTGAATCTGGGTACCTGACTACCTAAAAAAAATCTGTCCTTTCCTTCCCTCTCTTCATGAGTCTACAAAGTCAAAAATAGAACAGTGCAGTGCAGTGCAGTGGCTGCTCCGGCACAGGTGTCCAGATTTGAAGTAACTGTTACTGCAGTACGGGTCTCTCAGCAGCCTTAGTAGACTCCATAACATAGCCACTGTCCAAAGTTAAGGACTGTTCTTTAAGTGTACTGTATATAGTGGAGACATCTGCTTACACAGATGACTACCAGAATCATCTGTCAGATCTTTTATTTCATGACTCTTGTGCCTGCTATTTAGCTATTCCTCTCACACTGATATTTCTTAGATGAGAGTCCATTACTCAAATGAAATAATTCTGCGCTATGTACTAACCGCACTGCTGATGCAAGTATATTTTGCTCAGGCAATGTAAATTTAATATAAATTGTTCTCCTCAATTTTATACTTGGAAGCCACTAAAAAAAGAAGTATGTTGAGTTAACCCTAGTTCAACATTCTTCTTCTCCAGGATATTTTTTCTTTCTACAAGTCTCTCTGTTTCTTCTCCCAGGTTTTATTTACCTGCTGATGAACGGATAAAAAAACATTTGTTGGTAGATAGCAGGTAGATTGCTGTTTTCTGAAATGATTGTGTTCATACTGTGAACTAAAAAAAAGCAACAGAATTACATCTACAGCTCTTGTCCTTCACACTGAAGATGAAAATGAGTAAAAATTAATTGCTATTATTTAACTTGTCTTTATCTGCCTTCTAATAGATTTAATTTTTTCTCCTCTGCTCACCAGCATGTAATGCTCCCTATTCTAGTTCCTTGGCCTATTTTTCCTTCATTGTGTAACCAGCCCTACATTGTATGGTCAAAATCCTCCTCTCTTTTATAGCACACTTTTTTCATTTCTAATTCTTCTGACCTGTTTCCTCCATAAAAGGAGTGTCTGCTCATTCTAAAATGATTGCTTCTGTCTTTATTTCCTCCTACATTCTCAACATTTTTCCCATGTGAGCTTCTCCCCATCCATTGCCACCTTCACAACTGTCCTCAACAGTCCAAACAAACTCCTGATTGCTAATATCATAAATTCTTCCTCTTGTAATTTCTTTCTGAAAATTTATTAATTTCATAAAACAGTGATTTTTTTCATAAACCAGAATATACTAGGTATCAAAATCTTGGAAGTATTGGGTTTATTCACAGTTGAACAAGAGGATGTGCTTGTAACTGAACAATCTGGTGGACTCAACGTAAGTTTGAATCTTGACCATTTAAAGCTGCCTATGTTCTTCCAAAAGAACATTTCATACCCCCAAAATACATTTATTTCCCCTTCAGAAATTCATGGTGCCACTGGGGAATGGATGGGATGCTGCACAGCTAAAATTGTGTGAACGGATGCTCTTCTGACACTAAAAAAACCCACCAACAAACCAAAAAACAACACTACCACTCCCTAACAAACAAAAACAAATCAACCAAAGCCCTACTTGGCTGAAGTCCAAATTATTTCAATTTATGGCCAGAGGTTTCATGTTAACCAATTATAGTAATGACACTGAAATTAGAAAAATCTTTTTGTGTAATACAGGAATAACACAAGGCCTGCTTTTGGCAGATTCAAGAAAAGAGTTCCAAGTGAAAGTATTTGACACTGTTCCACACAAAATCCTTGTCTCTAAACTGGAGAGACATTGATTTGACAGATGGGCTACTCGGTGGGTCAGAAATGGGCTGTATGGTCACACTAAAAGGAAGCGTGTTCAATGGCTTGATATCTGGTTGGAGACCAGTGAAAACTCGTGTCCCTCAGGGATTTGTGTTGAATCTGGTGCTGTTTAATATATTTTTCAGCAACATGCACCATGGAACTGAGTGTACCCTCAAAAAGTTTGATGGTGACACCAAATTATGTCGTGCAGATGACTTGTTGGAGGGAATGGATGCCATCCAGAGGGACCTGGACAGGCTCGAGTGGTGGGCCAATGCAAACCTCATGGAGTTCAACAAGTCCAAGTGCAAGGCTCTGCACCTGGGTCACAGCAATCCCAAACACAAATACAGGGTGTCTAGAGTATGGAATGAGAACAGCTTTGGGGAGAAAGACTGGGGATGTTGATGGACAAGACGAGTCCACCATCTCCTGGAACTGTGCACTTCCAGCACAGAAAGCCACAAAAGAAATCTGGCCAGCAAGTTGAAGGAGGTAATTCCACTGGCACAAGTTGCTCAGAGACATTGTCAATGCCCCATCCCTGTAAGAGTTCAAGGCCATATTGAATGGGGTTTTAAGAAGCCTGGTCTAGTGGAAGGTGCCCCTGCCCATGGCAGGGGGTTTGGGACTAGATAATCTCTGAGGTCCCTTCCATCCCAAATCATTCTATGATTCCATGATTACCAGAATTTGGCTCATATTTGTGTCTCAGACTGTGTCTTTTGTACACAAAAATTATGACTGAAAAGGTCAGAAAATAGATTTTTAAAAGAGGTGATGGTTGTAGATTATGTAGCACCTTTTGCTGTAATTCACTCACATCCCTTTATACATGGCTTCCTCCACAGAATCATAAGGTATGCAATGGAAAACAGCTGTTTTAACAATAGGACGTGTCTGATTTGCCCAAATGATATGATACTGCTGCATTAGTAAGATGAAAACTTTTATCTTCCTCAGAGACTCACTTACTGTAGTCATTTCAATAGATGAAATGTCAAACCTCTTGGGAATATCAGCTGTGATATATAGAAAAGTAATTGACTTGGGAAGCTTTAAGGTAGTGAGTCAATACAGGTGACTGCAGAACTGACTAATGCAGATGCTTACTTATGTGGAGAAGAGAAAAAACTGTCATAGCAGTTTCTGTGAGAAATAAAGTAAAATTGTAGCTATTAAAAAACTAAAATCCCTTCACATTTAATCAGAGAGCTCCTTCACACTCATTCTTATGAGACTGGTCCCCTTGTAAACGTTTTATCAGTAGCTATGGATACATCAGTCCTCATTCTTGCATAGTTCTTCAAGTGACCAAGAGAACACAGTTGTGTTACGTATGACATGGACCAGCCTATTGCACTTTTATAGAGTGTGGTAAAAATAACATAAATTTGAAATTCAAATTACCCTAAAATATCACCTAAAAATAGTTTTGCTGAAATCAAATTTTAAACATGAATATTTAAAATGTAAAAGCTTAGCTGCAAGACATAAATATATCAAAAACATTTTCCATACAGTGTGAAATAAGCTAAATCTTTATGTTAAAACTTGGACTCATGCACTGCAAAACGATCCTATGTGTCCTTAGATTGCTTTAACTTCTCCAATTTGGAGACCTCATGCTAGACAACACGATAGAAATTGATACAGTTTTTTGTAAACTGCCCAGTTGATTAACTTTCAGTGACCCCGGATTGAAACATCTGGTTTGTTTTTTGACTTTTCTCTTATAATGAACAGTCCTTAATAAATGAGCATAACAAATACTAGGATGCAAGTACAAAAGATCGTTTGTTTCAAGTTTCTCAGATCAGAAGAGCACTGAACTGGTCTAAATGCTATGAAAAAAGGTTAATGACCTTTTTGTAACCTCTGACATGGTGGTGAAAAATAAAACCAAAGCATATGGGGGGTTTTTTTTGCATTCTAATTAAAAAGGAATTTTAACTGTGAGCATTCATGTTTCATCCTTCTGTTGGTATTTTGTTTGGAGTTGACTTCTCACTAAGAAACCTATGTAGGTAAAATATAACATGGATAAGTCTGTGAAACTAAGGACTTCATAGTACAAAAGCTCCATATTCATATTTAATTTTGTCATTTATGTTATGTAGAACTTATGAACCAGTTCTAATCATGATCAGAGCTAAGTTATAATAATTTTCTTACATTCTTCAGCTTACTGCAATTACAACTGATTTGAAAATCAGGTCTGAGGAGTGCATCCTGAATATTAATCCACATAAATAATACAAGTTTATTATTAAAAGGATTTGAAACAAGCACATGTCTACAGGGATTTTTTGAAAATTAATCCTCTTCAAATGCTCAGACTAGAAGTAACCAGCATTATAAGATAAATTAACTTTATCTACCTTTCTTTTAGAGAAGTTTTGACACCTGCAAAATGTGATTTTATTAAGGTATATTATTTAAGTCTGCAACTCCTACTTAAGAAAAATCGCACTGTGTCCCAGTTTCACTTGCAGGTGCTGAGAATGGGCGGAGCCTTGAGTGGTGTGGGTGTGGCTAGGTTGCTATTCTGTACCAAGTGTTTCATCACCGGGGGGCATGGCTTCATGGGAAATCAAAAAGGGAAGCAGCAACATTTTGTTCTGTTTCTCTCTTGCACTGTGTATTTTGTCCCTCTCCTGCTGCTGCTCAATTCTTCCTGTCCCTTGGGAAGATCACAACTCCAAGTGCCAAATACAGCTGAGCCCAATAGAGTGCACATGTGCCATGGTGCCAGTGCAGTAAGCAGCCATGGGCACAGAGTGGTGGAGGCAAGCCCAAGCCCAGCTGAGCCCAAGCCAAGCAGAGAGGAGCCGAACCGAGTGGAGAGGAGACAAGCCGAGCTGAGTACTGTTGACCACAGCTGAGCCCAGCGGTCTGTAAAGTGGGTGACACGACATGGACAATTCTATCTTATTTTTGTTAGTTCAGTGGCAGGAAATGCCGGCTGGGGAGAGCGCCCACCATCTTGTCTTTGTCTCATGGGCCATGAGGAACTGAGTTGAGGTGGTGAACACCTTTTATGTGTAAAGAACATTCTCTTTTGCTTATTTTTGCTACTAATATTACTGCTGTTACTGTGCATTTCTTATTCCATTGCTGTTTGTTTTCAGTAGACTGCTATCTCAGCCCGTATTCTCTGCTTCTATCCTTCTCTCACCGGAAAAGGGCAGGGGAAAGGGGAGCGGCTTATTTGATATTTAATTCTCAGCTGCTTTTTAAACCACCACACACTAACATGACCATCTTTTTCCTTCCTCATTCATTTCCATTCAGGATTTTAAAGACTTTTTCTAAACAAGAGATCTGAATCTTCCTGCACTTTTATTAGTTTAGCTATACCAAATCTAAGTCCCATTTATAGACAGCTTGGTAAAATCCATAGACTAAATCAAGATTTAGAAATATTTCAAACAATATTCTAAATTCAAGTGCTGCAAATCAAATCAAGCAGATCAGCCAAATCAATAACCAACTCTCCTAGATAACATAACCAAACTAATTGCCAACCAATCACACTAAGGTTATCATAGGTGTGTTCAAGCTGCAATCATGAACTGAAGTTTCCTATGCAACATTGTATGACAAAAATTTTCCTAAATTACTACTTGAGAGAAAAACCTGTTCCTCAAACATGCTTATTTAGTACTGAAATTATCTAACTGCATGAAGTGAGTTTACTTGGGCTTTATCATATTAACAGTAGGTCATTTACATCATCTTCATGTTGGCAACATCATTGTTCTTCCATTAGTTCAGAGCTAAAATTGCCCCATTGAACAAGAGCTACTCCAAAATATTATATGGAAAGAGTCCAGCCTCAGAAGTTTCTGCTCAAAGTATTTTCTATCAGTTTATGCACACCTTGCTGTTCAACTCTGTAAACCAACAGATCAAAATATCACAAAGCTTTATTGCCTATATTTTGAGGAGTGAAGTCCAAATACCTTTTTCTGTAAAAGGTAATATTTTTTGCAATTCCCTTCTCAGAAATTTGCAAGGAGTACTCAGAGTCCAAATACTTATAGCACAGCTGCCAAAGTCTTATGATAGTCAGCAACAACTTCAGAGTAAACATTTAAGTACTTGTTTACCTCATAGTAGCTTATGTAGTCTCAACTAAAGCACAGCAGTTAAAGAAAATCTTTTGTAAGGTTTAATTGTATGAGAGCCATAATATTATTTGCTTGGGAGATGGTCCTGATCTTTTAAGAAGTCACTGCATTAGAAGGTTGAATGACTCACACAGCGGGATAATTTTTTTAAAATTCTGATGAAAATATCACATTACAGAATGGGAAAATTTTTCTGTTACATGATAAAACCCTGGTCTTTAACTACCTGCAAAGTGAAATAGCCAACCCTGAAAAAATAGGCTGCCCTTGCTCCCTCCAGGCCTGTCACAGAATCCATTGGCTTCTGGAGGTCATAACAAGTCATCAAAAACAGCTCTCTAGGTCACCTTTGGGACTGAGAAGAGTAGGGGAAATGTTACTGGATGCAGAAGAAGAGCATCTTGGGACTGTACAAGTCTTCGTAGAGGTTGCTCGGGGGATACTGGGAGCTGGTGGCTGCTACTGGATGCATCAAGTGTTTAAACCTCGCTGCTGAAGGGCTCTGCATTGCACATATATCCATACACTTTTTCATGAGTTGGCCTCTATCCTGGTAGTCCAGAGAGAGGAACAGGATGATGCTATTGTTGTTTGTACTTGTATGAGTGCAGTGCATCTCTATAATGTATGTGGCTGGCCACATATATATGTTCCTGTGGTGTCTTAGCCTTACTACTGGTTGGACCACATGTCCTGGTGCTGCAGCATCTTTATCCCTGTTGGGCTATCATGCTTGGCAGCCTTTAAAAAATATTAGCTATTGTTAAAATTTATCAAAAAGGTGTGACACCTTGTTATGGTCCATTTATTAAAATTATTTAGAAATTTCTCTCCCTGAATTAAGGTGCAAATGAGACCATATGCCAGTGTCAATAGTATGGATTTTATTTTATAGTAGATATGAGAGAGAGAGAGAAAAAGGAAAAGAAAGAAATAGAGAGAGAAAAAGGAAGACAAAGAAATAGAAAAAAGAGATGGGGGGACAGAAAGAGAGTAACAGAGACAGATTAAAGAAAATATCACCACTCCATGGATCCCAACTTTGTTCTGTTGATCTTCTCCATCTGGTCTTTTTGGTAGTGAAGGTCCTCCCAGAAACATAGAATTCCATGGATTAATATACATTCAGGTTAGGTAGGAAAATCCAGGCACCCCCCTCCCGGGGAAGGCAGGAGAGGGCAAGTTTGACACTGTCTTTTGCAGCAGATTTTGGATCCGTTGTGTCACTTTGCATCATGCGCAGTCCTCTGGTTCAAGGCCTCAGGAATGAGTCTGGGAGGCACTTGAGGGGGGTCTGTGATGGATTAAGACACCTCATCAGCTGCGTCTCACATGAATGTCCCGTGGTTGTGGCCTCCCCAGGGTTGGGGGTTCCATAGCCAGTTTGCTTAAGGGAGGATGGGTTTGCTGCCCCTGAGCAGAGGTTACGACACACTGAAACCTGCTCCCCCCCACCTCGGTCGGGGGGGAAATCTGTGCAAACCTGCTCCCAGCAAATGGGTCTGTGGGCTATGGCTTCCTGCACTCCCAGCCAGAGAAGATTCTTGGCACAGCTGCTGGGTTTCAGTCTTGTTTACTTCTCCCCAGACTTGAGATGATTGGACAATAGGTCTTCCTTTATCTAATCTCAGCACCTTAACTCTCAGTCCAAAGGTCCAGTCAGGCATCTCTTAGGGAGGGGTGGGCTTTGGTGGCTTCTTTAAACAGTTTTGCTATAATAAGAAAACTTTTTTATAACAATGTTTGAGGCATGAACTATTTCAGTCTCTTACACACGTTCTTACAAAGAAGTGATTTTGCATTACTTTCATTTACAATGAAAGAAATTAAGGGGGGGGGAAAGCAGGATAAAGCATAATTTTCATATTAGTTATATATAACTTTCATGTATGTTATTATATGCATTTTTTTAGCATCCTCATATGTTCTAACTCCTGGAATGACGCTCTGTACTATTTCTTCCTTACTTTTTCTGTATACCTTCTTTCCCTCCCACCTAAAATAATAAACTGCCATTCACATAACTTTTTCCCTCACTAATTCTAGGGCAAAATTCAAGACTCTTTGATACTAAATATTAGTGTATATAAAGACACATACAGCTTCAATATGACTGAAGTCACTCCGAAGTTCCCAGTAGATCATGAGAGTCACAAGTAGTATAATGCCAGTTCCCAGTACCTCTGCCTTTCCTGGAAGTGAGTCTTTATGGATGATTGTTTATCCAAGTGTGGTGGTTTAGCCTTTTGTGGAATTCTGATTGGTTAAAACAGCTGATGGACAGCCAGTTAAACTAGTGATGTGGCTTAGAAACGCCTCTGTTGGTGACCTGTTTAAGAAGGGACCCAGGAAGTGCGTTCTGTCTTTTCCGCCTGCCCTCCTCTATGGGAAGGAATGGTCCTGGGACCGGGCCCCGTTCCATCTAGCCATGGCGGGGCTGAGCCGGCCTGGCGGCCACAGAAGCCGAGGCCGCCGAGGAAGAAGGACTGCCCCCGGAGCTGGCTGCGGTGAGAACAAAGGCAGTGGGCCTGGGAGCCGAAGCTGCTGCTGCAGCTTATGCTGATTCACAGCACTGAAACCACTGCCAGCTGCTGCAGGCACAAACCCATTGGAGCTGATTCTTTTTGTGAGCCGTGGTGAGACTGTAATAGAACCAAACTCTTTTTCTCTGTAACTCATTAAGGAGCATGGGGGGATGTTCAAATTCACATAGCCTGAGAATAAGAACACTTTATGCTATGAGCAGATGATGATAAGGCTTTTGGAGATTGTGAAGGAGAGAGAGAGACTTTACTTTTAGGCTGGAATAACTCGTCCTTAAAAGCCTAACCCCTTTCTTGTGACCCACGGACTGCGAGTGTCTCGTGGGAGAGAGATTCACCACCACAGAGTCTGGGTGGGCTGTGGTGTTTTGTGAAGGTTTGGAACCGTGCTGAAGACACTCTGCAGGGATCTATCTTTTGTGGAATGGATCCCTCAGCACAGCAGAAAGAACTCTTTCCCATAAATGGCGATAAGGACTCTTAATTATAGTGACCAAAATCCCACATTTTATTTTCGCTTTGTGCGATCGGTAAGAAAGGATGGGGAGGTATTGGGAAGAGAAAGGGTGTCTGGAGATTCACCTTAACTTTCATTATTCTTTTCACTTTAGTTCTGTTCTATTAGTAATAAAATCTTTTTACTATTTCAAGTTTGTGCCTGTTTTGCCATATAGTTCTTCCGTTCTCCTCAAAAATCCATGCTTTTCCTCATGGAAATAAAAGCTAATTCCCCTAAAGAATAACTTCTCATGGCTGTCTGGCATATCACCAGGCAGACCCACGACACCAAGCGTAACTCATTTAAAAATAAAACATTGTGCAGCTAACTTTTCAAGACCCCTGCTAGTGGAGTTTTTTAGTTTGTTGAGTGTTGTGCTTTGTGGTTAGTTGGTATTGAGTTTTTTGTTTTTTGTTAGTAATGGTTTTTACACGGTCAAAACCGGCAGTTATTACAAGTGTATGTAACCAGACAGAACCCTCCAAAAAGGATGCGTCTGTTCAGACCCATTCCTGTGCGGAATGTTTGAGTCTATTAGCAGTACCAGGAAGCGTTGCAGAAAAAGCATGCCTACGGCGTGAACAGGTGAATGATCTTCTTTCACTGGTGGCCGAGCTTAGGGAGGAAGTAGAAAGGCTATGGAGTATTAGGGAAAGTGAACAGGAAATTGATTGGTGGAGTTCTGCCCTTCTATCCTTGAGGGAGGCTCACCAGGAGTCAGAGGACTCCTATGCCTCCCAGTGTCAGGCAATAGGAGGACACCTGGTGGATGAAGGGGAATGGAAATGGGTCCCCATTCGAGGAGGTAGTAAAAATTCCTCCCAACCTCCATCACCTACCAGGGTGCCACTTCAGAATAGGTATGAGGCCCTGGATCTAGAAGATCAGCCAGATGACGTAGAAGAGAATGATCTGTCCAGTGAGCCTCCCAATTATGCTTTATCTGTCAGACAGATCACCACCTCTAACATTAAAAAGAAAAGAAGGGTAGTCGTAGTGGGTGACTCCCTTCTGAGGGGAACAGAGGGCCCTCTATATTGACTGGACCCATCCCACGGGGAGATCTGCTGCCTTCCCAGGGCCAGGGTATGGGTTATTACCGAGAGACTACCTGGGCTGATTCTGCCCTCTGATTATTACCCACTGCTGGTGCTCCAGGCTGGCAGTGACGAAATTGAAAAGAGGAGCGTCAGGGCAATTAAAAGGGACTTTACGGCACTGGGTCAACTGGTTGATAGGGCAGGAGCACAGGTTATATTCTGCTCAGTCCTTTTGGTGGCAGAAAAAGATGACGAAAGGAATAGGAGAGCCCACATTATCAACAAGTGGCTCAAGGGTTGGTGTCATCAGCAGAATTTTGGGTTCTTTGATCATGGGGAAACTTTTTCAGCACCTGGTCTGCTGGAACCAGATGGGCTCCATCTCTCTGTTAAGGGCAGAAGGCTTTTATCTCATGAATTGGCTGAACTCATTGAAAGGGCTTTAAACTAGGTTTGAAGGGGGAAGGGGATGCAGCTGGGCTCTCTCTCACCAGCCCTTGTTCTTGTAGGTGACTTTAACCTACCAGACATCTGCTGGGAACTTAATACAGCAGAAAAAAGGCAGTCCAAGAAGTTCTTGGAGTGTGTGGAGGATAACTTTCTATCGCAGCAGGTGAATGAACCCACCAGGGGAGGGACTACTTTAGACCTGTTGTTTGCAAACAGAGATGGGTTGGTAGGGGATGTGGTAGTTGGAGGCTGCGTGGGGCATAGTGATCATAAAAAAATTATAGAGTTCTTGATATTTGATGAAATGAGGAAGAACATCAATAAGACTCTTACATTGGACTTCTGAAGGGCAGACTTCAGCCTATTCAGGAGACTTATTCAGAGTTCCTTGGGAAGCAGCCCTTAAGAACAAAGGAGTCCAGGAAAGATGGGTGTGCTTCAAAAAAGAGATCTTGAGGGCATAGGAACAGACTGTCCCTCCATGCCGAAAGATGAGTTGACGAGGAAACATCCAGCCTGGATGAGCAACAAGATTTTGAAGGAACTTAGGAATAAAAAGAGGATATATCATCTTTGGAAGAAGGGTCAGGTCTCTCAGGAAGTATTTAAGGGGGTTGCTAGGGCATGTAGGAAAAGAATTAGAGAGGCCAAAGCTCACTTTAAACTTAGCTTAGCAATCCTTTTAAAGGGTAATAAAAAATATTTTTACAAATATATTAACAACAAAAGGAAGGGTAAGACCGACCTTTGCTCTCTACTGGGTGCGGAAGGGAACTTAGTAACTGCAGATGAGGAGAAGGCAGAAGTGCTTAATGCCTACTTTGCCTTGGTCTTTATTGGAAAAACGGTTTGTCCTCAGGACAACTGTCCTCCTGTATTGGTAGATGTAGTCAGGGAACAGAATGATCCCCCTGTTATCCAGGAGGAGGCAGTCAGGGAACTGCAGAGCCACTTGGATGTCCATAAATCTATGGGACCAGATGGGATCCATCCCAGGGTGATGAGGGAGCTGGCAGATGAGCTTGCGAAGCCACTCTCCATCATTTACCAACAGTCCTGGCTCACTGGTGAGGTTCCAGATGACTGAAAGCTGGCCAATGTGATGCCCGTTCACAAAAAAGGGTAGGAAGGAGGATCCCAGTAATTACAGGCCAGTTAGCCTGACCACAGTACCCAGTAAGGTTATGGAAGAGTTTATCCTGAGTGTCATCATGCAGCACTTACAGAATGGCCGGGGGATCAGACCCAGCCAACATGGGTTTAGGAGGGGTAGGTTGTGTTTGACCAACCTGATCTCCTTTTACGACCAGGTGACCCACCTGGTGGATGCAGGAAAGGCTGTGGATGTTGTCTATTTGGACTTCAGCAAGGCCTTTGACACTGTTTCCCACAGCATACTCCTGGAAAAGCTGGCAGCCCGTGGCTTGGACAGGAGCACTCTTTGCTGGGTTAAGAACTGGCTGGATGGCCGGGCCCAGAGAGAGGTGGTGAATGGTGCTGCATCCAGCTGGCAGCCAGTCACTAGTGGTGTTCCTCAGGGGACTGTGCTGTGGTCAGTTTTCTTCAATATTTTTATTGATGACATGGATGAGGGTGTTGAGTCTTTCATTAGTAAATTTGCAGACGACACTAAGCTGGGAGCGTGTGTCAATCTGTTGGAAAGTAGAAGGGCTCTGCAGAGAGACCTGGAATGATTGGATGGATGGGCAGAATCCAATAAGATGAAGTTCAATAAGTCCAACTGCCAAGTCCTGCATTTTGGCCACAATAACCCACTTGCAACGCTACAAGCTGGGGATGGTATGGCTGGACTTTGCCCAGGCAGAAAGGGACCTGGGGTTACTGGTTGACAGCTGACTGAACATGAGCCAGCAGTGTGCCTTGGTGGCCAAGAAGGCCAACGGCATCCTGGCTTGTATCAGGAACAGGGTGGCCAGCAGGACCAGGGAAGTAATTCTTCCCCTATACTCGGCACTGGTGAGGCTGCACCTGGAGTACTGTGTCCAGTTCTGGGCCCCTCTGTTTAGGAAGGACATTGAGACGCTTGAACGCGTCCAGAGGAGGGCAATGAGGCTGGTGAGGGGCTTGGAACACAAGCCCTATGAGGAACGACTGAGGGAGCTGGGCTTGTTTAGCCTGGAGAAGAGAAGACTCAGAGGTGACCTTATCACTCTCTCACACTGAAAAGTGGCTGTAGTCAGGTGGGGGTTGGTCTCTTTCTCCAAGCAGCAACTGATAGAACAAGAGGACACAGTCTTAAGCTGCACCAGGGGAAATGTAGGCTGGATATTAGGAAAAAGTTTTTCACGGAAAGAGTGGAGAAGCACTGGAATTGTCTGCCCGGGGAGGTGGTGGAGTCACCATCCCTGGATGTGTTTAAAAGAAGATTGGATGTGGCACTCAGTGCCATGGTTTAGTCGAGGTGTTAGGGCATGGGTTTGACTCGATGATCTTGAAGGTCTCTTCCAATCTAGTGATTCTGTGATTCTGTGATTCTATTCCTTCTTCTCTGTTTTGTGATGTCTCTTTACTAAAACTTCACTCTCATAATACTGCAGATGATCAGAATTTGACCACTGATCTACTGTTGGTGATAATTTGTGCTGCATCATACAAGTGTACTATCAGTGTCTTACAGGCTTCCAGAGGTTTGTACCTACGTTTTCAAACATTTAGTTCAATGAGATGCAATCTCACTTTGCTTAAGAAGCAGCTCATTATTCTAATTTCTCATCTGCTTCAGATTATAAAATAATAATAAAAACAATTTAGTAAATAGGATTAAAACAAGCCCATAGATAGAGACAAGAGCAGTTTAGTCTCAATGCAGGTAATACAGAAAGAAAATCTCAAATCAAAAAGTTTGATTTAAACATTTATTGCATTTGAATGCCTTAGATGAAAGGTCTGTAGTTGGCAACCTGCAATTAACTTCAAAAATGTAGTTTGGGAGGAAGCTAAAATCTATCAAAGATAATATTTCAAGGGAAGAGACCAAGTATAAAGAGTCAAAGCTAAGGAATTTTGTTGGCAAATCAAATTAAATTTCATCCATATTTCTACCAGTTAAAGAAAGAAAAAACAGCCTATAAAAGAATCCCTAATTGGAAATGATAGCTCCATAATATAAAAAAAGAAATTTTATTATCTTAATAGAGATCTTGGTATTATCTAAGTAAAAACATAATCAAAACCAAATTTCTACTGAGTAAGTGGATATTTTATTCAAAAATTATCAAGAGAAATCAAATACATCTTATCACTTTGAGTAGACTTTTCAGTGAATATAATAATAATAATTATAATCAATAATAAAATAGTTGGGTGTTGTTGTTATTGTTATTATTATTAATATTGTTATTGTTATTATTATTATTTTATATGCAGTGATTATTTTATCTGTAACATTTTCTCTGTCACTTATTTTCTTGTCACCTGAAAAGGAAGAGGTTGGACTAGATCGTGTTCCAATGTAATTATTCTGTCATAAATATGATAATGTTGCAGGTAAGTGCAGAGAGATGTAGCAGAGACTGACCCTGCAGCAGCGGATGCTGCGGGTGTTTGAGTTAGCTACAGGTGTGACCGAGTAGCTTGTTACTCCTTGTTCCCTTATAAGGTTCAGTTCTAGAGTGTTCTTCCTTACTCAGGCATCCCATTTATCCCTGTTCCCTACTCCTCCCCGTGCTTGCCCCTATTGGTTGAAGTTGTATTATCCCGCCTTCTCTCCATCCCCTAACCCTCAACCCATTGGTCCCTGATGTCTCTCCGCCCCCACTGCCCCTAGGATAAAACCCTGAACCCTCCATTGTTCTGAGTTCTCTCCTTCCCTGACGTTTCATGGAATAAATTTATTTTGTGGAACACATAAGGAGAACCCCTCCAACTCTTTGCTTCTGACTAAGTACGCCTTTGCGTGTGTGTATGTGTGTGTGTGTGTGCACCGCCGAATGCATCAGGCACCGCCGGGCACGCGCCATGCTTTCGGGAAGACTGCGGGACCCCCAAAATCTATCCACCCCGTTTATGACAACAAAAGGCGCAACAACGTGGAGCACCCTGAAGACAGTCTCTAAAGGCGTGTACATCCAGTGTCGCTGCTACCCCAAAGGAAGATCTACGTTTTATTAGATCTTGCCTGACACACGGCTGACAACCCTCCAAAGACACCTAGGAGGTGACTGGAGGACTGGCCAGGACTTGAAGACCCCACCGAGAGAGATTTGTTTTGACCCAGTTAGGGAATGAAATATATCAGGTCTTTTTCCTATTTTTTTTTAAGCTTTTTCTCTCGGGTGTTGGAAAGAGCACGGGGATGGAAACTAAGTTAACCCATCTCCAGCGGTAAGTTTTTAACCAAATTGAATGAGCCCTTGTTCAGGAAAACATTCGTTTTTTGAAGGCAGACTTCAAACGTTTCATTCTTTGGTTATTTAAATATTTTCCTAATATTTCCCGGGATTTAGTTTTGTTTGCCATTATGGTAGTAAGTGTTAGGGGTATTAGGAAACGTTCGGGTTCAGTTAACCCCCAGTTAAAAAACCCTTCCCCGCTTCCCTTTCCTTGTGTTTGTCAACGCTTTTCCATGTCTCAGGAGAGACCTGGAGATGGATCCTGCCCAAGGGCACAGGGCTATTACCGATTCCCTGATGTCCCCCGGTCTCCCCTGTCCCCTTCTCGAGATGGGCTTGATCACCCCATCTTGGGCGCTTTCCCAACCTTTTTTCCTATATCCTCATCCCCAGTCGCGGCCATGCAAAATGGCGCCAACTGCGTGGCGCAACAAAATGGCGCCAACCGTGAGGCAGCGGGCATTCAACCACCTTGCGACCTCCGCCCTCCCTTCCCTGCACACATTATCGCGCTGGGCCCCTCCAATTGCTTATTGGGCAATAAGCGTACCTGCTTCGGACCCTTCCCCTTCCATCGAGAATCCCGTGCTTTATGAAGACCCGGCTTCCCCTTCTGATGTCCCCACCCTCTCCATTGGTGGCTCCGCCCCTGGGAACTAACCCTCTCCCAGTTTCCACACTACCGGGACCAGAACGGAGTGTAGTTGCGGCCGGAAGGGCACCATTTTGGCATTTCCCACCTCTCAACACCAGGCAACTCTGGTAAAAAGGGGGAAAAACCCTAGGCGAAAGAGGAGAAAGAAATGTAGGAAGAAGTGGGATCCTATCCCACAGCTAAAAATCCAGAAAGTTTGTGGATAAGAGTCAAAAAACTATTTGGAAGAAAAAGTCATAGGAAACATCCAGCTGTTTGCGGAGTGCCCACAACGAAATTGCCAAACCTGCAAGGGATTGCTAAAGTCTGTGGTGTGCCCAGTGTGGAACTGTCCAACTCGCTGATACCACCACCAGCAACACTCAGGGTTCGGGAAACAGAACACGAAATGGTTTCGGACAGCGATATCAAACACTAAGCAGCACAACACCGTAAAAAATGCGAAACAACCCCCTGCAAACCCCAAACTGCCTGCCCAGTGCGCTGCTGCCACTGCCGCTCCAGCCAAACCCGTCCCACACCACCGCCATGCAGCGCTACCACACCCACAATGCGTCCGTGTACAATATTGCGCTCAACCACAGCAGCCGTGCATCCTGCGCCACCACTGCCAGCCGCAGCCTCCAACTCATGGCCTGTGCCTGCAGCGGCAGTGGACAAGAGCTGCCCCAACAAAAGCAAACAAGTCGACACCAGCCACATGCGAAGTGCTCAGAAACCGTTCATCGCGGCCGTTGCTGCCGCAGAGCGAAAGGAAAAACATAAAAACAAACAGAAGGAAGAAAAAAACCCAAAAACGTGCCCCGAGTCTCCACACGGCTCAAGCGCCGCACGCCATCAGCTGCAGCCTGCCACTGACTCCGCCGCAAGCTGTCAAACTCAGTAGTCATAGTCACCTCTTCAACCACCACCAGTAACACCACCTCCTCAACAGCTGCCGCCGCCATGCTCACCGCCGCCTCCCACCGTCACTATTCGTGGCCAGCTGGCACCCACCATAAAGGAGACACTCACTGTAGTCCAAAGCTACTCCCCGCCACCCATGGCACTCGCCAACAACTACAACCACCAGCCACCGCGCCAACTGAAACATTGACACCACGCATTTCCATTACTGTCACCTACTCCACCGAGCCATACCACCAACACAACCAGTCAACACCTGCTGACAACCGCTACCCACGCTGCTAGCCCGGAACCCAAATCAACCAATAGTCTCTACGGTCGGACCTCACACAGCCGTCCAGCCGCTGCAGCTGACCCATTACTTTTCCACCAGAATGACTTATTACCCCGCAGCCAGACCCATGGAGCAATAAGTCTTTCCTGTCTCGTGTCCTTCCGAATTTTATTTTTATCCCTTCACTATCATTTCATTTTCCCAAGTTTCTTTATATAACGACTCATCCCCTGTTTCCCCCACGCCTTTATTCCCTTATTACCTCTCCCCTTTCCTAAATAAATAACAAATCAAGCAAATGCTGCCTGAAGAGAACGTCAACACAAGTCAACAAACCACTAGAACATCTAACTTATGCCTCCTCCAGGCAGTTTAAATGCCAAGCCATTAACCCCTCTTGTCTCTTCCTTCATGTGTTTTCCTACCTCATATTCCCTTTATCTATCCTATACCCCATACTTATATTATGTTTTTGTTAAGAAGAAGGGGGAGTTGGGGAACAGAGAGTTAAGGGAAAACTATTTTATAATTTATTAACGATTTTGTTTTATGAGCCCACAGAAAAGCTTAACCCAACCCGCACACATCGCCAGAATGAACCACCTCTGCTTCCTTTGAGTCTGCTGGGTCTGCTGGACCACCAGAGCAGCCGGCAGTGTTGTGTGCATCGTCCCATTTAAGTCACCTCAGCCAGAGGCTTATGTCTGGATTGAAAGTGACCTGTCATCACAGAATCAGAGCATCCATGTGACAATAATCAAACAATTAAAGACTCTTTGAAGTCTAAAGAAAGAATGAACTAGCTTGGTGGACTTTTGGGACAGCTAGGGCTAGGAAGCTGGATAACACCATTGGTTAAAATCGAACTGTGGGTTATTCAGATAATTTTTATTCCTTTATGTATTTTTGGTTGCCAAAAAGGTATTTAGTCAAGTCTTTGGGAAAAGCCGCCTTCTTTCTAAACAAAGAAGGGTGAGATGTAGTGGTGGCTGACCCTGCAGCAGTGGATGCTGCGGGTGTTTGAGCCAGCCACAGGTGTGACCAAGCACCCTGTTACTCCTTGTTCCCTTATAGGGTTCAGTTCTAGAGTGCTCTGCCTTACTCAGGCATCCCATTTATCCCTGTTCCCTACTCCTCCCCGTGCTTGCCCCTATTGGTTGAAGTTGTATTACCTCACCTTCTCTCCAACCCCTAACCCTCAACCCATTGGTCCCTGATGTCTCTCCGTCCCCACTGCCCCTAGGATAAAACCCTGAACCCTCCATTGTTCTGAGTTCTCTCCTTCCCTGACGTTTCATGGAATAAACTTATTTTGTGGAACACATAAGGAGAACCCCTCCAACTCTTTGCCTCTGACTAAGTACGCCTTTGTGTGTGTATGTGTGTGCACCACTGAACGCGTCAGGCACCGCCGGACACGCGCCACACTTTCGGGAAGACTGCGGGACCCCCAAAATCCATCCACCCCGTTTACGACAACAGAGAGAGACTTGTTCTCCAGAGAAAGGATATCATGTCTTGCACGACAGAGTCAGAGCAGACTTTGCATTCTTCATTTGAAATTTTTTTGTCTTCTATGTGTCATATAATAAACCTTGTCATATTTAAGTTACTATTTATCTTTCTTCTGTTGTTCTACAAGTAAGGGCAATGAGTTGCTAATGTTCGTTCCACCACAGTAGAGAAAACACAAATAAAAAAAATATCCGCAATCTTACTAAAAGGGAGTTTGTCCTCATCTAGCTGTTTTTCACCTGCTTTCATTCTGGAATTCACTGATCTCAGAAATTTTCTCTGGGATCTTCATTTAATGATAAATGTTTTTTAAATATTGTGCTTGTTTTCAAGTTTTAACTAATCAGGGCTGTTTCTTAAAATGAAAATTAAAAAAAAAGTTTTTATGATAATTAAGATTCCTCTGATCCTAATTTACACATGTAAGAGTCGTCTTTTTTGCGTTGCCTTCCTTTATAGTATGTTGCACCTCCACTAGACAGTCTATCCTGCATTAAGATGGGTATTTGCATTAATTGCATATTCATTTGATAGTATTTATAAAGAGAAATTAGCAAGCTGAGATTTAAGTAGATAATTTTGTTGTGCTGAAATTTAATATGGATATAGAGCCCTCTGCAAAACTTCGAACTCAGCCTGTTTTTGAAGAAGTATAATTATTTGTTTGCTCAGCATTGTCAAGTCAGTCCCTAAAATAACCCATCTTTTTTTTTTAAAATTTTGTTTTCCTGAAGACCTGTTTCTATCTGTCTATCTATCTATCTATCACAAGAGAACTGGATACCTTACCTTCCACACTTCTCAGGGTGGAAAGGACTTAAAACATTTGGAGCCCTGAAATGTTTACGAAAGTGAGGAGAGGAAACATTTCTATCTCCAGACACTTTGCCTCCCTTCACTTTTAGTGAGAAATAAATATCAGTACTGTCTTGGTGAAATTCTTGATTATAATCAAATGTATAAAGTATCCAGAAATATGTCAAAGACCTCCCATTACTTTTAAATGAGTAGGTTCTGTCTTTGTCCTAGAAGGACTGCAAGAGAAAAGTGGATTCACTTCCTTAGTGGTTACACTCTGTTATAACACAATATGGATTAATAGTCAGGGTAAAGGCCATTTTTGAGGATGAAACCCTTCTATCCTGGTTTGACAGACAGGTGTCTGACAAGGAAGGTGGGAAACCTTCCTGGGATAGAGAGGATGGCCCCCCTCCCTCCTCTGAATTACTATACCCTTGAAATTTTGGGGCTTTCAGGCAAAGAGGTGGGAAAAAAGAATAACAGTTCTTTACTAGGATTATATATCTATATATATCTAACAAGACAGAAAAACGGCAACAAGAAGAGAACACACAAACCAGTAACTGTCCTTTCTCTGTTGTTGGGAGATTCTCTGTTGAAGCTGTGGTGACTCCCCCAAGGCTGCAGGGGGCGCTGTGGGACGAGCACGGCGATCTCTCCATGTGGCAATGGCAGCTCAGGCAGGCAGGAGAGGGAGAGGGGAGATCACTCCCAGTGCAAACTCCCGGGGCAGCAGCCCGGCTCAGCACCAACCTTGGCAGCAGGCAGCAAGGAGTGCAGGCAGGCAGGGTTGACTGGGGAGCGATGGACCTTGGTATCACCCACCAAGCAGCTGGCAGAAGGCAGGAACAGCAGAGACAAGCAGACCCCGGCTCCGACCCACATGGAGAGAAAACCCAGGCTGGCGGCAGAGACAAGCAGCTCCTGGTGGCGACAGTTCCAGTGCAATGCTGTCCCCTGTGCCATGGCGGGACCCCTGCGGAGACGCCACAGTGCAGCAGTGCTCTGGAGCAAGCTGGTGGAGAAATTGCAGTGTAGCAGTCACAGTGTAGCAGTGTTCTCGGAGCGACGCTGGCACTCGCTGCAGACACGACTGCCCGAGCCCAGTGCCGAGCCGAAAGAAGCCCAAGCCCAGACTCCGCCTGCTCCCACTAAAGTCTCAAAGCCTTTTCCCCTCTCCCAGTGATAACCTTCAGCCTATGGGAAACAATCCCCTGGGCACCACTCCCAGCTCTTGTTTCTCCGGCTGAGAAATTATCATGGCAAGTGGATGTACAGACAACTTTCTTAGACCTTAAGTGTCACCCATTCTGGGTGATTATCGTGGCATGTGGGTGGGCAGGCAACTTTCTTTGTCCTTAAGTATTACCCATTAGTTCCCGGGCAACCTCTCCCTGCCCCCACAGGTCTCCCTGCTAGATGGGGCAAAAAAATTCATTTGTCAAACCCATAACACCTTCATAATGCCATTGACATTTACCTTGAATTCACAGAATTTAAAGATGAAAGTGAGAGAGGAAGACGGAAGCTCCATTAGCTTAACCAGCTCACCTCCTGTCCATGAACTGTGCCTCTTACAAACGTACTTTCTAGTGTAGTCTGCTTTTAAATGTCCCAGTCTGCTGGGGCTTCCATCACTGTTTTGGAATACCTCAGTGCTTACAAGAACCAGCACTGGGGAACTAAAAATATGAAGGGCAAAGTTTAATTTCTAACCTTTAATTTCTGTAATTCAGACTAACTTCACGGCAGTAAGACTAGGTAAAATTTTTCAGCTGTCATTCAGTCTCTTCTGACTCCTATCAACTTTTACCCATGTATGATGTAGAAGTCTGAAAGCCTGCAAATATAAACGTCTATTTATTAAAAATTTTTATCCTTTAAAAAATATAGTTATCTCAATGACAAATGGGCTGTCAAAATTATGGAATATTATAAAACTGAAAAACCAGTCAAAAGAAGAAACAAATGCATGAGGAACAGCAATACATGAGGAATCTGCTTTGAAATCCTGCAAAAATCTTCTCTCCTTTGCTTTCGTTTACCAATATTACATTTATACAAAGTGCATTATTTTGAACAAGCACTCAGTGTCACTGGAGAATTTTTTTGAGCTTCCAGCAATGCAATATATCTTGCATGAAGTTAGAATTTTTTTTGCAATGTAGCTTCATGAGGAAAATATGTTGCACTAGCATCATAATTTGTAGTGATACGGTAGTTGTAATCATAAGGTTATTGTCCTGGTTTGAAAGACAGGTGTCTGACAAGGAAGGTGGGAAACCTTCCTGGGATAGAGAGGATGACCCCCCTCCCTCCTCTGAATTACTATACCCTTGAAATTTTGGGGCTTTCAGGCAAAGAAGTGGGAAAAAAGAATAACAGTTCTTTACTAGGATTATATATCTATATATATCTAACAAGACAGAAACATGGCAACAAGAGTGGAACAGACAAACCTCGTAATAGTCTTTTTTCACTCGTTGGGCTATTCTCTCTTGGGGCAGAGAGGCTGTGCTGACTCCCCCTCGGCTGCAGGGGGCGCTGTGGCACGAGTACGGCGACCTCTCCATGTGGCAATGGCGGCTCAGGCGAGAGGGAGAGGAAGAGGGAGAGGGGAGATCACTCCTGGCACGAACTCCGGGGGCAGCAGCTCGTCTGCACCAACCTCAGCAGCAGGCAGCAAGCAGCACAGGCAGGCAGGGTTGACTGGGGAGCGATGGACCTCGGTACTACCCACCCAGCAACCAGCAGAAGGCAGGAACAGCAGAGACGAGCAGACCCTGGTGCCGACCCACGTGCAGCAGAACCCGGGCTGGCGGCAGAGAGCGGCAGAGGCGAGCAGCTCTGGGTGACGACAGTTCCAGCGCAATGCTGTCCCCTGTGCAGTGGCAGGACCCCTGCGGAGACGCCACAGTGCAGCAGTGCTCTGGAGCCAGTGGGCGGAGACGTTGCGGTGTAGCAGTCTCAGTGTAGCAGTGTTCTCGGAGCGACACTGGCACTCGCTGCAGACACGACTGCCCTCACCGAGCGCCCAGCTGAGAAGCACGAGCCCGGCCTCTGCCCCCTCCAGCCAAAGTCTTGAAAAGTCCCCTCACCTCTCACGATGATAAGCTGCAGCCTCTGGGGAAACAATCCCCTCGCCAATGCTACCAGCACAGGCAATCCCTTTTGATCTTAAGTATCACCCATTTTGGGTGATCACTGTGGCATGTGGGTTGGGCAGGCAACTTTCTTTGTACTTAAGTATTGCCCATTAGTTCCCAGCCAACCTCTCCGCACCCACACAGGTCTCCTTGCTAGATGGGGCAAAAATACTTCATTTGTCGAACCCATAACAGTTATTAAATAAGCAGTGGAAATTTTCATCAAACAGAGCAGCCACCTCTTCTTGTCCCTAGAACAGTTCAAGAGCTGCTTTGGGTACTGTGGGTATATCAGGTCAGTTACCTACTCCACACAATTAGAGTAAGACTGTCTCTTCCACACAATGCCAAAGTCATCTTCTGTTAAGAAATGCAGCAGCACACATACTTTTTTATCCAAAAGCATACATTAAGGATGGAGCAATCCTATCCGTAAGTCTAGATGGAGCAGTGGACTTCCATGAAAGCGTACCAGCTTGAGGTGAGAAAAACCCTGAGCATCGGTATGAAATGCTAATAAATCCTATACATTCTGTATTTTTTGCTATTAAAGAACCCAACCAAACTAGCAGTGAAAAACAACCCCAAATCAAAAAACAAGACACTGAAAAATTCTTACAACAGTCTTCTCTAACCTCTAGGGTTAAATGCAAGCATGTATTTGTTGGTCTGGCCTTTTTTTTTTTCGCTCCAAAGCCTGCATATTTTACAGGATGGGAAAACTATTTCTCGCTCTATCCATAACTTGAGACTTTCTTATCAGCATGCTTCACTTATTCTTGCTTTGTTTTGTGGATCTCTCTCAGAGGAAATTAATTGAACCCTGAGTCTGTGCATAAAAAATACAGCTTTCTTCTGAAGGCAGAAATGCTATATACCCATTTCACACCTAATTGCTTAATGAAAATCAGTACCACTATTGCTGTCTTTGAACCACAAGATTTTTCTGTGATATCCTTCCAAACACTTTGGACAGTTATTTAAAGTGTAGGAACAGATGGACTTGTTGGAGCCAACAAGTCTACAAAATGCCCTTCATGTAAATATCTGACAGTCTTATTTTGTTCCTGTCTGTAGAGCAAACCACACCATACAATCTTCCAGCAGTATCAGTGATAAAAGGAATTTCACTTGAGAACAATAATGTGAAAATGTTCTCTCCAAAACCAAATGTTTCCATGTTCCTCAGTCTCAATTCATCAGCTATTCTGAAGGCAATCCTCTGAGTTGGGATTATACCAAAACTCTAGTTCTTTCTCTTCACCCCCTTGCTCCAGGTAAATGTTGCTCCAACCTGGCTGAAGAAGAGACAGGCTGGGTTTTTAGAAGAGTGTAAAACAAACCTGCTGAGGAAGGTTGTAGATGCACATATCCCATGGGAAAAGTTTCCAGTTCCCATGGGCCAGTGTGTCTAGCAGAGCAAGAGATCTAGAACCTTTCATCTGTTTCAAAGTGTGGAATCTGACACTTACAGATTGTACTTACATTCACACACATACAGACATGCCAAAAGGGAATTTGCCTTCTATCCACTAAAAAGAGTTGAATACTTGTTAAAACATTCTTTAAAGAAATTCTTAGAAAACGATAGGATGCAAATTTAAAAGAAAATCTAAAAGTACTCACTGATGCTAGAGAAAGATCTAGGTTTGCCCATACAATCCCGGTTAAGGGTATGAAAGCCTCTGAATGAATAATGACTCTGGGAAAACTTGTGCATAGTCAGCTTTGGATTCTAGAAAGAAAGCAGAAAGAGTTTGGTACAGTTTACTGAACAATTAATTTCCCTCTTTTGAAGTCATACATTGTCATAAACCCTTATTAAAATTTATTACTGAACAGTAAGGAAGCTTTACCAGAAAAACACTTAGTATTACCTGAATATCAGTTAATTAACATAAACTTTGTAATATTTGTTTATAAGGAAAGCAAACATAAATATTTTAATTAGTCATATGCCAGAAGAAACACAGATGAATTGGTGGGAATAGTTGCCTATGACACAAGAAAAGGAGACAAACCAGAAATACAAATGAAACATAACGTAGGAACATGTTTTAAAAAAATTATTATGGTAAACATTTTGTATTTGTGCAGTAATGAGCCAATTAGTAAAAGATGGCATGGTCAGGGACCGTATGCCTTTCTCTCTGTTGTGTCACCCACCAAAAAGAGCATTTACCATTGCATATGTGTATGTGTTTGCACGGGCACATATCTTCATCTGTTGACCAGCCCTGCAGGGATTTAAAGTATCACAGCTGCAGTAGAATGCTAACAGTGCAGCTAATCACTCAGCCATACTTCATATAGTAAATACATGTCAAAAGTGTGAAACTAAACATATTACCATATAGGTCCACAAAGATGGGGAAGAAAACTATTGAATTCTGTGTACTCTTAGTCCTAGTCCTTGCTATTTTCTAAGAACATATTATATACATATTATTTTCTAAGAACAGATTATATACATACATACTACTCCTGCATGAAATTCAGCACTTATAAAGGTATGTAGTATGTATGTCCTCACAAGGTGTGTGTAACTATAAAAAAAAGACCCTTTCTGTCTGTCTAAAAATATCCCCTGCAACTTAGGAAGCACTAGAAAGGCTTTCTGTATTGCAGCTTGACCTGTTCCTAGATCTATTACCAGAACAGATTGGAGCATGAGTGCTCCTGCTGTACTTGTGGATCCAACCATAATACCATGACTGAAGAAAACAAAATCTGGTTCTGATTCATGATTGAAAGTATGACACTGACATTTATTCACCCAGCCACTTCCTGGCACCTTCGCGTCACAGGGACAAGGCATTTTCAGAGAGAAAACTGCATCAAAGGAATGACTATGCCAAAGATATTCTTAACCTTTGTTACACTCTATTCTTTTACAGTGACCTGCAACGTCAACATTACTGGTGCAGTTTTTAGTGTCTTTGACAAATAGATGTGTACAAACCATGTGTCTCTAATTCATGGGTGACCAGTTAAATTCTTAGTGACTTCCTTTCCTTCCAGAGTGCTGTGAAGAAGCTGCTCCTTCTTACTTGAACCCTGACCTTGTAGCAGCTTTAGGCTTCTTGCTTTTCCCGTTCTGTCTGTAATGGTTCAGTTAGTTACAAGGTTAAAAAGACAGGTGAGGAAGGATATAGATTTGGTGGCCTATTACAGGGAATTCCAGCAGACACTAGTCTGTAAGTAAAGGTAATATCTCAGTCCCACAAAGCTAGTATTTGATTTCTTTATTAGGGAAGCATTTGTATTTACCAACACTCATAAGCTACATCCTGTTGGATGTTTGTATAAAGGACTCTTCATCTCTACATGATTGATCAGACTTTAAACCCTTAAGCAGTATTTTACTACAGCAAATCATTTTCATTGACCTAAACCTTAAAACAAAAACTACAAAAAACCCACAAACACCCCACCCATTCACACACCCAAGCTAGCAAGCAACTAGCAAGCAACTAACTGAAAAGAACCCAAGAAAAAAGGGTTTTATAAAGACATTTCTGACAATGATGTAGCCACACAAACTAGAAACAGAGCAAATGAGTGCCTGACCACATCCTTGGGGTGAAAAACCTTCAACTGATATGTGGCTGTTGCTCAGACCGCAGCGAATGCATTGTCTTAATTATATGATGATAATTATTAGAATCTTTGAACTCTAGTATAAATAATGTCAGACATTGGTCATATGTACCTATATTTTTTATGAAACATGCAAACTACTGATTTTTAATAATACAGATTTTAATAATATGTGCTCCGATAGCAAGCATAATATTAGCTCTGGAGGCTAGCATGTTTTGACCACGCTGAAAAATTACCATTATTATTCTTTCAGTGGGTGTTTCAGGAGTAGTGTGGACAGGTGGCTGTCCATGCTGCGAATGTTTGTATTTACGTATGCAACTTTTTTGTGTATAATACTAAGTGTGCTCTCCACCAGCACTGAAGAAGATAAAGTGTAACCAGAACATGTACCCTTTGTAGAAAATCTCAGTGGATAAATATGCTCATTGCCATCAAGAAATATGAGAGCTAAAACCAGTTGTATTCTAAGTGAAATACAAATTTAGACTTGGTATCCTCACACAGACTGAAGTGCTAACTCTTGTCAGTATTTAGTGACAATTACATTCTTAGTTTCTTCTAACTATAGATTGATCATCAGTGACTTCAGGACTTTAATTAACGAAAAGTTAACCACCTTTGTGCTTACTTCTTTTTTGCATATGTGTTCACCACTGATACTCTTCACATGCTGCTTGCTTGCTCCGCTCTCTCCCTCTGTGGTAGGATGGAGAGGAGAATTGGAGGCATCAAAAGTAAAGATCATGGGTTGAACTAAGAACACCCTTTGATCATGAGCCCATCTGTATGTTGCATCTCTTCCCTGATGAGCTGAGGTGTAATGAGTCAATCAAGCTAGAAATAACTGACTCTTGTGTTACCAGTCCAGATCCACCTGTGACACTTTCATCTTGGTAGCTCAATCCACCTGTCAGTTGTTGTGATGTTCTTCAGTAGCCCATTCTTCTTCCAGGTCACTTGATAGAGAGGATTTGCAATCTCACTGTAATCTGGAATATGCATCCTCCAAAAACCTACAGTGCCTAGGAAAGCCTGTGTTTCCTTCTTGCTGGTTGGTGGGGACATAGCTGCTATTTTGTTAACCACACCAATCTAAATCTGATGAAGTCCATCCTGCTATTTTACTCCTAAAAACTGAATTACCTGCACAGGTCCCTTGACCTTACTTTGCTTTATTGCACAACTGGCTCCCACTAAGACCTTCCAAACCATGCTGCCACTTGCTTGCTCCCCACCCTCCCCTGCAGCAGGATGGAGAAGAGAATTGGAGGCACAAAACATAAAGATCATGGGCTGAGATAAAAACAATTTGCTGGGAACAGCAATGAGATAAGAAAATGAACACTAACAAAATAATAACAAAAGTGGAGAAAAGAGATAGTGTGATTCACATGCAAAATGCTCATTGCAGAGCCTGACTCAGCCCGACCACCACCATGCTACCCTGATTGTAAGAGGCTCACTTCCCCCCACCCCTGACAATGATGTTAGGTGATATAGAATAACCTTCATGTCCTATGCATGGCCCCTCCTGGCTACTGCAAAAATTAACACCATCCTGGACAGAACCAGGACATTATCCCAGTGAATTATGGTGAAGACGGCAGAAGAGTGGGTAAAAGAAATGACTCTGTATCATTAGGATGAACTGGCTGAAATATCAGAGAAGACAAAACATCACAGATAGCAATTGAGATCCTAGTTCAGTCTCAGACTTCCTACGTTCTTCAAATCAGGCTTGGTGTTCTCTTTCTGTCCTCAGTGGGATGAGGCAATGCAACATTACGTTACTCATTACCATAGGACTTTCCCTATTTCTTTCTCTCATCTTATTCAAAGAAATTTTATTTTTGGGATTTCTGAGCTCAGCGGAGCTCTGTTTCTGAGGGGAGATCAATGATCCCACAGGGAATTTTTTCTCCCATAGGTATGATTTTAAGCAATATTCATCAGGATACAGGAAGCAAAATGGTTGCAGCTCGTTTCTTTTAGAATTCATTAATCAGTCTCTTAGTCTACTGTTAATTTTCATCTATTACTCCTGATTTTTTACTTAAGTCACTAGTTTGATATTGTCAAGTTTGATATTGTCAAGTTCAAAAAGCATCATAGAGAGGAGAACTCTCTCCTAAATTTAAAATGATGTGTGAGATGCTGTTGAGTTCTGTTTCCCAGGTGCAAGACAACAGCAGACCTCAGTAAACAAATACAGTCTCTTTGCATCAGATTTACTTTTAAGAATCTTCAGGTTTAACAGCAATAGACATCTTTGGGCAAACTATCACTCAAAATATATGGGTTTGGACCAGACAAAATAAAAAAAGGATGAAGTTAAAAACACTCAAAAAAACTCTGAGAAAAACTCATTTATAGCCTTTGCAGTTGAAATATTTTTGTATCAAGCTGGTACATAAAAGAAATGCTGTCCATGTCTCTCCTGTACCGAGGAGCCCAGAATCTGGACACAGTACTCCAGATGTGCCTCACCAGTGATAGGATACCTTGACCTGCTGGCAATGCTCTTCCTAATGCACCCCAGGACACCATTGGCCTTTTTGGCCACAACGCCACATTGATGGCTCATGGACAGCTTGTTGTCCACCAGGACCCTCAGGTCCTTCTTTGCAGAGCTGCTCTCCAGCAGGTTGGTTTCCAGCCTGCACTGGTGCCTGTGGTAAACCTGTGCGAAGAGAGGAAGGGAAGAAAGTAATCTTAACAATAAAGACAAACATCCCCTGTTTTAATTATTTGTCAGAAATGGACTGTCTCTGAACACTTGCCAGCGTTATTTGGTATCTTTGTGCTGGTTATTTTTTCAATCATTTTTCTATTTCAAGTACAATATTTATCTATAAAAGTGTTAGTGTGAGACTCATATTTTGGGACAGTATTTTATAGTTCAAAAAATCACACCTTTTTTTTAGGACAGCTGAGGTAGAGAAATGCACTCCATGAAGTCATATGGGTTCATGAAGCCCTTTCTGGTTATTTTATTGTCAATTAGTTAGGTTCCTGAACAATTAGATCTCAGCTGGCCTTGATCCAAGTGGAATGTTATACAAAATGACCTTCTGACGTCCCTTCTCACCTAACTTTTTTTACATGTATCTCCTTTTGGGGAACAGGCTAATCATTAAGACGACACAAATTTTAAAATAATTAAAACCATTACCTGGTATTTAGTTTCACTCTAAAGTGTCCAAGATCACCCTCATTTTGAGTAACAGGGACTAGAACTCTATTTAATAATTCAAATGGCTTAGAAGACTTAGCACTCAGGTTGAAGTCTAAATTTAGTGCTTGGGATGCTCCCTTTGTAGACTGACGCCTTGTTTAGAAAGAATATGAAATCTCTAAAGATGAAGATTAAAATATGCTAGATTTAAATTCATGATGGTACTTATCATGCAGTACTTTTATTAATGAAGCAGCTTTATTCATTTGAACATGGACATGAGTGTGATCTGCAGCATTTGCTTTTGGGGAAATAAAAAAAAAGGCAGGCAGAAGCTTTATTCAGGAGGATCAGGTGAGATACTTGAGATTCACAAAGGACTTTCCTGTTAATTCAGCAGTGTCTAACCATTACATTTGAATGTGTATTTTAATTACATCTTGCAATCCAAGAATGACTTCTGCAGGACATGCAAGAAATTGCAAAGTTGTTCCTCACTGAAAGGAAAACACATTTCCTGTATGCTACCACTTTCTTTTTATTTATAGTGGTAGAAGAAAGGAAACATTACTATGTCCAACTAAAAAATCTGTTACAATAATATCTATTTGATAATAGATATGGTCTATGAATTAAGAAACAGAAAAATGTAGCCTGAAACAGTGTTGAAGACACGTGAGGCTGAAAAAAAGAGATATTTGAAAGATTAAAGGAAATATCGTAGTTTTGCACAGCAGTACCCTTTTGGCTTAAGCATTTGCCTCCTGAGGTTTGTGTATAAGATTGCATCATTGACAGTCAAGGTACTGTTTTATTTTTAAGAAGTTAAACTATGAGAATGAAAGTGAATTTAGCTTTTAAATACTGAAGCACTTATAGCCTGGAGAATTTTAATCATGTTGAATGCTCAATCTACCTTAAGGAAGACTATCTTCATCCAGCTACTTTTAGACCAAGGAAGCATGATTACATAAAACTTGTTAGAGACACATAATGCCCAAGCATTTTGGAAGTACAGAAAAGCATTCCACACTTCCAGGTAACTTTGCTGAATATAAGAGAATGAAAAGACTGAGCCCAATCAATTCTTTTTCATCCTTACCCAGGAAATATCAGAAGCAAAAAAGAATGTTTTACTTTCTCAAACCAGAATTAATAAGTGATGAAAGGCAATTCTTTTTAATCTATCTAGCCCTGAAAGTTTAGTTTCTGCAATGGCAAGGCATTACAAACAAGAATATGCAGCATTCTGATACAGAAATCGGTGTTTCTAATAGACCAGCCTATGGTCAATAATCAAGCTCTGCTTATTCTATCTTGGACCTGATTAAACTCAGGAGAGGGGCATGCAGGAAGGTATGTGTAAGTACTGAAGTTCTCTTATCAATTAGCAGTCCTTTAGCTTGTGTAAATGGAGACAGACTAAGAAAAGAAACAACAGATTTTTGCTGAGTCAAAAGCTAGTCTAAGATCCTAAATTCTGATTCTGATCGAGTTTTTTCTTAAATCCAAAGTGCTCTTCTCTAACATAACTATATGACATATGATTATATCTTAATAAAAAAGCAGTAACTGGAAAATGAGCATTTTCTATGTCTGTCTCAAAATTCCAAATTCTTTCACACGATTATTTAAATAGAAAAATATAATTATTCTTACATTTTTCATCTTTAGTTTTTAAATAGTATAATCTTCCATTTATTCAGGAGGAGAAAAATCTTTATATTGCTAATTCAGATTTGTAGAAGATCTGCCCTTCTGTTGCCAGCTAGGCAGGGAGAGACTCTCTCAGCACAAATGAATTTTGCATCAGTGTGTCATCAAAAAGTTCAACAGAGGGAAGAGGCAATCTATTTTAAGTGTCCATGAACACCTATAGCGGAACATATGGCATTTCTGAATACCAAATGAAATCATTATTAGTGATACTCTAATGAATACCAAATGAATCAGCAATGAGACAACTCTAAGCATTATTTTGATCAATTATGTCACAATGCTGTGGGCGTATAACTACAGTATTTGTCGGCTGGAAGCTCTACCCTGACTTTTAACTATATAATTAATATGTACATAGTCTTTTCTGCAATGTAAGAGAGGTGCAGGAATTACTATGTGTTTGGCAGCTATAGCAGAGTGCAACTCCAAAAATCTTATCAATCTTTCACTTGCTTGAGAAATGTAATATTTTAAAATAAAGGAAGAAATGTCATGAATATATGAAAAGTATATGTTTTTCCATGAGAAGGAAAAATCTTCCATGGGATATAAGATACTCGGATTGAAAAAAAAAGATCCATGAAGACATAGTGAGTTATACCCATTAAAAAACTAATGCTCTATTAATACATATCTGTGTCACCTCCCAAAGTCAAGAGCAGTCACTGGCCCTTCTTTAAGTAATGCTAATGCTTTTCCTTTTTCATTCTTCGGTACAACATCCATTAACATCCTTTTTTCTCATTCTAACTTACGATAGTGTCAGATAAAAATTATAATTTTTCTGAAATATTTCTTCATATTATCCCACATTAAATACATTTTCTCTCTTACCAGTGAAAGAGCAAGAGGTTATTGAGGAAAACAAATGCATAAATGAATGAAATTACATACATAAAAGTGAATATCTCATGCCCAAAATGTCTGCATCCCACTTTTCATCTTGCCTTGAACTTCCCTTATTTTTTTAAATCTGGTTCTCTAAATACATACGCAGTGCAGTAGCATACAAAGACCACTAAACTAAAAATGCAGTTTATCAAAATCAGTCAATCAAAATAAGTTACAATCTCCAATTATACATTGCTTCAGTAACTAACTTTGTTCTTCATAAGTTAGACACATATTTCAACTACTGTCTTAATTAATTAAGCTTTTGAAGGAATGTGATTTTATTCACTATTTTCTTGGCGATGTTGATCTTTAGCTGGTCCTTCCACATCTGCATAAGCTTCCAAGTTTGAGGAAATAAACTAATAACTGGTTTCACTGAAGATTTTAATTTTTGCCCCCCTTTAGTACCGTTATTTGTAAAACTGAAAATTCTACAATGGAAATCCAAAAATGTTCTTTCACGTTCACTACAACTAAATATCGCAAAAAACCAAAACCAAACATAAAAGCCCAACCTAAACATGTCAAAACTTATATTCTGAAAAATAGTCTTTTGAATTACGTGAGTTTTATAATTTTCTTCTTATCTTTGAAAACTGTAAAATAGGGGTTTTCCTGAAGTTGCACAGCAGATAGAATTTTTTAGTTCTTCACGTGTATTAGGGAAGACTTCTACAAAATTGTAAAGAAATGGTCTTTCAATGCAGTCTCTTCAGGAGCTTTCAGTACTACTCACTTGCATGTGTGTTTTCTAAGAGATTGGTATTTAAAACTAATCCTTGACTTTTCACGGACAATGCCACATGAAGTTCGTTGGAGAGTTTGCTTTTAAAATGAAAGAAGACAAAAGAAAGAAGAAACAGGGAAAGGCTGAACTGACAGATTCCCTCACGCCCAGGAGCAGTAAAACTTGCTTCTGCAGAAAGACGCTGATCAGCTACTGTTTCGCACCAGTTTTGCCATCAAGCAGCCAGTCTCTCTTCACTTCCACAGTCATTGCATTCCCAGCTATGAGCTCTGCAGGACATGGGTCACGCCATATGCAGTCAAATCACATTCCTATCTTTTTCCTGAGATATAGGCAGCTATGATGTGTTGAAAGCACCTGCTTGCTAGTCACAAAGGTGGTAATGTAGCTCCATTAGCAATTACCTCCTTTAGTTTACTCAATCCCTGTATTCACCAGGTGCCAAGGAATCCCTCCCTCTCATGCCAGCGCAAAAAGCATGGATTAATTATGCTAATCATGCACTCAAGGCAGCAAATGCAGAAAACATCCACCTCTTCCATTTCTCCAGTTGATTTCATTCTGTCTGCTCTGCTCACCTCTGGGTCTTCCCAGTGTGCCTGATTTAACGCAGAGCCGGGATTTTGAGACAGATTCCAAGTATTTTCTCTAGTCATTCAACGCTGTCAAACCATGTTAAGAAGAGCCACTTCTTTTAACTACTGTGGATATATATAGACTTGTTAGTTTTTCAGCTGTACAAATACTCATAATGGTTGTACATCACTTCTTTTCAAACCATTTCCTTAACATGTTACTTTTCTATATCATCTATTGTATGAAAGCTCAATATTTACCTCTTTTCTGCAGTCTCCTTTTTGTTTCTCAGGTAGCTTATATTTCCTCCTTGTAACCTGCCAAACCTCGTGTGTTTTTTTTTCTTTTTCTACAAGGTTCACATTTAATGATCTCTGCATGAGATCTCGTTTTTTTCTGAAGCCAGTCAGGTTGCATTGTGCAACTCACTTCACAAAATACAGTATGTCTTCAAATTTTAAAAGCCATAGAAAGAAGTATTTTGTATATAAGAATACACTCTAATGTTTTTTTCTTATGTGGTTCCTTATTTGTTTAGCATTTTCAACACAGTTCCACAGCAGAGGATGTTTTCCAGAAATCCTCTTTCCTGTTGCAAAATTTTATGTCAGAATGACATCCTCTGTTAGAAACAATGAGATTTTTCCCTTTCAGTGTTGGAAGGAAACATATAGTATATTCAACAAATGTAAGCTGATACACTGAAATGTGCACAGATTTTCTAATCACGACAATTTAAAGGTCAATATTGTTGACTATTTGCATGGTGACTGTATTAGCTAAAGCATTCAACTGCTCACTTCTGGCTGGATTTCCTGGTTATGTGAAGTCACACTAGCCACCTATACGATGAACAGTATGTTTCTAGCTCTTTGAGTATTTGCATAAGGTTAATGTTCTCTGGATACTGAAGTCTGGGAAACATATTGTAACTCGAATTCAAGCACAGCAAAAATAAACCCAGGTCTATTCTACAGATGCTATTTTTAAATTCCATGTTTGACTCAAAACCCACTCCTTTTCTAGATATAAATAAGACTGACAGAGAAATGCTAGCCTGTCACATCACAGCAACACAAAAACTAGGCATCTTGCCATCACAACTATGTCTTTTTTGCCAGACCATTGTCCAGAATAGATATTTGAAAATACATAATGTTAAACTGGCTTTAAAAAAAAACACGCAGAGAAGGTGTTAATGTCTGAAAACAAGATCTAATTCTTTTAACATCGGACTATGAATTCCCTCAATTAATTAACAGTAAACGACACAACAATTAAGGTATTGCAGTCATTTTGTTGGTGTTCGTTAGGATACAATATTGGCAGGTTTTGAATCAAATGACCTTCTTTAACCCTCATACCCTGCTAAGCCAGGGACAAAGTGATGAATCAAGGTCATTTTTCAGCCTATGTTAACTAGAATGTCAATTACTCTTTTGCTCTGCCACAAAGCAATCACAGAGAGTTAGTGCACAGGCTCAGATGTGAGCACATAAAGAGGGACAGCCTCAAGATATATTCATTTTGCTCCCTTTCTAATACTCTTGGTAGTCAATATGCTATACAAGTTTTGATTTGCTTTTCAGGCTTTCTATAGTTAATTCAAACACACTCATTTGTATTTCCTTTTTAATTGGATTATTTCCTAAATATTTTTGGGGCAATTTTGTGCAGTTAGAATATGGTTCTTTGCTTTTCTCAGAATCACAGAACCACAGAATGGTTGAGGCTGTAAGGGGACCTCTGAAAGTCATCTTGTCCTACTGTCTGCTGCTTAAAGAGGATCACCTGCAGTAAATTGTGAAATGATCATGTCCAGACAGCTTTTGAATACTCCCAGGGATGGAGACTTCACAACTTATGTGAGCAACTTGTGCCAGTGTTTAGTCACCCTACAGCGAAAATGTGTTTCCTTCAGTTTTGCCTCACAAGGGAAATATTCCCACCCCTTTAACACCATAGTGGTCCTTCACTGGGCTCTCTCTAGTAGCTGCATACCTTCCTTGCACTGGGAAGCCCAGAACTGAACGCAGTACTCCAAGTGGTCTCTCATTCCTCCATTCAATTTTTTTCATTAATTGTTTTAATTACATGGAATTTAACTACACAAGACCCTTGTACTTCGTGTTCTGTATTCTGTTTACTGTGTAAACTATGGCTAAATCCAAATTGTTGACATTTCTATTACAAGATCATTGTGACTATAATATGTGTCATTCCGAAAGAGTATGTAACTAGGTTCATGTGCACCATGCAGAGTAGAGTGAATATCAGAAAGAGAATGACTACAGGGATCTAGGCCACAGGGGCACTGTGCAAACAAGTGGCAACAGCAGCAATACTCTTGCACATAGCTGCAGGGAGAAAATCAGTGGGAATAATCTGGAAGCAGACACCATGTGCAACAGCCATAGAGGTTTTTGTCCTACAGTCTCATTGCACACAACACATAAAAAGCATTGTGGTGATGCCGAAGAGATTTTTGCTTTTATGCTTTTTATATTAGTAGTATTTTTGCCTTCATACTTTTTATATATTAGTAGTCCTGTAGCCCTGTAGTCCTGTAGCCCTGTAACCCTTATCCTATAACCTTGTCCTAAGCCCTAGCCCATAGTCAAAATAAGATTCTTATGTCACCTTATCATCACTAGTGTTCTGGGGACCAGGGACATTTCTTCTTCCCATGTCTCCTAAAAGCCAAAACAACATTAGAGCAAGCAGTGTTAGAGAGGCTTTGCTGGGTGGCTGAGCCAAAGTGGGGAATTACCATATTTCCGATTGGGAGATTTTTGTCAACTATGTTAATTTGCTATAAACCTATAAAAGTGCTAGAGTCCAGGGTGGGGGACACAGTATACATTGGGGTATGGTGGGGCAACTGCTGACGTGGCCACTGGGATCGATTGATCATTGTGCTTTGTATCCTCAGAGGACCTCCAAATAAAGATATCTGCTTTTCCCTACCCTCATAACATTGTTCAGCTTCTCATTTTAGGTAGAAAAAGGCAACAGTGGCAGTGGTGAATAGGCAAAGTATCCTCTTCTGGGCTCCCTTTTTGAGCAAGATTGAGAAATGCTGTTATTGACTTCAATTACAGTGATCTTACTTTGACATTTTCCACACCTAATGCAAGGGGGCCAGATTGGTAGCATTGTAAGGTCACCAGCAAGATAAAGTAACATGCTGTCATGGTTTAGGAATGGTGTTCTCTAATTTAGTGTTCTCACTGAAAACATCCCAGACTACTTGCCACTCACCCATTCTCCACCCCTCTACCCCTATGTCAGGATAGAGAGGAGAACTGGAAGCACAAAAGGCAAAGACCATGGATTGAGATAAAAACAATTTAAGGGAAACAGAAATGAAATAAGAAAAATTTACTGTACTAATAACAGCGTGTACAAGATAGACAAATGATCCACATGTGATTGTTCACCGTGTGGAACCCAGCACTACCTGACCGCACACTCCAGCTGACCAGAAAAAGAAGCGGCCCCCTGCTTATAGTGTGTGGTGGTATAGAATAACCCCAGTGTGAAGAGTTGTCTTGGAGGCAAAATCCAGATTCCTACGCTTAGTTCTTCAGAGGAGAAGAGACAGCAAAAACAGGGTACAAACTTGTAAAATGATTGAATGATTTATTTACTAACTTTACTAGGAATAGAAAGAATAAAAAATAATGAAAAATATTCAGGCATAATGTATAAATATTATTCTCCCCCCATACATTCTAATCTTTCTCACTGATCACACAAAAGACATAAGCATGAGATTTTGATGTTGTGATTAAGAGTTCTTATTGTCACCTCATGGGATAAAGAGAGTTTTTTTCTGTAGTGTAGTGGGATCCATCCCATGGAAGACAGTTCTCTAAAGAAGTATCTTCGGCGTGGTTCCAAACCTTTTAGAAACACTACAGCCAGCCCAGGTTTTTTGCAGTGGTGTATCTTCTCTCCCACAAACACTCTGTAGTTTGTGGGTCAGAAGAAAAGTCTGTTGGGGTTAAACATTTTAAGAGTAAGCCATTTCAGCCTAAAGGCACTAAAGGCAACAGGCTCCTGCTTTACAATCTCCAAAGGCTGCAAGCTTCATCTGTACACAGCATAAAAATGTTCTTAATTTAGGCTGTAAATTTCTCGCTCCCCCATGGCTCAATATTGCGATTTAAAGAGAAACTTAGTTTGGTATTACTTCAGATCACACAGCACAGCTCACAGAAAAATATATGAATCTCTTTGCTGGTAAACATGGCTTCCTTGGCACTTCCTGCCACTCCTTGCCTTCTCTTCTGTTTAGCTGCTGGCTCCATGTTTAGTCTTTCACGTGACTGCTTTCCTTTCTCTCTAGCTTAGAGACGAGGTTAATATTCGCAGAAAATGCCTACAAAAGTATTTATAACAATTACATGCTCCAAACTAAGATAGTGCAGCTGGATTTGTTTCCCCAAGGCTCCTTCTCCCTGTATGCTCTGCACTGGCAGCCATCCAAATTTTAGTAAGTCTTTTTGGCTGCTATTAACTTTTATCAAGAACAGCAAGGTCACCCTTCGATCTCACCCGTAAGCGAGTGTTATTTCTTTCTTCTCTTGGCCTTTTTCTCGGATTTCTCGGCCCAGCTTCTCTCGGCTTGGTGGCTTTGCTACTTGGCCTTGGTCCAGATGGCATCAGACCAGCTCCTTTCAGGTCCGGAACGGCACAGGACCGGTGGGAGGTAAGGCTGGCTACCGCCCCGGCCCCCTGGGCCGTGAGCCCCTGGCCCGGGGGTCAGGGGAGAGCCACTCTCTTGCTAGTAGTCAGCCAAGAGCCAGGGAGCAAGAGAGGAAGTGAGAGAGTCTTACATCACTTCCTAGGGTTTTTTTAAAACATTCCTTTCACAGAGACGTCACAGGAACACTAAATGGCTCGTAGAACTGACCTTTACGTGTTTTTAACCAATCAAATTGTTTCACACCTGGTCAAACCATGACACCCAGGATCCTGGATGTCCTCCCGACTGCTGCAAAAGCTAACCCTCTCCTGGCTGGAAGCAGGACATGTGTATATTAAGAGTTCATGGCTGACTCCTCTAATCAATTCCAACCATTTTTAGTTTATGTTTGGTTCACAGTGAAGAGATTTGTCTTCTGAAATCCCATTCTAGAACATTCTAAATAAGTTGCAGCATCGAAAATGAAATCCATCTCCTCTTATTTTATTTGAGGTAGTAGTCATATCAAGATAGAATTATTGCCCCAGGCTAGAAAACTTCAAATTGTGAGGTCAAGTTGCCACATGAATATCAAGAAAATTACCTAAAAACTGACCTATTGGCAAACAGGTTTTTTTTCCCTAGATTAATTCAATCTTTAAACATTACCAGGAGTTGATGAAGGATGTATCCTAGGAGAGCTGAGCTGTTACAGACAATTCATTTCTCACACTGGCCTGTAGTGCACTGATTTCTTATTTCAAATTTCAAATAGCCTTTGACTTGCTGGACAACCACAGCTACACCTATAATCTTTAATGGAAACCAAGAGAGTCAGAATGATGATTTGTGTGTGTTACTTCCTTGCTTCAAAACATTCCACACAACATTAAAACCTACTGCCTAGGTACAAAGTTCATTACATAGAACTGAAGACTTTTTTTACCGCTTTATAAACTTTCTTGCTGTAAACTAGGTTAATGAAAACACACCCCTTTAGTCATGGTGATGAAAGGTAAAGACGTGCACTTGTTGAAGAAACTGACATTTCTGACCAGGAACTCTTGGCTTAGTATTGGAGTTATAGAAAATGTGTGACTTGAGGCATAGCACAGAAGGACATAAAAAGCCTGTTGTGGGTCACTTCCACCCACATCTAGTCACCAAGAATGCATTATTACAGCTAGTTTTATATCTATATGTATTAAGGTAATCAGTTAATAGCTTTCATGGGTCTATTTTCTCTGTCTAAGTACCCACTTCATTCTGAAGGAGCAGGTAGTTGCTAAATTAGAATATTTGAAGTGTCTCCCAGGAAATTTAAATTGTTTTTGCTACCCAGACACAATCACCCCATTTTAGCCCTCCCTTCAGTGTTTGCTGACCTCAATAAAGAGTACAGAGCCATTTATGCTCTCCCACAGGCTCTGTTTAAACTGTACCATGCTATTCAGATACTTGCTCCAAGTTTATGCTCCAGGTCAATCTCACCACTGTGTCTGGATAAAATCTAGGTTTTGTACAGCCTAACTCTCCTGAGAGGCCTGATTTTCCTTGATTGAGGGAAAAAAAACCCCTAGAACTTGACCGATGAGTGAGTAGAAAGATCTTCTAAATTGTGGGCTAGTCCGCAGTCTGGACTATTAGGAATACAAATAGCTGAGAACCACCACAGAGCCTTTCCGTGAAGTCTAAGCTACACTGAGAAGGCTATTAAACCATGATAAACTCCATTTTATACAAAACCAAAATTTTGGAAGAAGAACGGAATATAACTAAAGAAAGATACTTAATTAATCTGTTACAATTGCAAAAGTAACTTCAAAAATTTAGTATTATGGTGCATTTTGAAATAGCTGAAATAATAAAACAGATAAGGTCATATGCACCCATGACATCTTCAGGAAATACTCTCTAGTTTTGTTTAGAAATGTTTTCACTTGATGTTTCTTCTGCATATTTTAAAGTGTTACTTTTGCTTCAGATATACCATTTCCCATTACACTGTAAAGGTAATGTTCATGTGTATCAGCACTAAAATTCTGTGAAATGGCATTGAAATAATGTATATACTCTATAAACATAAAATAAAAATAATATTTGACAGGGGTTTTTTTGACTTTTGCATAAATATTATGAATGAGAATTAGCTTTTATTAAATTACTTAATATTAATAACATGCAATCTATACAAAATTCAGCTGAAATAACAAAGGACTTTATGTGAAAATGCTAACTAATGCTAGATATAAAACACCATTAAACTAATCTTTGAATTAGTTTTTATCCAAATTTACCCTCTGGATGATGTATTTTCTTTTCATGTTAGTCTCTCACTAGTACCTTTTCATTTACATTCTATGTGCTGAAACATATAAATATAAACAGAAGGTACAAGCATACATATGTACACTTTCTTTTACCATTATCATTGCAAATGTATCCCAGGTATAACTCTTCAGTATGGTCATATTAAATAATTTGAGACATCTTTGACAGAAGAAAATATATCATTCTTCCACATTCTCTGTAGACTGCCTAAGATTTTGAAGGAAAAGGAGACATCTAGGTAGTGATACTGAAAAGAAAAGAAGTAGTTTATCCCTTTTTGAGAGAAAACAGACTTGAATCTGTCTTCAGAATTATCTTCCTGGTCTGTGGATAGTGAATACCCCACCTTGTCTCCTGGAGTCAGGAGTCAGAAGCCTGATATCCAGAGCAAGGTGTATGACAACCACCTTCTCACCACTTTGTCCCCCTCAAGAGGCTACCTTCCCTGACAGGGCTGGATTTCTCTGGGTCACTGTTTTTCAGACTGATTTGGAGATCACTTTAAGGCACCTGGCCTCCCCCAGGCAAAATAGAAAAGATTTGCAAGGATTTTTAGACTGCAGTCTAGGAAACCCAGTGCCCCAGAGTAATGCATTTCAACACCTATCATCCTTGTTGCAGTTCTGGATTTTGCCGTGAGATCTTTTCTTCACTGGAGGTCTGCCTTTGGTTACAAATAAATTTGAGAGCAGACTCCTGATTTAACATGTTTTCAAATATTTCAAGAGTACAAATCACCCCCTTTTTGCTCAATAGCAGGAGTTTCTTAAAGTACACAGGATGGCTGCTGGGAAGAGCTGGCAACTAAATTCTGCATACATTTCCTTGGTCTCACTGAGACCTGGAGTAGGCTTTAAAGATTGCAGTGTCTCTCTGGACATCTAGAAAATTTCCATCAAATACTTACTCCACCAATGATTGTGGGTTGTGTCTCAAAACTAATTTTTAAGGCATCTATTTACAGCAGCCTTTTTATTCCTATAAATAGTAAATATCAGTTATAGTTTTGTCAGAATACTGCAGCTCCCTTAAATCTTGGAGGAAATTTGCTATAGGAATCTGTTTAGGAATCTGTTTTCAAATTCAATTCACTTAATTTGTGATTATTGTATGATTTTCTTTTTCTTTTTTTTTTTTTTATGATTTCTTACCATATCCCACAAGGTAACAATTAAGACTTCAAAGATTTAAAAGAGAAAATAGCTGCCTAAGAAAGATACAGAACAGTTTAGCCAAGCGCTTTTGGCTGC
This sequence comes from Amblyornis subalaris, assembly GCA_018881555.1. Taxonomy (NCBI): domain Eukaryota; kingdom Metazoa; phylum Chordata; class Aves; order Passeriformes; family Ptilonorhynchidae; genus Amblyornis; species Amblyornis subalaris. Next base: position 4,118,491 of record JACAXG010000072.1, read on the forward strand.
CTCATTCTTCCCCACCCTGTTCTTCCCTTGAGCCTTCCTTCTGAAAGCCTGTTCTTCCTCAAGACCAGCTTATCAGACAGCCTTAAAAGAAAAACCTCATCCGAAATGGGGAGGGAAGGGTTCTGTAATGCCGATAAAATTTCCATTTGTATTGCCAGAATTTTTACTCTGCATTCAATACACCCTTTTAATTTTAATTTTAATGTCACAACAACATTGCAAGAAATTGCTATGGTGTTGGTCAAACTATTAGGATAAAAGTCTCTTTGGTTTCCACTGTTGCAGATCTTTAATCAATGGCTCCAATATTCAAACCCTCCGATACCTGAATAGTTCCACTGAGTTTAGTTTTGCTGTGTACATGTGAGAAACCATTTTCATGCATAAATGTCTACAAGATGGGGAGCCTGAATTTTAAATGCCGAAGATCAAAGACGGTATAATTAACAAAGAACACATTCCCATGAGCTGCCTAACAATTCTTATGAAGTACTGAGTATCCTCTACAATCGTTAACTTCATTAAAATTTGAAGATAAGTGACATGAAGTAAGATTAATGCTCAAAATTCCAGATAACCTACATTTCTTTTTGACAGCTACAAAAAGCGGGTTTGGTGAGACTGCATCTGGAGTACTGGGCTTCCCAAGAGAGATACATGGAGTTCCTGCAGTAGGTCCAGTGAAGGGCAACAAAGATGGTTAAGGGCCTGGAGCATCTTTCTTATGAGGAAAGGCTGAGAGATTTGGGCCTGTTCAGCCTCAAGAAAAGACAAATGAGAGGGGATCTCGTCAATGTCTCTAGGTATCTGAAGGGAGGGCGGTCAAGAGGATGGATCAGGTTCTGCTTGGTGCTGCCAAGCAGTATGACAAGAGGCAATGGGCAGAAACTGAGGCACAGGAAGTTTGACATGAATATAAGGAAATTCTTTACTCTGTGTGTGTGATGCCAGAGAGATTTTTTGCTTTTATGCTTTTTAGATTAGTAGCATTTTAGTTTTATACTTTTCTATATTAGTAACCCTATAATCCTATAACCTCTATCCTGCAACCTGGTATCCCTTTCCTGTAGAAAAAATAGAACCAAGTTATCAGCCTTTAAGCATTCCAGAATTGGACTTGATATTTGAAAAATGAAGCTATTGAAGTAAGCAGAGAACTTCCAATAGAAACTTGCCACAAGGAGTAGTGTGACAAAATTCTGCTTTTCATTGGAGAATATTTCAAAACTATATTACCCTATAATAATAGAAGCCTAAACAAGCACGGAACCTTTTTACTCTTTTGCACTTTTTGTACCCTTTTTACCTTTGTGTAACTTACACTTGCTGCACCCCGCTCGGCAGGATTGGGCCCAAACCCTGCGCAGTGGGGGATCCCAGGGCTATCCCTGGGAAAGCTTTGCTTTCTCCGAATCCTTTAATAAATTTTTACTTTTTACCCTCTTATTCGGCCTCACCCTTTATTTTTCAAACATATAAGGCATCATGTGATCATGAACTGTAACAGGTTACCCAGAGAGGTTAAGGAGACTCCTTCAGTGGAGATATTTAAGAACCACCCGGATGCAATCATGTGCAAAGTGCACTAGGAAGATTCTCCTTGAGCAGGGATGGGATGACCTCACCAGTAATCCCTTCCAACATTAACCGCTCAGTGATTCTGTGACATACTCTGTTCAGCTCAAGGTTTGTGTGAATCCCAAATCTGATTTTATTGCTTTATAGCCAGTAAAAGGTCAGTTAAAATATAATTATTTAATAATCATCTATAGTGTGTAAGTGTCATTCTAAAGTTAGCTAGTCTTCATACAGAGAGATTCCAAACGCAGTTTTGGAAGACTCATGATTTTTAGAACCTCAAGAAAAAAAGCCATCCTTGCACATATATTTGCAGGAAGGGAAAAAATTATAAATGTCTATACACATGTGCATATATGTTCGTGTATATTTATCTCTGTGTGTGCAATTAATGATACAGACAAGTACAATATTCTTTCACCTCACCCTCCCTTCATCTATAATTAAATATCTGCAAGGACTCTGCGCTTTAAATATTAGTGATAAGTTCATGAATCTAATATTTGTCCATACCTTAGTTCTCTTCAAAATGCAAGGGTTACCAGGGTTGAAATCAGATTCTCAAAGTCTATCTACTTCAATTTCCGGTCACTTTTAAACTCAAAATGTGTCTATTTGCTATACCTACTTTGCATGCTAACAAAATCCTATGGGAACAGCTGAACTTGGAAAATTTTCCTTCCAAATTGCAGGAATGATCCTTATTTTCTGTTATTATTCCTGTCACTTACACAGCCATCAATGGAATTTCTTTAAATGGTTGAAAATATAAGAAGCTGACATTTCATAACTGGCGTAATTGAATGCTTAATGTTACAATCCCCACACTCATACCCCCCTACCAACACGCACACATACTCACACAGACTTTGAAAGTAAGAAAATGAAAAAGAGATTATCATAATATTAAATTTCAGAAATTGTGCTTAGTGAAAATCTAGGAACAAGAGATATACATGGTGCTGCTGGCTTTAAAAATGACCAAACTCAATCTTCAAGAGATATCAGGTAGGAGGTAACGTCAAAGTTGAAAGGTGCATGTAAAGAGAAAGGCCACCAACCCTCCTGTGGAATGGAGAAATACAATCTAAACTAAGCATGGACCTAAACACTTCAACTTGACTTCTATGAATCTGTGTTTCACAAAGTGCAGTGGGAATTATGAATTATGCAAAAACAAATAGATACTGTACAGTGTTGTCACATCTTTACCTCAGCAGCAATCTTTTGATTACTCGACTAATCAGAATATCCTAATACCATTTGAGCATTGCTCTGTAATAGAGGCATTTTGGAGTAGTCTCACAGGCGTGTAACTAAGTTAAGATAATGCTCTTTCTATTTTTCCAAAAAGTGTGGGTGATTTTTGGCCATCACATATCTTACATATATGTAACATATATGAATGCTTACATAATCTGAGTATCTAGAGTGTAATATGAGTTCAAATAAGTTCAAATTCCTTGCTGTGTTTACTGTCACTCATCCTCATGTCTGCTACATTCATTATTTGCAGATATATGATGCAACTCACTTTTTATCTAGAAAAATTATTTTTCTAAGTTTATAGTGATTTCAAAGGAAACATATGAGACATGACAAAAGAGACAGCTGGTGTATGGCACTATGCCAGTAGTGAAGAATTATATTTCATTAGTTTGCAGGTAGCTTTAATCAAATCATATACACAGTGCAGAATAATCCAGAGCACTCTCAAAGAAGGACTGCTGTGAAAAATACATCAGACAGAGTAAAGGTCTCTTGAGGGGTGCTATCCTTTCTTTGATCAAATGTTCTTATGCCTTTCTCAAAATATTCTAATTCTACCCACTTTGAGACATACTCTGTTCTCTACCACAACAATATTTTTATTTTTAGTAAAATAAATAATTAAAATAATTGTGCAAACACAAAATGCAGGAAAAATCATCAGGTGGTAAGTCTTTTGTATAGGGTTGTAGAAGAGATCTTCCCCTTAGCACAATATTCTCCTGCACAAAAAATCTATTCAGAAGCCTTCTCACACAGTCATTAACCAGGAATCTTGATGGCTGACCTCATCTTGTAAGTGGCCTGACATTTTATGTACTCTGCAAAATGAAAAGTACTTGCATATTTGCTAGGTTTATGTAGGTAGAAGAAGTGATAACTCTAGTTAAAAGGTTGTGGTACAACATTTAGAGATCTTTAGACTTTATCTTTGGGATTCAGGTACCTTCATTGCCCTTGATAACAATCTAAAGGCATGTTTTTATCCTGAGTGTTGAGAAACAGCCTGGCAGACAGCCCATAAACTTGTTCATACACATTTATTCAGTGACGTGACAGTGATATCTCTATTTCTGTCAAAGTCCCACTCTAGATTATTTAGACTATGGAGCAACTACATGCAAGGAAATTATTCTCTCTCTCTGCATTGTGTTTTTGCTTTTAAAGTCAAAATGGCACTGTCTCTAAATGTAATCTTAGAATGGCACAATTTGACTTTATTTGCAGGAAGTGTTACATTTTATTTTAATTAATGGCTAAGTTTATGAAACTGACAGTTTAAATACAGCAACCTGGAGCCTGGTTTTGGATCTTGAGATTTGAGAGCTGAATCATACTGAAAAACTTCCACTGTGATTTGCATATTTTATGGAGAGTGAATTTTTTTTACAAAGCAGGAAATCATTTATTTTTGGCACAGTTTTAGTAAACTGGAGTTATTGTAACAAAATTCCTTATCTGTCACATGTATTCCCCATCCATGACTAATGATTGCTAAGTTGATTGCTTATGAATTTCTTTTTTTTTTTTGGCCCAGGGGGGTTTGTGTCAGAACAGAACCCTTGGAAAAAACCCCACATTATCTCTTTTACTTGCAGCAGCATCCCTGGAGATCTTGTGTGTTACAGTAACTTGATCTAGAAGTGAAAGTGTTGGAGAAATGCTCCTTCAGTTTTGTAGACAGAGACCCTATGGATATAATTTGATTTATAACTAGTATCTGCAATGTTCAGGCACCCTTACCCAGTGCAATTCCATCCCGGTCACAGTCTGTTCTGAATTTTAGATTCACTTCAACCATCTTCTATCTTCTACATTTTTTGTTTTAGTGAAAATGCTTTAAATTTTGCCTGCAATGCACAAATGCCACTAAGCAACGGTCTTGGATTTAAAGGTAAATTCAATCCACTTGAAGAAAAAAAGAAAAAGAGAAAGGCACAATTATCACGCTAGTTTCATCTCTGACACAGTGTTAAATGAGAACTTTAGAGATAATGTTGACATTCAGGAGTAAATTCAAACCTTATTACATAGAAGCAATTGAGGGCATGTTTTTGTCCTTAGGACTATATTGTCTCTGAAGCTCTCAGGGATTTTGATAATATTACAGGTATAAATTGAGCAAATTTGTACAAACCAAATACATCTTAAGAGAAAATCATGTAGTTTAAGTTCTGTTCCTTTCTGTTTTTAATTTTGAAATAAAGATCTAAAAGTTTTCTCTTTGTTTCTTTAGTCCTACTTTTAAAATTTGTTTGGTTCTTGCTGTTCTTTCGTTTTTTTTCCTAATACCATAAGTATTGGAGTCAAATATGCATCTTCATATATTAATCAGGGAAAAAAGGTAGTAAATTTAAATGTAGAAAGGAAAATATGGGAAATATTTCTGAGATGTGGCTCTGTACAATGAAGATGAAACAGAACTGAAGTGAGAAACGCATCTTTTTCTTTAAATGAGATCAGTATTAAAAATTGCTTTCCAAGCTCTTTGAGAACATTTTACTTGAAGAAATTTTCTCTTTTAAGATAAGAATTTTATGCTGCAAGTTCCAGGCTCAATTAAAATGACTTTTTTGGTTTTCTGTGAAATTATATTTAATCTCTGTAGCACTGTGCTGACCTGTGTAGAGAAAGACGGCAAAACTACGACTTAACTTTAATGTCTATACCTGTAACACAACCTCAACAGTCAGTTTCCAACAGCTCCTCTGACTGGAAGACCTCTTACAGAATACTTTGTCATGTAATAGCCAAGACAGGAAAGAAAAAGGGACATTCCCTCAGTCCATACCTCACCATAGAAGTTCTGAGTAATGCTTTGTGGTGGGTGATTCTCCACAAGTGGCTATGGCCAGCTTTGATGACATCACCTCCAATGTGGAGCCCTCCTTCTCGGAGGAGGAGGAGTCGGAGAATGAGATGGACGTCTGATCCCCACCCCCTCTCTCTCTCCCCTTGCGAGTGCATTAGAGCAAGGGCAGAACTATCAGTTTTAAGTTAAGTTCTATCCCCTGTTCTGGAAAGTTCTGTTATACTCGACGCCCCATTGGTTGAAGTCTTTTGTATCCACCCCCTTATTGCTCTGATTTGTTGTTGTACCCTCAGATCCTCCCCTTACCCCACTTCCCATTGGTTGTTACCCCTTTACTCCTCCCCTTTGGTCTTCCCTTATAAGCTGATGCTACCCTGAGCTCCGCGGGGATTTTCCCTCAGGCTTTCTTCCGCCGGGATCCCCGTTCCTTTGTTCCCTCCCTAATAAAGGAGACAGCTGGGAAACCCCACTCCCTTTGCCCTTCACCTCTCGCCTCTGGCTCCTGTCTTTCATCGGTGTCCAGCAACAGACTCCTACTGAGTGGGACAACCTCTGGGTGAGACAACCACACCCTCCCGGTGGGGCAGCAAAGCCCCTCGGGTTAAGGTCCCAGCGTCGGTGAGGAGCATGGCCCGGCGCCCCGGAGCCAAGCCCTCCGGCTTATTTATTTTTATATAATTTACAACAATGCTTGTAGTAGTGTCCTCAGTACTGGAAAGAAGAACTTACAGAGAAAATTTATTATCCAAAGGGAACTTCTAGCTAATATTGTATTGACATTTTCCCATAAAAAACAACCCTCTGCATCAAATCCAGTTTTATGAATATTTTTAGTGAAGTTAATTTTGAAATAATTTCAGAAAGCTCAGAGTCGTAATGGCTATCTAAAAATATTATCTGTATTTGAGCAACTTTGGGCTAGTTCAGTTTTATTAAAAATGGTGGCCACCCTGAAATTATTCTGTAGAACTAAACACAGGAAATATCCTTCTGGGCCATTCTTCTATGTCTCCTACTATTGCGAACAGAGTATTCTGAAACCCATTGCTCTGATATTTTGCGGTGCAAAGTTTCTTCTACTGTTCATAGGCAGCCACCTGTTTGTGCTTGTGCCATCTAAACCCTGCTTTATTAGTCTCTTCTTAGATGGTGTCTTTCCATTCACTTTATCTTCATTCCTCTCCCCAAATTCTCAGTGACACTATTATTTTAATGGTAAAAGAATGTGTCCATGATCATTATTAAGGATATTTTATATGGGTCTCATCAATTACTTGTGCTGTGATGTTAATAGTTTTCATAATTGCATAGGGAGTATGTTACCCAAATCATTCTAAGATCACATCTACACTCTTCACATCAGATACTGATGGTTCACAGTAATTCTGCAACTGATTACAGCCGGTTCTTTTCATTTGATTGGATTAAAATTTATTGTAGAATATTGGTGTCTAGAAACATTACTTTGTACTTGCTTTTATAGATTTTAATTCTATTTATCCTTTTGACTCCAGTCTTCAAGGTAATCCAAGCTTTCTTATATTCTATTAAAATTGGCGTCTCAAGCTTTGACCTTGAGAATCGTCGGTAAGAAACTTCTTTGAGTAAGCATCTGCTATTTCAGCATCATTGCTAACGTAAGTTCTTTCCAGGTCATCTATTAAAGCCCATTTTTCTAATTTCATTGACAATTACAATTTTGCTTGTCGTGCCATTTTAAATGCTTAATCAAACCTAAGTACCTTATATTGAGTGAAATCCTGTTGTCCACAAACCATCAAAGCAAAATATCAAGTTAACACAATACAATTTCGCCCCTCTCAAGGTCTTTAATCAACTTTCCTTCAAGATTTGCATAAAAATTCTGAAGATTTTTGAGATAGGCTAGTGGGTTGGTATCTTTCTGGATCTTGTCTTTCTCTTGTCTTAACAAGACATTGTTAAGACGCAAGACACAAGACAATGAAAACACATTTCATGGCCTTTTCCAGCTACATTATTCTGACTGCTTAACTTAGTCAAAAGAATTTGCTATTTTACAGTCATATGTTACTTATTTAAGATCCAGGGATGTAACTTCAAACTTGCTCACATCTGAATGCGTTAAATCCCTTGAGATTTCTAATTCAGTCACAGTAACTCCAATTTTTAGAACACCACTTTCATTTGCCATGCTCTCATGTTTACTAAAAGCTAAGACAATTTTTTATATATCTTACATAAATATTTTTATATGAATATTTTTATTTTATATTTAACTGAGGCATTTTTAATAAATTTCCTTGATTTTTGAGAATATATTTTTAATTTCTACCACATCTGCCCCACATAACACCATCTGTCTGAAGAGTATGTTACTTTAGCATGAATATAATTTTCAAAACATGTATCAGTTCCACTTTTGTAATTCTTTCTTATAATTTTTGGATTCGGGGACTTGGCCTTCTTTTCTGCTCTACACGAAGCTTGGTTGTGTAAGGATGAGGTGAGGAAGACCAAGGCAAAGGTGGAGCTGAACTTGGCAAGGGATACAAAGAATAACAAGTGCTTTTTACAGGTGTGTTAACCAGAAAAGGAAGGTCAAAGAAGGTGCACACCGCTGACGAACAGTACTGGAAAACTGCTAGCAATGGACAAGGGGAAGGCTGAGGTACTCAGCAACTATTTTTTGTCTCAGTCTTCAATGGCATCCTTTCTTCCCACACCTCTCAAGTGGATGGATGGCAGGATGTGAGCTGGGGGAGCAAAGCTTTTCCCGCTGTAAGTGAAGATGTGGTTCATGACCACCTGAGGAACCTGAATGTACATAAGTCTATGGGGTCCAATGAGATGCATCCCAGAGTCCTGAGGGAACTGGCTGATGTAGTTGTCAAGACACTCTCCATGATACTTAAAAAGTCATGGTGCTCAGGTGAAATCCCAGGTGACTGGAAAAAGGGAAACATTGCACCTGTCTTTAAAAAGGCTAGAAAGGAGCACCCTGGGAACCACCAGCCTGTCAGCTTCACCTCTGTGCCTGGGAAGTTCAAGAAACAAATCCTTCTAGAACTTGTGCTAAGGCACATGGAGGACAGGGAAGTGATTCGGGATAGCCAGCACAGCTTCACCAAGGGCACATCCTACCTGACCAACCTAGTGACCTTCTATGATGGGGTAACTACATCAGCGGACAAGAGAAGGGCTACAGATGTCATTTATCTGGACTTCTGTAAAGCCTTTAACATGGTCCCCCACAACATTCTTCTCTCTAAATTGTAGAGAGATGGATTCAATGGGTGGACAATTAGATGGATAAAGAATTGGCTGGACAATTGCCTCCAACAAGTCAATGGTTCACTGTCCCAATGGACATAAGTGATGAGTAGTGTCCTTCAGGGTTCCATATGGGAACTAGTGTTATTTAATATCTTCATCAATGATATAGGTGAAGGGATCAATTGCACCCTCAGCAAGTTTGTTGACGATACCAAGCTGAGTAATCAGCTGTTGACACTCCTGAAGAATGGGATGCCATCCAGAGGGACCTGGACAAGCTCAAGATATAGGGCCATGGAAATCTCATGAAGTTTAACAAGACCAAGTGCAAGGTACTGAATCAGGGTTGGGGCAATCCCCAGAAAAAAAACAGGCTGGGGGGAACATGACAAGGGGAAATAGTTTCAAATTGAAAGACAGTAAGTTTAGATTAGTTATTAGGAAGAAATTCTGTACTGAGAGGGTGTTGAGACACTGGCACATGTTGCCCAGAGAAGTTGTGGCTGCCTCATTCCTGGAAGTGTTCAAGGCCGGGTTGAATGGAGCTCTGAGCAATTCGTTCTAGTGGAAGATATCCCTGTCTGTGGCAGGGGGGTTGGAACTCAATGATTTTTTAAGATCCCTTCCAACCCAAACCATTCTGTGATTCTGTGATTCTATGAACATAAACTAGTATTGAATTCATGATAATTTATCCCACTCCCCTCAATTCGTAGCACTGTAATTAAAAATACTGGTCAGCTTGTGTTATCCATGCTGATTAAAAAACCTTACTTGAGGAAGGGATTTCTGGAATACAACAGACTGAAAAATGAGCAGTGAGCAGAATAAAAGACAAAGCATTCTGCTTTCACTGATAGAGTAAAAATTGTCAATACTAACCAAAGAACAGATTATAAGTGACAGGGATGTTGGTCTTTGATCAGCCAGCAGTCATTAAGTCTTTTGATCAGCCAGCAGTCAATACATTATCTCTTGAGCAAATCAGTTTCACAGGAAATATCATTTTAAGTGACACTAACTTAGAAATGATAAAGGCTGAAAATAATACTTACAAAGTTGAGTCTGACTGGGCGGATTTTATTGACAAGAACAAAACTTGGCAACACTCTTAACACCTTCCTGAGAAAGCGAGAGCATTATGGCATCCTGTAATTTTAAAATAGGGGTTTGATTCTAACTAACCTCAAGGAGATATACAGCATAAATGGAAACAAGCATGTGACTGCAGAGCCCATAATCAGATGGCACAGTAAAAGTGTGGATAAATTAGGCATCAGTTTGGAAAACATGTGAAGTAGGAACCAGTAAAAATAAGGGACACATAAACTAAATATCTATTACATTTTCACCTAAAATCTGTGTCAAAAATGTGTTTTAAAATTTGTAAAGCGACGCTGAATTTGATAATCTAACTTTCAAAAGATGTAACTTCCAAACTTCTGAGTGTTTGGGGAACAGAATGTAATAGAGGAGAGGGGTCTAAAAGTACTGATTTGAGGCCTAGACCCTGGACATGGTCCTTTGGTTCTTCAAGAGCACCAAATTCACAAGGTACACAAAAAACAGGAATCTTGAACTTACATCAGATATATCAGGATGAGCTGCAACAGGAAACACAACATGCACTATGAACTCACACAATGAGAGAGAAACTTCTTAACAGCACAGTATATGTTTATATTAAAATAAATGTATGCCTTCTGCATAAGTGATTTTTGAAAGAAAAATAACTGCACTATCCCTGCATTTTCATGGTAGTGCTATCCTTGTACCAACCTACGTCTGCAGGCAGATGAACGAAATAAATTAATAGGGTTTTTTAAATACTAATTTCATGGTCATACTCAGTCCTGATGGGAAGAGTAGTAAGTCATTCATTAAACATAAGGCAATTGTGATAAACAGTAAGGGAAAAAGTAGTCTTTAGAAGATCATGGTATTTTGGAATTTAGGGGATGCAATAAGCACATCACAAAGTAACATGAATCAAGGGAAGGAGATGAACTGGTAGCAAGGAAATCAATCAACACAATCACAGAAAATAAGCACTCTGTCTATCCAGCTTGAGCTTATTCACAAATAATTAATAGATTTTAGGTTGTCTGCCATATTGCCAAAAATACAAGGAGATTTGATAGCTGAATGGATACAAGGCTAAATATGGGGTTTCTTTCAAAATATGAATTCAAGCCTTATTTTGGTTTTGCATGGCCACTGACTACAGAGCTGGTGTATTATTACCTGAAGTCACATAATAAGCACCAAGAACAAAGGAAAACAAAGGAGAACAAAGGCAGATGCAGTTAGCTATATTTTACAATCTTATTGACCTTCATAGATTCCCAGAACTCTCATTGCTGTTTTGCTGTTCAAAGGAAATGTAGTCTGGTAAGTACACAGAAAACAGTATCTCTTCATAGACACACAGTAGTTATAACCGACAAATTTTTAAACCTTTTAGAGCAGGTTACATCAGTCATACTTTCGCTAGCACATAGCATTTGTAGCCTACAGTATCCTGTACAATATCAAATATACGACAGATGAAATTTACACCATACGATGTGAAAGAAAAAATAAACATATGGATTGGCTGAATGGAAACAGCCAATCCATAGGTGAAAGAACTGACAATGTTTTAAATTTGAATGAAAATTCTATTTCAAATTGGGTTTTTTTTCTTATTGAATGAGGAATTTCACTTTTCATCTCTATTTCACTTAAACTGATTCTTGTGTGCCTTCATGGAAAAAAGTACATAATAGGTATTTCAGGTATTGGCACCCAGACACCAAAATATTTAGCAACTCCCCACACACAAACCTCCAACCTCCTAAGAGAAGATTCAATGAAAATTGGAATGGGTAACTACTCCTATTTAACATTTCTCTTAAGAAAATAGTATAGACCTGGCCATTTTTTTGCAACACGTGCAAATGTACTTTACTGCCGTTTTTATAATGAATCCAAATGAGATTGGTTTCCTGGTCCTCATTACCATGCTTGATGGCAATCCTTTATGTCCCACAGATTAAATCCTAGAAGGTCAGGAGAACTTTAAAGACCAGGAAAGGACAGTTTTTCAAGCCCAAATCACCTTAATTTTTTAATTTTCTCAGATATGATTAGTGGCACATTCTTATTGTTGAAGCCTGGAGATAATCGGCACATCAGAATGTCTTGGGAGAATCAAATGGATTTCTAAGAGGACAAACAGTACATATTCCTGCTAGGTCACATTCAGAAAAATCTAACCACCATCTGTAGGGAAAAAAGAGGAAGGATAAATGAGTGGAATCTGTATATTAAGTCTAAATGAAAATGCTTAAATTTTGCAACATTATAACTATTGAAAATTGTTTCTTACAATAGGAAAATATTGGGCACTTTGCTAAAACAGTTTACCTGGCTAATGTTTTAGCACACACATATAACTAACAGAAAGACATTGGGACAGTAGTGTTCATACAGCTTAGGTGTCAAAAACAGTCCCAAAGAAGAAAATGGTTGGAAATGGCCATGAACCTTTCACATAATTTTTTTGTTTTATACTCTCAGAGATATCTTAAGTACATGTCTATAGAAAATGAGCAAATTAATTAACTCAGTTCATAGCCACCTATGTCAATACCCATGAACATGAACTTCACTGAGTACTAGCAGCATACACAACCACAATATACAGAACCCTGAAAGTTTCTTAACATGCTTTTAGCACTATGTATCTCCCCATCTAAACTGCAGAAGGGTCCTGTAAAAATAAGTTTGTGCATGTCTCCAGAGTTTCAGGTATTCCCATTAATTGATGCATTAACACTTCAGACCAGGTTTAATATGTCATTCCCGAGAGAGGCTTCTGTCAACATATCCCAGGTGAATATCCACTCACATGAGGGGAAGAAATAAAGGAGAACAAACAAGCAAATGAAAAGTTCACTCATTCCTTGTCAGCCTTTCTCTGCAGTGGTTGACCTTAATGGAGAATCGTGCCTCCAATTATATTGATAAATCTATTTTGTCTTTACAGAATAATAATCATAGCTATATTATATCTCTATGACAGAGAAAAATTTCCATTTTCATGCCTGTAAAGGTAAGGAATGGTGACAAAATAGTGATAAGGGCTAGTTTTGCTCAGTTTTGATCTTGCATAGTCTAGCAAATATATGGGAATGTAAATAGTGATGCATTATCATCAGAGCTGTGTTCAGAATAAAAATTAGATAATTACAGTAACAATTGAACTGCACAATAAAGTATTTGAGAATGGTAGGGGTTTTGCTAGCCCTTTATTATTAGGATGTTTAGTTTTTTCTGGTACAATATTATTAGTGCCAGAATTTTGTGAAGAACTGAGTCTGTTCTCCTTTTCAAGCAGCATTCATTCCATGAAAAACAGCAAACCCCAATATCACTGAAGCCAATTACTCTGGCTGTTAACTTTAATATTATTTAAATATCATCCAGTATCACTAATAGGCTGTCTAACATTAGATTTTTCTACTCTAAAAAGTGTTGAGTTAGTGGCATTTGTATGACATCTACTTTTTGTTATTACTAGGAGTGGATTTTCTTCCACAAAGGGACACTGAAGATATCTTCCCAGGAATAACAAGGAAGGAAAGAAGAAAATTACTTTGATATCATGGGGTTAGTACTGGCAGTCCAAACACAGCTGAGTGACTGCCATATTCTATTCTATTTTGGCATTGGGTTTAAAGTGATCATATATTTCACATCCGGTAGGGACATCCTATATATTAGGCTTCACCCACTACTATAATTTATTCCATTAGTCTCCAGGGCAGTGTAGTATTCTGGTCTCCAATGCATCTTTAAAGCTTCACTAATATATTGTATCTAGGCAATTTAATACTGTCCTATAAAGTTTTATGCCGAATGCCAAGACAAACACCTAACAAGTCTGCCTTCAAGTCTTAACTGCTGCCATCTACCCATTCTACATTCTCTTCAGACTGCTCCTCATGTCCTCCAGTTTTGCTGAAAATTCTTTCCTACATTTTAATTCATATTATCTCATAATTGAACATATGAAATATTTCACCAAAATCTATATGAATGGCATTATTTACAAATAAAACTACCCTTATCAAAGAAGATAACAGACTAGTCTGCCAAATTCTATTTCTGAAATACTATGGTACATTTTATTACATTGTTCCTGTTTTTGTCAGCACAAAACCACAGATACAAAAACATTTCGAAAAAGAGAAGTAGGCAAGACCCTATGAGACCCATCATGCAGGTGGGATTTCTTGATGAAAAAAGTTTATGTTTATCAAGTCCAGGGATATGAATCATGTGGCCAGCCATAGCTGCATAATAATGAAAAGCAATCAATCAATCAATATATATAAATCTTAATAAGAATTTCAGGTAATCCATCATACAGTGAAAACAGTGATTTGCACATTGCTGTTATGGGGGTTGGGAAAAATAAGTGTTCATTCCACAAAATATTTCTTCTAAATTATTGTCCCAAATTCTAGGTAATATCTCTTCCTATTTATGTTTACCCAAGCTGGGAAATTTTACCTTCTGGGTAGACAGAATCAATTTTTAAATGAACATGCTGACTGTTGTAGTTCCCTTATAGTTGTTTAGCAGGTTTCTTATTTTATCTTGTGCTGTTATGTTATTGTGTTAAGGGTATTTGGTGAAAGACAGTTCCACAGGGTTTCAATCTAGTGGTTACAAAGGACAGCGTGCAGCTATGAGAAACAGTCAGAAAAAAAGGTAAATGAAAAATTAAGGAACCAGTGAGCGGTGTGTGAGTTCAAAGAGACGACATATGCATGCAAACACAGTTCCTGTGAAACCATTATCAGTTTACAATCGTAAGCATAGCTACACGGTAGGCTAAGACAAAACACCTGCTTACTTTTGTTTTTTACAGATGGTAAACTCGTTTTCTTGCATTTAAGCACTATTTGTCTATGTACCTTATAAGACTGTTTGGTAAATAACTGCATACTTCTATAAAGACAGAAAGATTTTAGGTGGAAGAGGAGCTTTAAAGTTTGCAATGCAACATTCTTCCAGGTACTTATTTCTACAGTACTGGACTTCAGAAGTTTAAATCAGAAACTTCTTGCAGGTCTCAAAATTGTTTTTATATTTTGTAATATAATAAAAATAAGGCTCAGGGGGTGGTGGGGGAAAATGATTAAAATCAGTATCAAATAAAACAACACAGTGATTAAAATCTCATTTTTGCTGGGTCTTGTCTTTCCTTGTCTTTAGATAACTAGAGTAATAGCTGCCTTTAGCAAAGTGGTTATAACCATTTCGGTACTAGAATTCCCAAAAGCAGGAGTTTTGCCTTAGCAAATCAGTATGATCAGAGGACAACCTTATTCAGATCTTCAAAACAACATTGCAGGATAGTGAGAATGTGGCTGCCAGGCTTGTTGGGTTTTTGGTGGATTTTTTTTGTATGTTTGTTTGGGGTTGTTTTTTGTTTGTTTGTTTGGGGTTTTTTGTTTGTTCGTTCTGGTTTTGGTTTGTGTTTGGGGGTTTTTTGCCCCTGGTTTTTTCTATTTTTTTCCCATTCTATTTTTCCCTTCCCAGCTTCCCCTCCCCCTCAAAACGGAAGGCAAATGAATGTAACTGGCACTAGAAATGAGGAAATGTTGATTTCTGAGCCAGGACTGCCTCTGGGCTATATCCAGATTTCTGTTGCTCAGAGTCCATCATTTCAGGGTGAAAAACAGCAATAATTCCTGGTTTTACCATTCTTTATTTCTTCATTTGCTAGTTAAAATTATCATCATTTTTGTTTCTTATATGTTATCTTGAAGACACTGAAATGGTTCATGCCTTAAACATTGTTACAAGGTTTAGCCCATTATAGCAAAAAACTATGTAAAGAAGCTACAACCACCAAAGCTCACCCCTCTCTGAAAATGCCTGACTGGAACTTTGGACTGTGAGTTAAACCACCTAGATGAGATTAAAGGGGACACTGTCGTTCAATCATCTCAGGTCTAGGGAGAAGTAAACAAGGCTGAGGGAAAATAATGCATCCACAAGAAAGCCAAACCCAGCAGCTGTGCTGAGAATCATCTCTGGCCGGGTTTGGGGTGGGGGAGGCCATAGTCCACAGACCCATTTGCTGAGAGCAGGTTTGCACAGATTTCCTCCCCAGCCAAACGTGTGGTGAAACCTCTGGTCAGAGGCAGTGAACCCATCCTCCCTTACACAAACTGGCTCAGCTATGAAACCCCTAGCCCCAGGAAGGCCACAGCCAAGGGACATTCACGTGAGAGGCAGCTGAGGGGGTGTCATAATCCATCAAAGATCCCTGAGGTGCCCCACAGACTCATTCCTGAGGCCTTGCACCAGAGGACTGTGTGTGATGCAAAGTGATGCAACAGATCCAGAGTCTGTTGCAATAGACAGTGTCAAACTTGCACCGCCCCCCTTGGGGGAGGTACCTGGGTGTTCCCACCTGGCCTGAACATATATTAATCCATGGAATTCTATGTTTCTTGGGGGACCCTCACCACCAAGAAGACCAGATGGAGAGGATCAATGGAATATCTTTGGGATCCATGGAGTGGCGATATTTTCTTTAATCTCTCTGTCACTATCTTTCTGTTCCCCCACCTCTTCTTTATTTCTTTCTCTTCCTTTTTCTCTCTCTCTCATATTTACTATCAAATAAAATCCATACTATTGACTTTGGCATACGGTGTTGTTTACACCTTTATTGGGGCAGAAGCATTTCTAGTAATTTTAATAAATGGACTGTAACACATCTGTGCTGGTAAAACCTGCCTGGCACTTATAGCTTCAAAGTAATGTTTTCTTTTCTATTTTTGCATATTATAGGTCAAAATATTTGACAGTTGTACTCATTAAATGCTAATGAAATGGACATATATCTAAAATGCTAAACACATGTAATAAGGTTTTCATACTAGTTCAACCTGTTTGCTAGCTGAGGAAGTTCAAGATATTAATGCACAGTGTGTTAAAGTTTATATTCCTAGGTGATCAAAGGGATAATGTAGAAATTATTGATTGATTTACAGCTATTGAAAAATACATTACATATTGAGGTAGAAATGTGAACATGAAAAAGACTGTGAGAGTTGCATGTAAAGCTGTAAAACACTGTAATAATACGTGATACTGTAATAATGAGCATCACACGAGGATTCCAGATTGTACATACTTACTCTCCATCTCCAGAGAAAACCAAAAAACACCCCACTTTTTCTTTGTTTTTGTCACCAGATTACTTGAAGGCTGAGTTCTCAGATAATTTAAATGGAAGAGATATCAAGGCATTTGCAAATTTTGACCTTGTCTTCCTCCATCCTGCTTTGTGTTGAGAGAAAGAAAAAGACCAAGGAAAAAAATTGCTGTAGAAGATCAGCTGAAATTGTATACTGCTATTTCTTTCACAGGGTGGCAATAGGCTACCTGTTTGATTCTGCTATTTCATTTTGGTCCGTAATGAGGGCCAAATTTTGCCTCCTTGCCGTCTCATCCATTTATTCCAGTTTAAGTGAAACCATCATTTCACTGACCACCTATCCTGCAACAGGCAAAATGTAAAACAGACATAAAATGTTAGGTTAAAAAGTCAGTGATATAGAAATAAACAGCAAAAATAATCAGGTGTCTCTGGTAGGCAGAAAGTAAACTTAGAAGAGAAAGAGATATATGTAGACATCATTATAGATCTGGCATTCCCTAAGAACTACCAGCTAGTGATACTGAAGATGCTGTTCTTTTCCTTCTATTTAGAAGAGGCTTTATCTTAGAGTCTCACAAATCGAGACAATAACTTCTGGACACTGCAAGATTTATTTTAGAAAGACCCTCATCCTCTCAGGGAAGTAAGGCCAAGCTCGGCAGTTTGCTGATGGCTTTCTGCTCCATATACAGCTGGCTGAGTGTACACAGATGAGATCCATCACCATACGGTTTTACTGCTTAGTTGGGACAGAAAGGCAGACAGCTGTAACTCTAGCCAGTGAAAAAGAGTATCCCCTCTCTCTCTACTCTTTCAAGATCAGGGCAAGAGATTTTTGCTCTCTCAGACAGATGTGGCTTTCATTAGCAATCTCAAATTATAACAGCATTGAAGCAGAGCATCCACTGTACGCTTCTGTTGCTTGGCTGTGAGTGCACTAATGTTGAGATTCAAGACTAATCTGTGTATGCACAGTGCTTGGAAAAAACTTAAATTCATGGCATGTTGTGTCAATGGTGGTATTAAGAAAGAATCAAAAGCATGGGATCTTACTGATGGTAGGACCAGATGAAGGGGCATCAGGTGAAACAGAACCTCAGGAAAGAGAGCAAGTATAGTATGGAGTCACAAGCAGGGGACTTCTGGGAGGGAGAGCTCCTCAAGTAGACTTCCTATTATTTGTACTCTAATTTGCGCAGGAGGCAAGGGGCACAAAGACATGTTGGATTTGTTTCATTTCTTTTCAAAGATAAGTCCCAGCTTATACATCTGAAAATGTGGGGCTGTAGAAAAAAAAATGCCTTTAAAAGATTTATATTTAGTTCTGCTGTATGCAATGCCTATAATCAAGACAGACTTCAAACAATAGATCCCCTTACCAATCCTCTTTCAGAAGAAACTCAAACATGGCGTTTCGGTTTTGGGAATATCCGTTATGCATGAACGAGTAAACTAGGGCTCTAATTAGTTGCACCTCCTCTATGATTGTTCTCAAGGAGTGCAGGGCTGCTGCTCATTTAAAAATATGTGGCACATTTTTAAAATCTGTACTGACTTGCACGGATTAGAATTCATCATCAGAACATTTGAGCTCTGTGAACTGATTTCTGATGAAAATGGATTATTATTAAAATACATGAAGAGCATTAGAAAATTATGCACATTCAATTCTCAATTTAAAAAAAGGAAAAAGTATTTTACATAAGTAACAGAAATTGCATTTGTCATTGTTCAAATGATTTGTTTTGCATTATTTATTTGAGGACAAGTATGTGATCCATCAAAGAAGCAGTATGTTGCAAAGCACAGACTGCTGCATAGTTATGTAGCAATTGTTCTGGTCGTGGGACTCTGATCTGCTTGCACCATGGAGGGACCCTGCAGCTCCAGTGGACCCCACAGCCCTGAAAGGTAGTTTCAGTACAGACAGACAGCCCCAGACTAGGATGCAGCCCCAGGGCTGTTGAGCAGGGTGAGGCAGGAGACCCCAAAAGAGGCCAGTCGAGTGTATTGTTTATGCCATCGGGGCCCTGGCACTACATGTCTTTGGACTTTCTCACTTCTCTATCAGTGCCTTTCTCCCAATATTTGCTATTTCTTCCAGAACCAAGATGGCATCAGCAACAACAGAGATCATCAGCCTGATCCTTAGCAAGACGACCTTTACTCAGGTGGGATGAGCTGTGAGGTTTTATATCAACAGTACAGTTGATCCAGTGGTGGATTGTACAACTGGTGGGCTGTACATTTGAGTGCTAATATGCACTATTTTAATACATTACTAAGACACCCTTTGAACCTAATGCAGGTTTCTACCAACAAACCAACTAGGCATGAGAAGCATGCTTGTATCCCGGAGTCGATCTGGAGTCGGCTGATGTGTTGTGCCCACTTAGACTGTTTTACCTCCAATTTGGGTAACAACAACAGAGGTATGAGTTTGAACTAAGTATCACACACCTTACTGCATGCTAAATATGCAGTCCTTTTCATGTCTTAGGGCTCAAATGCACGCTCAGTTAGCATCCTCTCACCATTTCACTCTCTTTTCTTTCTTTCATGTCCTGTCAGTCCCATCTTTCCCATTCCTGTCACAGTCATGGTAGGATACAATATTTTTTGTACACATATGAACAAAGCAGGTATTTAATATGAGACATCTAGTCACACTTAACATATCTAGTGATGTCATAGTGAAAATTGCATTTTTGGTCACTATTTTATTTCAGCTCTTTGAGCCAGCTCTGTCAATGTGCTGATGCTTATAAAATGCTTTCTGTGAGATACCAGAGAGTAATTCAAATACACTCTTGGTCTCCTGGCATCCCAGTAGCACTCCCAGAGTACATCAGTTCATTTTTGCATATTGGAATGATTCTGCTGTACCATGACATACATTTGTGTAAATCATACCTGTTAAAAGGGATTTTCTGTTTCTATTATTAACATTTTAAGTTACTAGCATAAATGAACCATGCAGATTTTAGCAAGACACTTCTTCAAAAGCTATGGATGGGCTGTTCAATCATGAGATTGGTCACTCTTTCAATAATAGCTTTCAGTGTCATTGCTTTTGGCTTTTATTAGTAAGTTTGATTTGTATTAATTTTGGTGCTGAAATAGAGCCATATTTTATATTGAAAAAAACTATGATTGCATTAGAAGAAAGGCATGAGTCCTTGAGATAGAATTCTTCTATTTTGAGTAAAAGAAAACTTTATCACAGTAGGTGGATGAAAAACATGAGTCATGTGAGGAGACAAAGGTATCTGAAATGCCACCTTGAGAGCATCAGTTCAATAAGAAACTTACTCCACAGGACAAGGTATTAATCAGTACTCGGTTACCAAGTACTGATCAGTTAGTGCTTTAGTCCTCCATGGGAAGTAATTGCAGTCCTTAGTGTAATAAACAGGCTGTAATATTTAAGAAGCTGAATTCTGAAGACAGTTCATGAAAAATTTATTTCCTTAGTCTTTAATTTTCATGTTCTAGGAAATCCGCTGACATGAGAACTTTTTCTGTTTCTTCTTTTCCTCTCCCTTTTCTCCCTTTCCTTCCCACCTCACCCTTTTTTTGGTTTTTAGTTTGTTTGTTTGTTTGTTTGTTTGTTGTTGTTAGGAATTTAGTCAGGGCTGCCAGACTCCAGAAAAAACAAACAAACAAACCAGAGAGCTAACCCTTTCCTGTCCTATCTCACACCCGTAGTCACAGTGTAAGAACTGACTGACAGGGGAGCAACCACACTTCATCAATTCCTTCAGGCCTGAGAATAGATATCATTGAGGAATTCTTTACCACCAGTTGTACTGCCAGACAGGATTATTACATCCTAAAAGAAAGGCATAAAATGCAATTAGATGCTCAGTCCATTTGAAGGCAGTGAAAGTCGGTTGCCTACTGTTGCCTACTAAATACCGTTCCTTTGAAAATTGCCCTCAAGAGAAGGATGTTGTCTTTGATTTTTGTTTGCAAAATGAGTCATAATACATCAGAACAATAAGTGGCCAAGCAGATTGAGCAGAAAGATGCGGAAGCCAGAATTACTTGATGTTTGCTAAAAAAACAATGAGCACTGTTTCTATAAAAATGACACAAGTTTTCAAAAATAGTGATATATAAGATATTTCAAAGGAATGCAAAAATCCAAACAAACATTTTGGTTGCATTGGCTGCATTTCTGTTGGAGGGTACCAGTAACAAAGAAATGAGGCAGTGGCTGTGCTGAGTCCTGGGTACATCCAGGAGTAGCTGCTCTTTTAAATGGCACACATAAAACATGGAAGATCTGGTGGGTTGATCTTGACTGATCACCAAGTGCCCACGAAGCTGCTCTATAATTTCTCTTCTTAGCAGGATGAGGGCTGGGGAAGACAATAAGATGGAAAAAACCCTCATTGGTCAAGATAAAAGCCGTTTAAAACAGCGAAGGCAAAGATCATGTGTAAGCAGAGAAAAACACTTCCCATCAGCAGGCGGTGTCTAACCACTTCCCAGGAAGCAGGGATTCAGTATGCATAGCATTGAAAACAAACACTGTAATAATGAAAGCCTCTTCATCCTACTCCTTTCTCTTAGTTTTTATTGCTGAGCAGACATGGTATGATATGGAATATCCCTTTGGTTGGTTTGGACCAGCAGTCCTGGCTATGCCCCTTCCCAAAGGGGAACTGCCTAGCCCCAGTCTACCGGTGAGGGGTAAATGTTGGAGAGACAGCACTGGTGCTGTACCAGCACTGCAAAGCAGTAGCCAAAGTATTGGTATGTTTTCAACGCCTTTGTGTCTATGAAAGGACAAAACTTTGGGGGCTGTTATGGGGAAAATTAACTCCATCTCAGCCAGACCAGTAAAGGAGCAGAGAAGGGCATTGGGACAACAGCTCGTGAGTATGCCCTCTGGAATGGAACTTATAGTACCCACTACACCAAAAACCAAATTCCCTTGGAGCTACTGACCTTGATCCTTCTTTCTCAGTACAGAATAAGCAACTAAGTAAGCAAGAAGTAACTTGAAGGGAAGACAACGAACAATCACGATTTATCTGCCACGTTGTTAGCAGGAGAAATGTCTGGCTTGAGCTGGTTGCACCCAGAAGGAATTTAATGAATGGTAAGGAGCCACTGTAACAGGGCAGCTCAACTGTGTTTCCATCTGTGTCTGCAATGTAATGTTTAGCATTAAATAATCAATATTATTAATACTAAGCATGAGTATGATAATAACTTAAACGTATAACTTTTTTGTCATACACAATGTACAGCTGCAATCGCACTCAAGAATGCTGACATGATATAGACCAGATTCTGGCTGTGTTGCCTCTATGTAAGGATGAGGAAATACCTCATTTTTTGCAAGTATATCTATTTTATTTATATATATATATGTATATATATATATTTTAAGCTGGGTGGGAAAGGGGGAGAAAGAGAGAGCAGAAAAGGGGGAAAAAGAAAGTAGCATATAGTTAAGAATTAAGAATTATTGCATGATGGTTATCCTTACAGAAATTATTGTTGCTTACTAGCCACAGAAAGAAATATACCTGTAAAGTGGAATCTGACAGATTAAAACACTACATAGGTCCTTTATTGCAAAGTGGTCATCGAAATAGTTTTCTGACTCCCAGGAGGATGATTGTGATGGAAATCAGCTAAGCGAGGAAAGCCTATTTGAATGACACAAGAGAAATCAGTTCTAATCTTTGTGTTCCGCAAAAAGGTGGGGGTTTTTTTGTTGTTTTTCACACTTATGGAAAACTACTCTTTTGGTGGTACAGCTTCAATAAACTTCATGTTTCCCATCAATTCTCCATGTACTTATTCAGGGGGTTTACATTCTAGTATTTAGGTCTGAAATCTGTTCTAGAAAATACAGAACACAGATTAAGAAATTTTCTTCATTCTTGTATAAAGTTTGCAGGAATAGATTTTCTAGAAATATGAGCTGGAACGCCATGCAACATTAAGATCCAGTTTTGCAAAGCTGCTTTCAGATCCAGGCAGCAGTCAGCCGCTTAAAATCCTATCACAGCAGAGGGGAAATTTCTTCATCAATAGAAAATTTCAACAGCACAGTTAATTTCCTGCTGAGGTATAGCTGAAAACTGGGAAATGAAAGGAAGTCCAGAATCCCTAATGAAGCATTCTGTAGTATCATACAAACTAAAAATTGCTCAGCTTTACGCTAAGATGGTTCATTCCCTCAGTCGTAACAAAACATGTATTTTAGTATTCTAGGAGAGATTCTCATAGCTGTTGCATGGAAAGAAATGATTTTGTGCTATGATATACATGTTCAAATTCAACTCTTATGTGAAAAAAAATTATTTTCTTTGGACTTTCCTCCATTTCCTGGTAAACAACCAAACAAGCAACAGCAACAAGAACAACAAAAATAATTATGCCCAAAGATACATAATTTCACTTTATCTTCCTTTCTTTTATTGACTCTTCAAGCATTTTTTTTCTTGCCTTCATAATAAATCCATTGATGTCTTCGATATGATTGAGACAAACAGAGACTAAAATTATAAAGGAGTGTCATATATTACTGCTAAGAAGAAATAAAAGGAAATACAGTGTGGACGACCAAAAGTAGGACCACGAGCCTCACAACAAAAGGTCAAGGCATGACAGTTATGAAGAAGTGTCCATGAGGTATAAACTGCTTTTGTGTAAAAGAGGAGAGTTTCCTTCATAGTCTTGAACACCTGTCTGTTTTAATCATGTTCATTTCTGAAGAGTGCTTTATAATACAGATTTACTTTTATTTATTTTCTCAATAGGTAAAACTTTCTCAATGAAGAACATTATGCAGCTATATTTTTATGACTTTTTAAAAGTCGTCTGTAGTTAAATACAAATTGAGGAAAAAAGAGAGCAAATGGAAAATCTTTGGATAAGACTGCTGTCAAACAGTGACTCTAAAAAAACCCCAATAACATCACTGCAGTTAAGAGATAAATGGAAATATGTTCCATTTATTTAGTCACAGAGTCAGTCAAAAGTGGGAAAAAAGTCACAAAATCTGCTTGGAGAAAGCACTACGTAGAAACAGATGCAATCATAAACACAGCATAGGTGGTATTCCACTGGCATATGTCTTTCTTGGAAATCCTGTAGGTCTCAGGTCATTCATGTTTAACCATTCCTTATTTTGTACTTGCAATAAGGAATAGCTTGTTAATATGACATACTAAGAAAGTTAAAAGACATTGCATTCTGCCACTTAAACTTTTAAAATATTCTCCTTTGCTGTTGATTTTCACATACTTGCAAGCATCCATATTGTATTTCTTTTGTATTTTTTCTGTTGTTGTTTTTTCTCGGGTAGGAACAAGTGACATTTGTCTGTTCTTGAGCTAAAAGAGACTAACAAGAATATATTCTATTGAAAGAAGCAGTTCACCCACATTTTCCTTGAGGCTTTACATATGCCTGATGAAGACAATTGTGAATTACTCACACTGGTAGGCTTTAGTTTGCACACAGGCAACAGGCATTGCTTCATGCAACATGCACAAATCCTTTTCTCAGACAAATTAAACCATTTTGAAAATTGCCTTTTTCTTGTGGTCCTCTGACTATTCTCACATCTTGAAATTGTGCTTTTCATTGTCACAACCACGCCTATCCTACTCAGAAATCCCACTGCTTTAACCCACCTACAGTGCCAGTAACTATTCTGTTGTCCTAAGTGCCCATATTTCATAACTCTGACGGATTAAAAAGGGAGTGGTTTTGATGCAATCATAGTTTAATGGAAGTGCCAGTCAAGGCTCATGCCAATACATCTGGAATGGTGTTAGATCACCATTTGTGTTGGAGCATCAGCTACGGCCACATCCTGAAAGTCCCTGCAGAAGTGACCATGATGATTAGAGATACTACTTAACCCAGCTGAGTTGTTAATGTTGTGTCCCTCCTGCAGTTTCTACCTCTTACTCCAAAGAAAGTCTGAAGGATTAGGTGTTCAGTAGGTTTTCAATGGTGTTCAGTAGCTTAGGCTACGCAGCTTGGTTTTGTTGTTATGTAAATGACATGTAAGAGTAGAGCTCTCATCAGTTTGACCTCCAGAAGCAAGAGCACTGGAGACAGTATCTTATGCTGTAGGCAGAAGTGGTAGGACCTCAATTCATAGTGTTTTTCTGTAACAATTGTACACAGTTTACTCACAAGAGCTCATATTTCTTTCATCCACACTTCAGCCCACATAGAGTGAAATGATGAATTTCCACCTTTCTCTGAAAATGTCACTGCTATTGTTTCCAGCATGTTTCTTCAGCTTTCATTAAAGTTTGCTGTCTAGGTGGCAATGCAATAGCAAGCATACATTCATGTGGTGTTTGTACACTTGAAGGCCTGTAGATTGTTCTGCACATACAAACCCATGGACAATATGTTTAAGTCTCTTAAAGTTTACCCAGGTGTCTTACCTGCACCTAGATTAACAAGACCTTTCTGATAATATTATTATTCAGTGTGTGCTTGAACCTGACAGTGTTGTCAGTAGTGAGTAGCACACATTTCCACAGATAAATCACCACAGTAACGGAGTCTATAATGTAGCTGGGGTTATATGTCACACTGTTTTATAAAACATTTACAGTAGCACCTTCTGGCTCTGTTTCTATGGTAGAAAATCACATTTACTCTTTGTCTTTTTTTGAAACAGTCAACTTCTACTTGTTGGTCTACTGAACTGCAAACCTCAAGATACTCCATAAAACAGAAATAGCCCTCAGGCACCATTGCATTTATAGGCAAAAGTTCTACTTTGTTGGTGGTAGTGAATTGTGTAATTCCTGAATAAATATGGTGACAGGTGTTTCTATTTATTTATTTATTTACTTTTCTGGGTGTTTTGCTGTTGGCATGAGACTACAATTACACCTTTCTAATTTTACCTTACTTCTGGATAGGAACATTTACCAAGATTTTCTCTGTCTATTGTGGTTACCCAGACTCATGTCTATTACACAGGCTCACATTAAAGACTTTTGACTGGAAGTACCGACACAACATTTCTGTTTTCAATCCACAACTTTGTAGAGTTACCTAAAAGTACTTAGCATTCTTAAGTATTCAATTTTAGGAACAGATAATTCCCATATTCATCGCTTGTGCTGGGAATGTGCACTGAAGTTAATTTCGGTTTTGCTGCACTTGAAAGATTAATGAATCTTTGATGAAGCAAAAAGAGGAAAGACTTAGTTGCAGTTGTTTTTCAAGTCTCCAATTAAACACCATTGGAGATTGTCACCTGTGGGTGTACAAGTGTGAGAAATAAAAGACTTGACATGATTCTTCCATGCAAATACACCTCTGTGAATCCAAAGAGCAGCCTTACAACCTTCTCTTAACACAGCAATGCAAACGATGTTTGTTAGAGTAGCAAAAACCACATATTCAAGTCCAAAAGTGTTTGGCTGTATTATAATTTATTTAATCATGATTCCTAACAAGAATATATCTCTCTCCTGTTACAGTGCACTATAAGAATTGCGTAAGATGAGATCTGGAAGTAGAGTAGGTATTTCCTGCTGTGGAAAAGTACCAGGCTGTACAGCCCTCTGCTGTTCATCCGTTTAGCCATGGTGGTGGCTCTCCAAAGCCAAGCTCTGAGAGATGGGTTTTAGTGGCTCAAGAGATGTTGCATGGTGCAGAGAAAGAAAGACATTGTGGAACAGACATACTCTAACAGGCACACAGTAAGAATAATGCAGTTAAGTGAATTAATCCTTCAATATCTTAGGAAAAACAAGAGACAATAGGAAAAATGAAAAAGGATGAAAAAAGTCCATTTTCTTCTTTAGTGTGTATTAATGCATAAAAGACACAGTTAACATTATTACAAGAGCTTGGATATGGAAAAGTCAAATACGGCGAAATGTTTTACCCCTATCCACTAACCTCTATATTTTATGGAGTAGAATAACTCACGTGGAAAAGTTTCACAGCTAGCCAGTATTTCAGGAAGAGTGGGAGTAGATTTGTGCGTGCTTATGTACATTTATAAAAATACTTACTCTGAAAAAGAATCCTATGTTTTGAAGAGAAAAAATCAGTCTGCAAATGACATTCCATGTTACCTTAGAATCACAGAATCACAGAATATTCTGAGTTGTAAGGGATCCAAAAGAATCATCAAGTCTAGCTGTTAAGTGAATGGCCCATACAGGAATGTCGTGTCATTTTAGCTTGTGGCTTAAAAGAAATGTAGTATTTTAAAACAAACTATGGATTTGAAAAGAAATTATTATTTTAGAATTATTTTAGAATTTTCTTACTTTAATTGTTTGACTGATCCTATCTCATTGAAAGTCCCCATAGGGAAATAAAAATTTAAACAAGAAATAAAAGCTACTTTATCCACAATTGGTTGTGAAACATAGTACTCTTGCAGATCACTCACAACACACGAGCAGGGGTCATTTGTGTAAACAGAATGTAGCACAATGTAAACCAAAAATAAATACAAAGGAGCCCATTTCAGACTCTAATTAACTCTACATTTCATACTTATTTGGGATCATCAATACTGAAAAGAATAATAAATTAAATCCTGATCTTGTGAATTCATGTTTCTATCCTTGCATATCTGAGAGACTGCAGTGAACAGATGTGTATGTAGGGGACAAACCTGGTAACTTGTTGGCCTCCATGAAATCTACATTTTCATTGAAATTTTGCAAATGTAGATTTAACATAAACATTGCCCTGTTTAATATTCCTTTGCAGTTTTCAAATTAGAGTCCTTAAAACTTAGAAAGTGCTCATTGGGAAGCAGTTACAAGAATTTCTACTCTTGCTTCATGTTTCTTGTTGTTAGCTTGCAATGTCATTTTATATGAAAGATGTTTAATCTCTGCCTCATATAACTGTGTGATAAAACCTATCCTTTTCTGTTTATAAGGACAGAATGTCCTCCTCTTAGATTTCAGCTACCAAACACAGTTTTCTATTGTGTCTTGTTCACAGTACCTTCAAAATCTAACAACAACACAAATCTTCAGACCTTTCAAAGTGTATTCATTTTCCCAAAAAGGATACTTTCCCACAGTGTCTTAACTGATTTCATCAAAGTGTCTCTGATGAGTTACTTCTCCTGAATGAATGTCATGGTGGAGAGGACCTCAATGGACAGCTCAGTCGCTTCATTGAATCCATTTTGATTACCATATGAAATGTCAACTAATTTCAAGACTTTGGTTTGCAATCACTGATCATCCATGTCAGAAAGCCTTAATTTAGCTTTTATTTCAGCTATTTTACTTAAAACTAGACCAGCCAGATTCCTCTCATTACCAGGATGGGACATCTGCACAACTCTTCAACTTCAGTTGTTTTCCTTCAAGAGTTCCAGAATTGAGGCACAGAGATCCAATTAAACCACTGTAGCACAAGAGTAAACAGAGTTTGCAGTTCAGGTTACATGTTTCTGAATTCAGTGAACTTTGCTGATGTATCTGCGAGATATGACACCTCTCCAAAAACAGTCTACATCGTACTGAAGTCTTCAGGAAATGTTGTGCTTCAAAAGTCCAGCTCTTAGATCCACCCATGAAAGGTGGAGAAAAGTGTCCTTCCCACTTTAAGGAGACTACTGCTTAATCTTTACCACAACATTACTGCTTGAATGGTGGCACTCCCATAAATGAGGCACTAAATATGCTTTTTTGCCTTGGGACAGTATGTTCCCATTGTATCTGAGAACCACCATGGTATACTGAGGATCAGGTACACTGTAAATGCCATTAATGCCTTACCTTGCGATACATAGAAAATCTCTTTTCACAAATATTCTGTTGATTCATATGGCTCAGAGGCACCTAGTGCACTAGTTTATTTACGCATTCCTATCCTTTATTCTGATGTAATCCATATTTGCTAGAACACAGTTTAAAACCCTTCTGATTGGTTGCATTTTAAACTGCAACAAGTGGGGGAGGAGCACATGATTTCATACACTATATGAGAAAGTATACACTGTAAATTCAAAGAACCATAGAAAAGCTTGAGTTAGAATGGATCTTGAAGATCATCTAGTTCCAAAACCTCTGCCATGTGCACTTGACCAGGTTGCTCAAAGCCCCGTCCAACCTGACCTTGAACACTTCCAGGCATGAGGCATCCATAACTTCTCTGAGCAACCTGTTCCAGTGCCTCACCAGCCTCACAGCAAAGAACTTCCTCCTAGTATCTAATCTAAACCTACTGCCTTTTAGCTTGAATCAATTCTCCCTTTTCCTGTCACTCCATTCTCTTGCAGTATTTCACTCCCATATAAGTATTCTGAGTGACAAAAATAACCTTTAAACCTTTAAAATTACCTTTAAACCTGAAAGATAGCTGAATTTTACAGATATTTCCTCTAAGTTCGTCTTTTATTCATAGAAAGAAAAAAGATTGACTGACTTTCTGAGGATCATACTCTCACCTAGAATAAATCATAACAGTTCTATTGCTTTCAATTTAGCTTTGCAGTTTATACTACATGAAGAGCTGTGTACACATTAAAAAACCCCAAACGAAACAGCTCCAGAGCAATGCTGAAAACACCCAAGAAAATCAACAAGAAGAGATATTAATCTGTCAGTAAAGCAGTTGTACTTTATGAGAAGAGCTGTTGTGTTTTCCATTTCATAAAAAATAATACAGTTCCAAATATGTTGTATATTCCTAACCACAGCAAATACGAGGCCTTACTCTTTTTTTTTTTTTAATTCTATCTTTCTTTAAATAAACAAAGGAAAAGGAGAAAGACTTGTGGGCATCATTCTATAAAAAGGAAGGGTGAATGAGAAGAAAGAAAAAAAAGAAGAAATCCCTTCCTTTTACCAGAACCGATTTCATTTGCAAGAAACCAAATTCAGATCCAGTTAATTGTCTGCATAATAACACTCCAGCCTGTCACTTCAGACACATATTAGGATCTTAGCTATGATGAAATATGCTGTTAGATCACCTGCTTAATCTTCCTTATTAAAAACTGCACCAAGGATTCTAATCTCTGTCTCAAACCTCGGACATAAAGCCTAAATAATGAAAACTCCAAGAGTCAAAACAAATTCTGTTTTGAGGGTTGTCGTGGTTTGACACTGGCCAAACACCAGGCACCCACTAAAAGCTCACTCACTCACTCTCCTCTGCTCTGCAACTGGACAGAGGAGAGAAAATTTAACAAAGAGTTAATGAGTTGAGACAAGGACTGGGAGAAAAACACTTCAAGGGCAAAACAGGCTCAGCTTATTGATATAAGGTGAATTTATTACTAATAAGATCAGAGTAAGAGAATGAGAAGTAAAATAAGCCCTTAAAAACACCCTTTTCTCCCCCCAAAACCCGTCCCTCCTTCCCAGCAACGGTGCAGGGAGATGGGGTGGAGGTTTTGGTGAGTTCATTACCCAAGATCTTCTTTCCGCTGCTCAGGGAGAGGAGTCGTTTCCCTGCGGCACTGTGGGGTCCCTCCCACGGGAGACAGTTCTCCGTGAACTTCCCCAGCGTGGGTCCACTCTCACGAGCAGCAGCACTCCCAAAACTGCTGCAGCGTGAGTCCATCCCACGGGCAGACAGTCCTCCCAACACTGCTGCGGCGTGGGTCACTCTGCCAGGGGGTGCAGTCCTCCAAGGACGGCTGCTCCAGCCTGCAAGCAAGGCCTCTCTCTCCACCGGGACTCCTGCTGGACCACAGCGCCCTGGTATCCACCTGCTCCGGTGTGGGCACCTCCCCCACGGGCTGCGAGTGGATCTCTGCATCCCCCGTGGACCCCCGTGGGCTGCAGGGGCACAGCTGCCTCACCATGGTCCTCACCATAGGCTGCAGGGACACCTCGGCTCTGGTGCCTGGAGCACCTCCTCCCCCTCCTTCTGCCCTGTCTTGGTGCCTCCATTGTTGTTTCTCTCACATATTCTCACTCCTACTCTTCTCTAGTTGGAATAATTACAACTACGCCCCAAACTTTGTTGCGACTTTTTCTTACATATGTTATCACAGAGGCATTACCATCATCTCTAATTGGCCCAGCTTTGGCCAGTGGCACGTCCATCATCAGAACCATCAGGGATTGGCTCTGCTGGACACGGTGGAAGCTTCCAGCAGCTTCTCACAGAAGCCACCTCTGTGGCCCCCCCACACTACCAAAAACCAGGCCCTGCAAAACCAACACAAGGGTAAACAGATTTTCTTCCTGTATGTGGTCCCAATTACTGTAAGTCAAATAAGGGGTGGAAATTGGATCCTACAAAGAAAAATTTTGAGGGTGGACACTATACTGCTGTTCTTTGCTAAAGTGAAAGTGACCACAAAATATATTTGATGGCAGTTGGTACACTTAATAATCAAACAACTCTGAAAAATAGCAGCTAAAAAGCCAAGGAGATCGCAATACTTGACTGCTTGCAGTGGGTGATGACATGAGAAAATTAAATACGTATTTAGATAAACCTGGCCCAAATGACCAACTGTTGAGTTGTCTGAAGTCCTTCAGCTGTGATGACCAAATTACATAGTGGCTTTTTTACTTTGGTATTATCAAATTCCATATTCATTGTGTTTTTCTGATTTTCATATGAAATACAATTCATTTAAGTAAAAGGATATTACCTCCTTTGTTATCACTGGTTTATCACATTCTCTAGCCTCTAACAATTAGTATCTTGCTTGCCACTAGTAATAATAGAGATTTTGCAGGATCTAGCTTTAAAGCCAAGTGTCTTTAATTATGATAACTCTGGTCTTAAGCAACTTGACTGAGAAATTCTGAAGGTCCACTTTGTCCACCAAATTCTTTCCAACTTAAAATAATATAGGCTTTGGTGTCCACAGTGGCTAGAGTGACTGGCATTGGGAACCAAATTAAAAGTTCCTTCAGATTTATACATTTTTAAAGTGATGTGGAAATCAAGAACCTCAAATTTAAACTGTCCTTTCTGTCAATAGAAGAGCATATAAATAGACTTTCCCTATTTGCTAGGCTCTAAAACTGTTTATGTTTGCAGTTATGAATTATTGCATTCTCAAAAGACCTCCTGAATATAAGTTCATGGCTGTTTAGTTTCCTGTTCCATCTTTACTTCTTTTTCTACCATTCTATCAATCTTTGCCTATATGACATTTTAGAATTAAAGTGTTGTGTAACTTAGTTCTCTGAAGGCACCTATTCTATTACATACAGAAATGGATTTAAAAAAAACTGTTATGAGATCTCCGGGAAATTTTTTTATTATTTCCCTTTAATAGCAGGCATTTTCCATTCCATTAAATCACAGGTGTAAGCTTGATTAACAGCTATTCCATACTGAATTTCACCAGAACCATTCTCCTGTTCCTGAAAACACGATGCAAATATATAATGAGGCATCATACAAACAGATGCATTTTTTAATGTTAAGATTAATAGTGGTAAAGATTGTATATTGACTATGACTCCAAAGATTTAAGTGTTATTGGAAGAACATTTAGTCTGTGAAACCACAAGCATGGCAAAACCATGGTTCTTATTCACTAGACAGTTGCCTTGTTGTCTTTAGGGGCTGGACTAGATGATCTCCAGAAGAACCTTCCAACCCTAACTATTCTGTGATTCTGTGATTCTGTGATTCTGTGATTCTGTGATTCTGTGATTCTGTGATTCTGTTACTTGCATTGATTAGTTCATTGTCAAGAGAGACCAAAGGAAAGTATTTAAGCGAGTAAATATGGAGCCATATACCTTCTAAGAATATATCACATTCATGGACCCACCACTGTGTAATGCTTCCATAAGTGACTCACTGAGAGAAGATACTGGGAATCACACTCTGAAGTTGGCATTTTTTCATTCCAAGTGGATATAGATACACATAGACAAACTATCCAATTATTTCATTCTGTTTAAGAAGTTAGACTTGTTTTAAAAAATGAATTGAAAAGTTTTAAATCACCCAGTAACTTACCAACTCAATGGGCTCTATGTAAGTAGTAGTAGCAGCTAAATACTTTGAGAATGAGAAAATGGCAAGTGATTTTACTTAATTGTTCTTTACTATAACTTTCACCCTACGACATTAAACATAAGCTCTTTTTGAAAATAGTCATTAACCTTTCACATGATGTATAACTAGCTTTATCACTCAGGAAAAAAAATTCCACTTTGAGTTCTGCAAAGAAGACCCACTGGGAGACACATAAATGGTAAACCACACCGAAGGACACAAAAAGGCCCATAAAACATCAGTAGGGTTATAAAGGTCTATGGATTTTAATTGCTGTGTGCCATTGGGCCTTTACAAAGCAATCAAGCAGGCAATCTCCGAAGACAACCCTGCCATAATACGTTTAACAATAGAGTTCTCGCCCCATCAACAGACTAGGGTTTATGAAGGTCCCAATTGCAATTAATGACCTTGTATATTGAGAGAAAAAGACAAAATTACTTAAATTAACTACCCTTTTTGGATACATATTTGAAGGATCAGAAAGTGTAATTTTAAGACAAGGAGTGCAAAACTTTTGATTGATGATTGACAAAAAAATTCTTAAAAGGTTATATTCTTGTCTAGCAGATTTTTAAAGGTACAGAAATCTGGCTTGCTGCTGCTGCATAAGAATATTCTGAAAAACACAGTGTAATTATAGCACATGGAGGATTTTGCTTTGAGTTGCATGTCACAGTATTCTAACCATGCAACGTCATTCTTCTCAAGAAGCAGGAACATTCTATATTTCTTATATTTAGGTTGAATTCAAATTGTAAATGTACAATAGCATAAATAAACAGGGTGGATTTTCCACAGCTTCTAATGATACAGCTAACTGCCTGTCCTGATTATTATAATTTGGTTTTAGTTCTAGGACATCCAACTTTTTGCTAGGTGTTAGTGCAATGATACGTTTTTCAGCAACTTCTTTAGCTGTTTTATCAGCTAATTGATTTCCCGTGTTAACTGAGGAGTTTCCAAACTGACGGGTTTTACAGTGCATCACAGCCACTTCTTTCGGCTTTTGCACACTTTGTAGTAGGTGACTAATTTCTTAATTGTACTTAATAGGAGACACCTGTGCCTATAACAATCCCCTTTACTTCCATGTGACTCCATGGGCATGTAATATTCCAAAAGTATATTTTGAATCAGTTAATACGTTTACTCTTTTTCCTTCAGCAATTTCTATCACTCGGTGTAAAGTTCATTAATTCTCCTTTTATTGCTGACGTGTTAAAAGGTAAAGCCTAGCCTTCTATTACCTGGTTGAAGATTCCCACTGCTCACCCAGCTGTCCATCTTCCATTTCATACCTGCTGCTCTCATCAGTGTACAGCTCCAGTTTCGCATCCTGAATGGGATTGCTTCTGAAATCCTGCCTGCCAGAATACACTTGTTCTGGTTACCACACAGTCATGGTACAAAGGTGTCTGGGCTTCTTCTGAAGCCTGGAGAAACATGGAGGGGGTTTCAAAGAATCTTAAATTCAACATTGTCCTGCTCCAATAGGACAATTTGGTATTTCAGCATTCTCCTTTTTGATTCCAAAACCGCTATTCCCTTGTGGGATACATATACTGTAATCTTATGTCCCAATGTCAGTTTTCATGTTTCTTAGATTAAAGCGCTGCAGCTGACACCACTCTAAAGCATCCGACCCATGCTTTACTCGCATTGTCCAATTGTCTGGAAAAGCACCCCACAGGCTGCTTCCACGATCCCAAATTCTGTGCCAACACCCCTAGTGCCAGGTGCACCCTTTCGTGCACCTTTTGCTTAAGTCTCGCAGTCTCAAAGCAGGGGCTGTTATTAAGGCTCTTTTTAGGGCTCTCAAGGCCCTCTGACTCTCAGGAGTCCATACCAAGTATTTTTTGGCAGAGAATCATACAAGGGTTCTGCCAGTACCCCATAACTGGCAATCCATAACTGACACCATCCGCCATACCAAAGAAGGCTCATAGATTTCTCAAAGTACTGGGCTCCAGAGTCTGGCAAATAGCTTCTTTTAAGCTTTTTCCCAAACTTCTTTATCCCTGCAAGTATCTCTCAAAACTAAGATATATTCTTGCTTCTTTGGCTATTTGTGTCTTTTTGTTTGACACTCTGTATCGAGATTGTCCCAAAAAAATTAACAGACTTTTACAGTAGCCTTGAAACACC
Organism: Amblyornis subalaris; assembly: GCA_018881555.1. Classification (NCBI taxonomy): domain Eukaryota; kingdom Metazoa; phylum Chordata; class Aves; order Passeriformes; family Ptilonorhynchidae; genus Amblyornis; species Amblyornis subalaris. Next base: position 4,153,758 of record JACAXG010000072.1, read on the forward strand.
CCCTTTCAGTCTTGGTTGCTAAGCAGGATATAATCTATATTGTAGTAGGGTTCTGTTCAGATTTTCTTTTTTCAGCTTTCCAATTCTTTTGCCAACTAATTGCCAAATGTAGTGGAGCTATTTTTGAAGCTGTGGGCTAGCGCAGTCCATGTTAGCTTCTGCCCAGTGTTTGAATTCTTCCTCTCAAAAGCAAACAATTTCTAACTATCTGGGTCAAGAGGTACACAGAAAAAGGCATCCTCAAGATCGGGGATCTGTTAGTACTGTTATCCATTTGTCCTCCTCTTTAAAGAAAGTTTAAAGAGTGTGTTACTGCTTTTAAATCCTGTACTAACCTATATGCTCCAGTGTTGTGGATAGGTAAAACCTTGCAAAATGAAGGCTTTGTTACTCTTGTAAAATCATGGTTCATTTCTGTTACTTTGGCTAAGTAGAAAGGCTTCTGGGAACCAGTTCAGCTAACTTAGAAGTAGAGAAAACAAATTACATGACTTTCGTATGATCACCTCGTGGCTTATGGTGACTGGTTGAATTATTGTTTGCTGTGTTTCAATGGTATGTATTGTGATAAGGACTAACTGCTTAAAAAGGCTTGGTTTTTGTAATAAAACTCTCTCCTTCACACCTGCCTGGGAACTCTGTATCTCTCCATCGACACACTCCAGTATCTGGTTTCTTTACTGGTAAATTTGGGGTATTATAATGTCACATTCTACCAATAAATCATGTTAGAGGAATTTATCATTTAACTTAGTCAATCCTTGTGTCATGTCTAGTTTTATTCAATATAGTTTTTGCCTTAGATCTGGCCTTCAGTGGTATTTTTACCTGCATCGCCACTTTAGATCTTTGTGGTACATCCACTGGCCACACCAAAGGAGTTACTGCATTCTCCACCTCCTCACGTATTTTTTTTTGTTCTACCTTCTCCTGCAAGATAAAAGTTCTTGCTTACACAATTTTAGATTTGGGAATTTTAAATGTTATTTCTCCATTTTTAAAAATAGTTTTTGCATCCAAGTTACTCAACAAGTCTCTTCCCATAAAAGACTCTCGGCATTCGGAATACAACAAAACTAGTGTGTCCCCCAATGTTTTCCTAATTTAAATGGTAATGGTTGTAAAAAAGGCCTAGTCTCTTTCCTCCTTTTTACACCCACAGAGCTTACAGGTTCTGAGCTAAGTATTCAGTACTGAGTAAGTTGCTCCTGGATCAATTAAAAAAATCGATCTTTTCATTCCCCAGCAATAATGTAACCAGGGACTCAGATGAGGATGATTCTTCTAGCCCTCTTCAGGGTGATTCTTCTTCTTCACTGAAGGTCATGAGCTTGATGTCTTGAGGAGCCAAGTTTAGGTTTCTTGTCTGATTTCACCCAGCCTGGGGACATTCCCTTTTCCAATGTTTCCTTTCTTTAGAAATTTCGTACCGATCTTTTAATTTAAGGTGCCACCCTTGGGCCAGTTTTTGTGATTGTTCAAAGTATACTTCAGCCACCAATTGCTACAATACTTGACCAAGTGTTTCCGAGTGAGGGAGTCCTCCCCTAATTTTCCCCCATGCTTTAATATGCATCCGGTGGGGGGGAGTTTTTTTCAGAATTCCCTCTTCACTGGATGGTCCACTCCCCATTTAAACTATACGGTATTTCAAAACTCTCTTTTGATTTCTCAGTAAGGGTAACCTTATGACCAAGCCATCCCAGGCACCTTTAAACCCAAGCCTGTGAAGTTTCCACTACACTTTTTGGGCAAGTTAACACTCTTAAAGAAACGACTTCATCTTACCAGGGGTCTTGCTCTGATTTCCTTTGGTCCAGGGACTGCAGGTTCTGCACAAGAATCCCTTGGTGCCAGCTGGAGGTCCCACGATCCCTCAGAGCCATCGAAATTCAGCAGCATTGTACCGTTTGGGTTGCCAGAAACTGTTACGGAAAAATGATCAAAATCTCCTTAACACTGATATAGCATCAAGTAGCAGGCATCTTTATTACAGCTCTGGATGTTTGGGGCATATCTGCACCTGTCGCACATCTCAAGTATAGAAAAACTCCTGCTTATGTGCTGTGTTTTACATACATATTCACTGATTTTCCCAGAATAAATATACATATGATAATAATTTCCAAAAAATCATTAACATATGTTCCCTTCCCATTGTGTATGCGTTTGTCTGTCCGAGGAGTCGCTCCCACAGTTTCTGGTGGTTGGAGGCCCCAAAGTTATTGCTGACCACTTGATAACTAATGTTACTTCTCTAATATGGAGCTCAGTTGGCATACCTATGCTGTTTCATTATTTTGTCCCTCTTCTTGGTTAATGTTTAAAGCAGTTTTGATTGTGCACCTCTGTAGGCTAATGGTTTTGCAAAATAAGCATTGTATTAACACCAGCTGAGCAAATTGTTCCTCATCTGGCAACGCCAGTCTCAAATGCTTCAGTTTTTAAATTTAGTTATTATTTATTTAGATGTCAATCTGAAAAATGTTTACATGTATTTAATGTTATTAAAGTTCTTTAACTATTCCCAGTGAACAGATGACTGATAATCTGCTGATTACTGAGTTCATGCAGTCCTTCGATCTCTGCATATATGTTTCAAATTACAGGGTTCTTTTTGACAGAGCTATTGTTTTCTGAGAAGAATGGGTATTAATTGTTTGTTTATAATATTTGTAACAATAAATGTATTGCTCCTTTACAATAGATAAATGAAAACATTATCAATCTTGTATATTAAACAAATACACAAGAACTATTTTATGGAAGTCTTTTTTGGAACTCTTTTTGCAGAGCAAATAAAGTAAAAAGTATAATTTGTTTCCCTGCTGAAAAAACTCTTTAATTCCTCTACATATGTGCTTTAGAGATGTGTAAAGCTGAGATACCCACTAGTCTGCTATGCCTAAGGAATAAAATTATGGACTGTGCTTTTTAGGACGGAGCTTTAAACGCACTCTCTGGTGTGGAGACATCAAGCATTTTGAAATTACAGACTGATATCTTTGACTGTCTCACAATATTCTATAGATTACTGATGAGGAGAGTAGAGCAGACAAATTTACCACCATAAGATGAACATAAGTAATTTGTTCAGTGTCACATTCTGATGGAAAAGGGATTGTATGAGTTTCTTAGTGATTTCATATATGGCTGTGTCCTCACAGACATATGATCAAGTTATCGTAAGTCTGATCATTGCAGGGCCTGATAACCAATTGGAGGATGTTACAAAACACCAATCACAGGTTTTGTAAGCTAGAAGCAATTGCTAAGCTTTGAAAAACTGTTTAGTTCCAACCGCCTATGCTTATGGCTTAAGTAGATTGCAGTCTGAACAATTTCTTATTCATGACATTGTATTGCAGTAGTACAGGGCTGGAGTGTATATTTTTATCACACCACCTTTATTTTCTCTTTTCTTCTCTTTTTCAGTTCTTTATGAATTTATTAATAGTTACTTATTTAGTCTCTAAATTAGGCATAGGCTTTTCCATCTTGCTGAAACAGAGACTTAGAGTGAAATATCTTTCAAAAAAGGAACAGTGCTTAAACTTCCTCCCTGCTTAAACTAAAAGCAGCATGGTAACTACATTTAGAATAGAAACAAACACTGATAAGGCATAAGCTAAAATATTCCTGCTAACACTTCTGTCACTACAGCAGCAAACTGTGTGGCCATTCCAAAAATGAGAATACTCCAAGAGAGGCAAAGCACAAGGACTGCTTACAATCAAGAGTGAACTGAACCATTGACCTGTAATTGTTCTGGCTATTGTATGGGAGACATGCAGTGTATTTGATGATTAAAGCTTCATAGAAACACACAAGAGTTATAGAGTCAGACAGATGAAGAGGGATCATGCAAGTCAGCACAACACAGACATTGTTTTAACAAATAGGTTATGGCCGAAAGAAGCTCTACAGGGAGAAGCTGAGTCAGAAATAGGTTAAATATTTGACACTATAAACATTTACTGAAATTCAAAGGCTTTTTTTGCCAATAGTCAATATAGTTCAAAAAAATCCAGACTTCAAAGAAAATTCAAACTCCTAATCAACAATTCTTTAAGAGTCAAAAAAAAAATCTCTTTAGTAAATAACATCACTTTAATCCAAGCATAAGGGTGATGTCTGTGAACAGACCTTATTTTTTCATCTATTGGGGCGAGTTAATAGCAGCAGTGGAAGGTTTCTGTAAAATAGATTTGAGAAATTGTCCCCTCTGTTACTTTGATGCTTTGTATTACTTGACAGAATAGTATTGCTATGATATGATTATTGCTTTTTGGGTTTTGTTTTTGCAATTTTTATCTTTTAATTGAGCTTCAGAAATCGAAAGTGCTAATGTATAGGTGCTTCTGTAATTTGAAAGCAAGAAAAATAAATAAGCTGTTTCTAGATCTTTGTGTTCTTAAACGCATTTATCTACTTCTCCACATGACAAAGTGATGGAGTCCAGCAAAGACTGATGTGCTATGGCTTGTAAATTTTTAGTTTTCTACTTTGTTGACCTTACTTGACTGAGATTTTAAGTTCTGCAATGTAATTATATATCTGTTTTATTATTTCAGTTAAAGTCACAACAATTTTTCCTTTTGCAAATGCAACTCACATAGTGTAAACTAAGCTATAACATGTTTCAGTCACAAAACTAGAAAATTCTAGTTCTAATGATCAGTTTAGACAGAAAAACTCTTACCATTCCCAGCTCATGGCTCACTGAAATACAGTAATGGTATATCTGGCAAATTTCTCTAAGTTGCAAGTGCAGCTATTGGGTTTTTTACATGGTGCACTCGATGTTGTCACTACTCTTGGAATTTAAGAAGAGGAAGAAAATGCTGTTTAGGGAAAGTAATTCCTTGCAAATATCCATAGAAAGTAATAAAATATTATATGAAGTATTATTATATTAAATAGTATAATTTAATATCAATATATTAAGTAGTATATTAAAATGTAGAAAGATGCCAAAGATACTAATTTCTTTTTGGTGACTGTGTGAGAGAGTATATCCAGCTAGCTTAGCCTCAAACATCTTGTTCCCATGAGTTATCCACCTTTTAGAACTGCACTTTTCAGTTTGCCTCTGTACTTGCTACTGTTTCCTAATTACCTTTTTCATATCTTTGTAGTGTGCCTTTCCCTTCCCTTCTTCCCACATTTCTTGCTGTATATAGAAAATTTATCTAGAGCAGCTCCTTAACCTCCCAGTCTCTGGTATATTGTGTTTTGACACAGTTTTGTCTTCATTTGTTTTTCAAAAAAATTTATTTTAAATACAGATGCGGTATTTACACGCTTGTGCTTGCTAAGAAACCCCATGGGTTTACATAATTTTGAAGACCAGGACATTCCTTTTTTGATACTGTTGATCCACTGCCTGCAAACACTAAATATACTGTCTTTCCGACTGTCCAACATTTCTTTTTAAGCACAGATGTCTTCCTCTATTCACATTATTAATTCCATTGGCTCTTGTCTGAGTATTTATGCTCTAATTTCTTCCCCTAACATTTTTTTTCTCCACAGGGTCTTTGTTCTTTAAGCCAGGAGGCTCTGCCTCAGAGTCTGGGCAATGGACTGATCTGAAACCTCAGTTTCCAAACAAAGGATTATTGATGTATGTACTGAATTTTAAAACTGCAATAGCAAAGTTTTAACAAAGGTGTAATTAGATAAGCTGTATTAAAAAGAATTCCAGTAATCTTGTGACCCTATGTTAACTATCTCACCAGTAAAATCCTGTGAATTATAGTAATTTAGTAATATAGAATTTTTGTTGCAGTTCTTTGGTCTTACCAATTACCATTTCCTTGATGAAATGAGTGATATTAATTGTTTACTGCTTAAAAATAAAAATAAATTTATTTTCTTTTTCTTAGCAGGAAAATATATCCAAAAGGAAATAAAGAGGAAGTGGTCTGGACAGAAGACCTGGGTAGGTATGAAAAATACATAATGAAGATGGTTCACAGGCACAAGAGATGCTGAAATTTTGCTAAATGTATGTTTTATATCCTTCTATTTTGTACCTACATATTCAAATTTAACTTCAAGATTAAACACATGTATGTTCAATTGTATGTTCAAAGGCAAGTTAATGTTCCAGGGCATTTTTCTAGTGAAAAAGTTGATAGCTTTACTAGAAGTTGTACACAAAACCAACTGCCTTTACGTAGTTCTTGATATGCTATTGATCTCTATCAAGATTTTTAGTCAGTAGAAACATCTAAGTTACTACATACCAAAGTGCATGCTTCATACACCATATCAGAATTAAAGAACTATCTGAAACATTAATAGAAAAATTATTACTCCATTTGGTCTTCAAACTTTCAGAAGCAAACCAAAAGGAGCATCTAGCAACAAGTTTCTCACCTTGTACTGACAGATTTCTCCAGTCACCTCCCTGTGCAAGTGCTCTCACAACTTCTCTGAAATACCTTTAGATGTGCAGAGGGAAGAATATAGGCTAGGGAAAATTAATGAAGCATGTGCTCTTGATAAAATCCTAGGAGAAAGGATTAAGCAGGTATTTGTTGCAGTTTTTAGGAAGGTTGCAATGGCAGAGGAGGGAACTAGGTTCTTCACTGAGTAAACATTGAGAGATATAATCTCAATAGACTTCAGAGATGGGTGCAGACAAAAACTGAAATAGAGACATTCAGGGGGAAGGTCAACAGAGGAAGCTTTTCCGTTAGGAGCTTCATTTCTGCAAACCACCACCCTCTAATTTATCTGAACCACCTTTTAAATGTCACACTACAAAAAAATCTTATTCCTTTTCTGTAACTGAAGGGAACATCTTACATGGCTCTTTGGGTTTTTTTAGTATTCCTTTCTCTTTTTTTTAATTTCTATGAAAGCTATCTGGGAAAGCTGTCTGGAATACTTGGTGTATATCCATTTCCTCTACATTGGAAATGGACAAAATACTAATGTTTTCAAAGTTGCAGTCTTCTATGTACTTTTTTAGTCAGAGGAGATGGTAGGGCTTGTGATGACCACTGTGGCTTGTGATGGAGATTAGTGAGACTGGAAACACCCAAATACTTTATGACACTTGCAATTAAAAGCGTTCCAGTATCATCCAATATCATGTTATTATTAAACCCTTGGGACAAAGATAAATTATGTTTCTAGACATGACATGTAGAAACTAGAGTCTCATTGTCTTTATTCACTCTTCTAAACATTTAGGTTTTTCTGATGTCCTGAATGTAGGACTTCATGCTGAAATTATTAGTAACAATATGGTCCTGGGAATCTTCTATTTTTCCTTGCATTCTGGGTTTAGTTCCTTAGTATAACCTAATTGCAGGACACATAGACCTTCAAAAGATGCTTGACACCTAGAGCAAAGGAAAGGGAGGCAGAATGTTTGCCTCCACTCATCCTCTTGGTTGTAGGAAACAGCAGATAAGTAGCGCTGACCAGAGCTGGTATGGGTGGTTGACAGCAGACATAAAGACACAGTGGGGCCAGGAGCTGCAGAGTAGAGTTGGGCTAGGGAACCTAATGAAATGCAAAATACTGCAAATCCTAGAGACAAGGAAGAAACTTGTTTAAACAATCTGAATTTCTCAAGCCAAGTCGACCCACAGGTTTACTAAAAGCAAATGTCAGATGGAAATTCTTCATCTTTTTTGTATAATCAGGCTGTCATGCTTTTGTTCAGGTTTTTGTAGAAAAAGATGTAATGGACCAAGCCAAATATCTTTGAATTAGTGAGTGCATATTTATGTTCACTTTCCCATAATTCCACTCCAAATTTGAAATTTGCTTTTTCATGATTTCCGACAAAACCAATCCTGCTCTTACCAGGAAAGATTCTTCATTTTCAAAACAGAATAATTCAGATAAGAAGTGAATGGAAATCTATATAATATTAGAAGGCCACATGTAAACAAGCTAAAGAATGTTAGAGTACAACCATAAAGAACAGTGAAATTATTTAGAAATATTTTGAAAAATGTGTTAAATGTATCAAATGTGTATTAAGTCTTGAGATTTATATCTGTACACAATGAGATTCTGGAGGTATATTTGAGAAAATTTGTTAATATAATGTGTACAAACTATTTCTATTGCAACAGCTATATCTGATCCTCTGAAATTATGTTTTTTTTCTTTTTTTTTATGAGGAGCATGCAGAGTGGGAAGGATAATATAAAAGCAGTAAAGGAAAACCATTATTCTAATAAGACTACAAGAAATGAATTTTTTTTTTCTTTTGTAGGAAACACTGACCACGTGCAAAGCGCCACTGTGACCTTCCATTGATTCACTTCCGAATACTCACTTCATTTGAAGAGATCTCTCTTAATACTACAGACCATAGAAAAGATCTGTCTTGCACAGCTTGTCTACAGTCCCTTTCCATAGGCAATCAACGTATCAATGCTTTGGAAGGCAGGTTTTACAACCATCCAATAAGGACTAAGCCTCAGAGGAACAATTATAAAAAATTCCTCAGTGCCGACTGAATAGTTGCCAGAAAACCTCTTCTTCATAAATGCAACAAACTCGCAATATTAAATGCTTGAAAACATTGAGAAAATACTGATTTCAGGCGAGCAAATGTGAATTTGCCAACCATTTAGAAACATTGCACTGCGAAGATTTTTTGGTGTTTATTTTCTGCTTCTATGAAGCATCAGTCTTCTTTGCCTGTTACTTTGGCAACTGCCAAAAGATTTCTTTTGTTTCCTACGATTAAATGACAAACACAAGATGTTTGTCCAGCTCATTCATTTATTATAATTTTAAAATATATCTACCATGAAAGAACCTATGCACACATAGTGGTGCAAATACAATTTTTTTTTTCATTTTCCTGTTCTTATTTTCATGATTTCTGCTTGGAGAAAGATCTTTCCATAGAAGCATTCTACAAGATAGATATTTTTTTTCTCCAGAACAAAACAAAATGAATGCAAAATTATTGTAGTCTATTAGTTTCACTACCATAAATACAGCAATATACATACAGAGAAGAAACATTTCCCTTCCCTGTCAGAAAGACTTGTTCATGAGCAAAGAGTTCCTAATAATATGCTAAAGACTTATTCCTAGAAGAAAACAGGAGAAGAATATGTGAGCAATGCCATGGAAGAATTAAACAGTTTCCTCTTGATAGTTTTCTTCCAAAATGTTACTGAAGGAGTCTTCATCCATCACGGGTCCCTAGTTCCCGGATCAACTCTTAGAGCGTAGAAGATTCAATTTTATAGGCATTTGTATTAGGAATAAAAAAAATCTTTAAACTAAATGTGATGCATCATGTTGACATAACAAATGTGGACACTAATTAAAGAGCAGCAGAATCCAACAGAGAAGTTTGCCCTCCATCTGCTTGACCTGAGGTAATAACAATGTTCATTTAACTAGAGCTGACAGATTTTCTTGTGTTAGTTTTGAACCACCAAAGTTGCCACCCTCAGTATGAATAACAATAACCATATGTATGACATCATGCAAAACAGGCAAGCCACAGTTAACTACTCTTAAGGTTCACTGTCTTCTCCTCACTTGTTTTTCTTCTCTGACACTAAGGTTCAGGCACGCGGATCAGGTGCAGGCTTGGCTGTATGTCAGTTAAAAGCAAGATGCTCAAACTGTGTTATAAATTCTTCAGTCAATGAATAGATAACATTTCTGTCTTCATCATCCTTTTAGTTCTAGGAGTAAATAAAAAATAATTCACTAATAAAACAACTCTTCTGGGTGAAAAAGTTCCGGTAGACTTCAACTTTAATAAAGCAAGAACCAAGGAAACGTTTAGTACAAAGAACTTTCATTAGAGTTCCCCTTGGGAAAATATGTCTCCATTTTCAATTAACATGTTAGGTTCTTCATATTTTTGATGAAAACTTTTCCCAGTGACTCAAAGATCACTGCAAGGACCTGATGAACTGCCAACCTTCTTGAGAAAAAAGCTTCAAAGTAGTTTAAATGTAACCTCTACCCGTATCTAGGGTACCCTAAGATCACACAAGAGTGTAGCCCTTATAAATAAATGAAAAATAGTGATCAGATCTCAAAATGCATATGGTCAAAGGCAATTCATCACATTTAATGATCAAGTTGTAATTTCAGCAACATGTACATCCTAGTGTTTCACTATTGATTTTTAAGCCTGGACAAATTCCACAGTAGCTATAAGACAAAAATGGGAGACAAATATAATTAAATCAAACCATATAAGAATTATCAAGAGTCATTTCTGTGGATAAACTTAGTCTGCAAAGCAAAATGTGCTAGTATTATCAGCCATGTTGCAAGATTTGATGGTATGACAAGACCAAGAGGTCTCCAACAAATAACAAATGGGTTGATTATCAATACTGGAATGAAACAAGGTAAACTCAATCATCCAGTTTATTCATCAAGCTGTCAAACAATCAGAGAGATTGTTTTGTGCTTTGCCTCATTACGGACCCAATGCCATGTGATTATCAGCAGAAACACAAATTTACAGGTTTTTTGTTTTGGCATAGTGCAATGCACAGAACTCCTTCAACAGAAGAGGAATTTAGGTAGTTTAAAAGAAATAAGAAATGGACGGGGAAAAAACACTTCATGGTTATTTGTTTGGAGGGGGTTTTTTTGCATTTTTTTCAACCTGGAATTGTTTGTTCACTGCAATAAATAACATTCCTTTAAATTATCTAAGTTTCTCAAATCCTTTTATTGAGCCACATGACAAGGAAGTAGACTCACAAGTTCAAGATCATAAAACCAAAGACTATAAATATGGAGCAAAATTCATGAGAAAGGCTTAAACTCATAGCACCCCTTTTAAGAATGTAGACTGACTGTCAGTTCCCTTTTGATAACTGCAAACGGGTATCACACAAGACTTTTAAAAATACATATTTCAAACTTCCCGCTTCTCTTCTGTCCATTCCAAAGCAGCAATTACTATGTTCAAACCAGAGAAATGCATGGATTTCAACCTCAATAGATAGGAACAACAAATTATATAGTTAGGTGATTGGAGTTGTGGTTCCCAGACCACTGGTGTCTCCAAATTGAGCTACAGTGCCATATGAAAGCATCAGAAAGAGTCTTCATCATAATATTCAAGAAGGAACTTCAATTTTATCTGGTTTCGGTGCTCTGTAATTAAAACATATTCCTTTTCATATTAATAGAGAAGTTCTGCTTTTTGTTGCATTTTTTGAGAGTTTCATGTTGCCCTTGAACAGATCTTTCTACTAAATGCTTCAATTTTCTCTTCTTAATCATTTTGTTTCAGATTTTTCTTTTGGGAAGGAAAACAAGAACAAAATGTGTAACCCAATGATTTTAGTTCTTTATTTTAAAAACCATCATTCAATGTTCTTAACTCTTCCTAAGAACTTATTCACATTCCAAGTCCTTAGGTTTTCTTTAATAGTCGAAATTATTAAGTCTTCCTTGGAAGCAATAATGAAATAGTATCCCATATCTGTATGTTTTGGTACAACATTACATAGGAAATTAAAACATTCTTTTCTTTGCTGGAATTGGCTGACGAACAGACTGCATTTTTCTTGGTCTGGAACCCTGATGTCAATATGAGTTAAAACATTCTCTGTCTCTCTGATCACTGCTGCTTCTGCCTATCTCCTTATAAAGATTATGCTTATGCTTAGTAAATGAAGAAAGGAATTAGTGATGCTCCTCTCATTTCCTGTCTTCCCACAGATGGTGATAAATTCAAATTCAGACTCCATTAAACCTGAGCAGAGAAACCCAGCAGGTGGCTACACTAATGGAAAATCCTGGCCTTGGAATAATGGGAATTGCAACCGACAGCTCTTCTATACCACAAAAAAGATGATGTATTCCTATTGACAGTGTTGCATTTGAGTCCAGAAGGCTGATCTGATAGTTCAGGCTGGGCACAAGGGAAGCAGAAAGCCCCATGGGTATTTTTCTTGGCTACACCACCGTAATTTTTGTCATCTGAACCTTCTATTACAATTCATTGCAAAAAAATCATAGAAGTTGGAGGGAGAGGAGAAAAAAAAATCCCATGCTTCTGCATTTTGGCCTACAGGCATACATTTGTTCTTTCTTCTTGATTTAACGGACAAATAAAGGTTGACACACAACAGCATTTGCAGCCACTTCTGTATTTTTAGTGCTGACATTCTTAGCCCAAGTGCTTTTAGTATTTCCAAACATGCCCATCTCAGAGAGATTTTCTTTAAAAGATTGCCCTGGGTGTAATGCCTGATGTTCAGCTAAAATCTGTGAAGGAATATTGTATTTATGGTCCCTTTTTCCTCCAGATTTTTTCTCCCCTCATTTAGATCTGGGGACTATGTCAGCAACAGTTCTGTGAAACTCACTTGGGGAAGTTATTGGACAGACCTATAGACTAAATATAATATTTAAGCTATGTTTCAGAATATGAGGAGAATTTTCTTCTCTGTGTGTTTTAATGCCCTGTCAGCAATTTGTATGTGCAATATATTCTGATCTTTTATCTTAGTATATACATTTTTCCCAAGCTTTTATACACTGAAGAATCGACAGCCAAAGGAAAATGTAGTGTCTGTGCTTCTGCATTATTGATCACAAGATTGTTTGTGTTACACTCATTTGTTCACAGAATTCATATTTGTATCAACTTAAAAAATGCATAGTAACAATTGTAAAAGGTCATGCAACTAATGTCTCTAGTCTAAATTATTCTAAGTCTAAATTATTCTAAAAATTATCCTGAGTAAATACTCTGCTTTATAAATCTCATGAAAATTAATAATTTTTAATAATTAATAATAGATTACTTGCAGGTTTTGGAATTTTTAAAATGAAATATATAATTTGCACAAAATACAGTATTAACACACAGAATTTAGAAATACCATGGCCCATTTCAAGTAGTATCTCTATACTGATATTTCTAAAGCCAATTTTTTTTCTGCTTTTAGCACTTTAAAAAATTTTCACTGTGTTGTCAATATAAAATACAAGCAGACTGAGTCCTTTTTTCCTTGTTTTCTTTTGTTTAATTTTATTTGTGTCTTGCAATTTTTCTGCCTTCTCTAGCCCTCTACTGATAATAAAACATTCTCTTTATATATTTCTGAGTTATCTAAATATTTAACTTATTTGTTTTGAATTCATACCTAACTAGTATATTGACTAGGACAATATTAAAAACAAAATATTCTTTTCATTGCTCAGAAATACTTTAAATGGGATTGCTTCCTCTTCTAAACTACTAACTTTCCACATATTAATATGTGATTATAATGCTCAAGATTTGTGATTCTCATTATAGGTATTTCTTTTAATTTCTTTGCAGTTCATTTCACTATGTCTTTTTCAGAAAACTAATTGTCATGATAGGGACTTCCAGGTGAAAATTTCCTTCAGATCTTGGTTTCCTGGTTCTTATTGTATCAAAATTTCTTCCTTGACACTTGCTTACATATATTTCCCAATATTTATATCGGGGTTTAACATGGAAAAGGTATCGGTAAAAGAAATGAAAAATGAAATTAATATGCTTAATATATCAATATATCATAAGGTTTCACGTATGAGACAATCATCTACAATTCCTGCTATTTTTAGCTTACCATGTCTACCCCACATGAAGCCCAAATGCTTTAGTTAGACTGAAGTATTTCGTCCTACAGAAATTAAACCTGCTGAAGTAAGGACAGAATAGAAGGAATCAAATTTGAATCAGGAAATTGCTAGACTGATCTAGAACTTGTCCTCAGAAATATTTCCAGTAGAACTGGAGGATTTTCACAGAAAGTCCTTTTCATGTTAAACCTTCTGAAGGTCTCACTCCTGCAAAAGACTTGCTGTCAATCTGCTTACTCATCCACCGTCAGTGAACTAGTAACTATGTTGTAATGGCGCTTTGCCATTTTAGCATAATTCTAATACCAAAATATGTTTGTGACTTAGAAACAGAACTTTATTTCAAGGCAGGGTAATTGTAACATCACCAAACACTCAGTGCATCTTGTCATGGCTTTACTGAAAAGAAAGAAAAATACACAGAGATATCCTCTTCAATAGAGGCACTACTCCTTTCCTCAAAATTCTTGTTTAACATCTTAAATAGAAACACATATGCATAATGGAATTTAGGATGGGGACACTGATGCAATCTGTTTCTGTACCTACCAGTAGCAGAATGTTTAAAAGTTCATTGTTTTATACAATTTACTCACTGAATTGGAAGGAGGAGGCAATGCTGTGTGCTCGCAGAGAAACAATTCCTGTATCTGTCATGATGATAATGAGTCTGGAACTAGAGCGGAGGACAGAACTTTCTCATTTTTGTAAACCTGAATGGAGGGGACATTCTGCATAACTGTGAATATATCTTTTTGATTGTTTTTCTTCCCTTTTTTATACAAGGTGAAAAATGTCTGGCAGTATTGAAGATAAACGAAATGGCAACACTTGTGTTCTGATACAAATGTCTTATCAAAGTAGCGATCTTTCATATTCTCATATTAGTGATAGACCCTATTATGATGACAGGCTATATCTTGGCTTACACAAAGTATCATCTGATAAATAGATTTAATGCATAAATGTCTGTTGGGAATGTGCAACAGCAAAACAGGGACAGATATTTGACTGTCTTTGGAGCCCGTCATCACAGTTCAACTGCTTTAGTGGTCAGATCAGTTCAGTCCTCTGTCCAGATACAGAGAATCTCAGTATTTTGAACTAGTGCTAAGTGAAAAATGTGTAGCAGCTCATACACTCAAGAAAATTTAGCCTTTTCTTCAGAGGACATCCCTGAATAGATCATACTTTCGCTCATTTCATTGAACAAAAGTGTTCAATTGCCTTTGGAGATATGCTATTATGTGAATTAATTATATGTACAGAATTAAAAATGCTTGAGTTTGGGTTTTTTTTTCAGGTCAAAACAGAGGAAGTGGGTGGTGAGGTTATAGTTGCCAAAATGTGTATGGGATAGGTCTGCTGTATATGCAGGCGTGTAACAATTTCAGGTTTGTTATATAGGGTGCCTTGGAGGAAAGAGTTTCTTACACTTGGATCTATCTGTAGTCTGAGGTGAGAGGGAAAGAATACAATGTGACTTTGCTGCTTCTCCACAATGTATCAAGGAAAAACCTTCTCTCTGGAGGTACTGACACACAGCATCCACTTTTTGAGTCTCTTGGGAATCTTTATTGTGCCCTTTCTCATATGTCTCATTCTGCCTTCAGGAAAATCGTGGGTTTAGGTGAGGTTATGCAAAAATTCTCGATTGTTACTGACTTTTTAAAATTTTTATTTCCTAGAAATTGGAAAGATCTTGCGTCATCTGGTTCATGCTCCTGCAAGTGAAAGATTGCTCCCAACAGTTAGATCTCTTAAATTATTAATTGCTGGTAATTTATCTGATTAATTAGAAACTTTTCCTTAAAATAAATTATTCAGATACTGTCTTTATCAAACCAGTTTTGTAGGTGGCTATATAATATTCTGAAAATAGTGTGTAGACTACTCTGAAGTATTACCTTAATGTACCAGGAAGATAAATATTTACTGTACTAGGTTCTGTACAAACATATACAGGAAAACATAGTCCTTGACACGATATCTTTATAGTCCAATTAAAGACAAGTCATTAAACCACTCAGTAGGAAAGAAGAAAAGACAATGATACCAGTGTAATTTGTGAAACTTCAGAGTATTGCTGCATGTATGCTCTACTTATTCTGATTTATGAGTATTTTAAACATGAGTCTCCTTTCCTATCACATTTATGTAAACATTCATGTCTCTCTTCCCTAAAGCCTTTCTTACTTCTTAAAGTATCATGTTATACATTTTCAGATGGAGAATTTGATAACCAAATCATATACAATCTTGCAAAAATTTTCAGTCCTTTTCCCTGAAACTTCCTTGAACCAGGTGTTTCTACTTGGTAAAGCAGTGTGCTTTTAGGAAGCAAGTCATCTACTTTACGCAAGGAGGTAACAAAATCCTTTGAAACCAATTACTTTCCTTGTTTTGTACAAGAACCCATGCTTTCATTCTGTAAAAATTCTAAGGGAACACATCATTAAGCCAAATTTAACATTGACAGAAAGCATTTCCTCCTGAGAGAAGTTGTGTGGAGCTTTGTTAACTGTTGGGTACAAAAGTTATTTTGACTTTAAGTTACGGTTTAAGACAAATGGTGGGGTGTGTGTTTTGGATGAACTCTCCAGACTTTCTGAAGATCCTCTGCACCACTTGTCTGGCTTTTACCATGAATCATTAGCTTCCCACTCCTGATGTCAGAGTACTGTAACAGCTCTCTAGTGCCTACCTCCACCTAACCTTAAAATAGATTGTGCCTTCTGGCAAGGGACAGGAGCAAGAGTTTCACTAAAAGACTCTATTTAAGCACAATGGGTGAAGACCTGCTGCAGTGTCACTGCTGAAGGGGAGGTGAGAATGTCACGAACATATTGAAGATCAGCGACAGCGAGTTTGATATAAATGGTCTTTGTGGTTTTGTTGAAGGGGTGGGATATGTAGTTTTCACAGAAAACACCTCTTCCTTACCCTTATCTTTATTATTGACTTCCACTTCAAATTACAAATGCAGACAAGGCAGAACAGCTGGGCTGTTCAGCTGGAAGAGAAAATAGGAAAATATGAAACATGGATTCACATTTGAAAGCAGTGTTAATGGAAATCATGGGGCGAAAAAAAGCGTTTTCTCTAGCCATATTAATATTTTGCACTTTTTATACAGTAAACGGTGTCTTTCATCAAAAAAATCCCTAAACTCTTGGCATACACTACCATAATTTTTTTAGAGGAGAACAGAGAAATTGCATTGTTTTATTACTCGTCTTAAAGGCCATTTTAATTGTGTGAGCCATTAACACGTCAGGAACAAAAGACAGAACACCTAAATATGAAATGAGTATGTAAAAAATTGTACATATTCTGTATTTAGAAGGCACTTTGGCAAAGAACAAAGAGCAGTAGTGTTTGCATTCCTGCATCACAGAAACTATCCTAAGACCCTCAATGTTCAGAAAAAGCAGAAGCAGCCCCAGATGATGCCTGCTGAATAATAAGGGAAACTCGCAGTTTTGAAAGATAAGGCAAAATATGTGAATACTAAATTCAGATCCGATTATTGTCTCTGAACTGAACACCAAGCTTTGGGTGAAAGAGTATAGACAAATCAGTAATTTTTTTTTTTTAGGTAGTATTTCCAGAATTCTAGTGTGTCTTAGTTATATTAGTTTAACTAATCTGTCTGCTACTATTTGTTCTCCTTCATGTTTTTCTCTTTCCTTTCTTTCTCTTACAAACCAGTCTTCCCTTGTTCTCTCATTCTTCGTAATCACAGGTTTTATTTTAACCCTTCTCTTTGAAGGCGATTAGATTTATACATCAGTGCTCCACGACAGACTCCAGGAAACTAAGTTGATATGTTTATATCTTACATAATTTGTTTCATTCTAGAGGTCTGCCAGAATTTTAGCTTCTAAGTAACTTACTAACCTGAAGGAGTACTCTGAGGGAGCTGAGAGAGACATTGAGACAGCTCCAGCAAAGGCCTTCCAGGTTGGCATTGATGTTCTCTATGGAGAAAATGCAGCAAGCAGAGCAGTTTGATAATGGCAACCTTCATCTTCCAATGTTAATAAAGAGGTGAAGCATTTCTGGATTAACATAAGCTTTTTAAATGTTGATGTTCCTCTGCCTAACTCTGCTAAGCCTGTCCAAAAATAGATTGTGAAAGAAGATAAAGCAATATGTAGATTGTCATATGTTTTTGTCCTCTCTTTCTTTACGGGTTTAACATCAATAAATAATTATAGCTGAAGCCCTTGTAGTAAAAACTGCTTCAGCCTGATAAATCTCCAAGATCATTCAACAAGAATAGATAAAACAAACAGTATAACTTTTATATACTACCAGATTTACTCAGATACATTCAGTATGTGAGTTTTTGAACTAGGAGGAACAGATGCAGCCACTTTTTTCCCCAGTATGTTTTTATCAGGGCCTACATTGTTAGAGTGTTAGTTGTTAGAATAGTCATAAAAAATAGCACATTCTTAAAGTAGATCATCAACTCTGCCACACTATATGAGTGCAGCATTTACAGTCTGTTCCAAAGATAGCACTGTATTATAATTCATTTTTCTTTCATATTCTCCATTTTCAATCCATCTGTAGCATTTTAGTTGCAAAAAACAGATTAGGATCTTCTTAAGTGTCAGGGAAATTACGCACTGCAAGTCAAATGAACTGGGCACATAATCAGCAGTACTTGCTTTACGAAAGTGTACCCTAGATGTCTTTGCTTATGTCAAACGCTAAATTTATCCCCATTGAGAACTAGGTTGATGGGAAGTTGTCTGTTTAAGTGAAACAGCTTTATTTTTTAATTAGTCAAGCATAAACATGTCCTAATTTTGTTTTATAGAGTTTTCACAAGAATTCTATGGAATTAGATTTTTGCTTCTTAAAATAGTCTTTGGCCCAAACTATGCAAACTATTAGAACAGTTAGTTGATAAACAAGATTTAAAAAATGAAACAAATTCATATTTTGGAGTAAAGCCTCTGATTATAATAACTCCAATATTCTGGTTCTAATATCATTAGGAAGAGGAAAAGGAAATCCTTCAACAGGGGAAACACAAAGACCTTGTAGTAGTCCAATAACATTCAATTCTCTATACTTTATCTTCATCATTTTTACTATTTCTTAGAAGTGTTTTTTCTAATGAAAGCGTTTCTGTTTGTGTTCTTCAAAGATACTTCCTTTTCATCCTGAAAAAGCTTCATGTGAAAAAAGCTTTGGAATAGAGATAAGGGAGGTTACAGGGTGTTAAAGGATCCTTTGCCTATACTCTGCAGAAGTTTCTTTCTCATCAGTTCTGATTGCCCAGGCAGTGGACTGCATAGAGGCTTTCCCCTCACAGGTGACAAGGACTGTTAAAGGGTGATGTGTACTCTCACACTGCCCTAAGCAGGAGTCAGAGTGCAACTAGCGATGACAGCTGTGGAAAACACTACAAAACCACCTTTAGTGCAGGCTGTCCAGGGAGACCTTCCATTCAGTCAGTTGTGATGTGGCCTCCTTTATGTTAGCAGCCCACTCTACTTAGGCATCAGTAGCTGCAGGAATTATCATTGAACACCTACCCACCCAACCTGGAAAAAACCTCAAAAAGCAGACTCACATGGGCACCTATAAAAGAAAGGATGACAGAGAGCTGGTGCTCTGGTAAACAAACTCCTATTTGCACCAGTTCGACCACAAAAATTTGTCCCATACATGAATTAACCACTCATAGCTTATAGATCATATGAGCAAATATGAGACTTTGCAAAAATTGCTCATTGGCCATTAGATCCTCTTTGCACTGCTCATGTTTTTTCCTGTGGCGCTAATGCTTTCAGTGCTAGGAACTTATATATAGTTCTTATGAAATGACAGTATTGGAACCCCATTGAATATGATTGGTTCAGAACATCTCTGGGCAGCTTGCAAATACCCTTTCAATTCACATTAGTATATTTCCAGTCTGAATTTTCTTTTAATTTTAAAAAAAGACTTTTAAAAAGAACAAAAGGAAAGTTCGATGTTTCCTAATGCAACATTCAAAGCAATTAAATGAAACCCTTTTAGCAGCATGATCTTTTTCATTTTCACTATCACCTCCTTAGCCTTAAGTAAAAACCAAAAGAGACCTTTGAAAAGTGATGTTTTTTTATATTTAATAAGTGATCTTTTCATGTTTCTGCTGTTGTATGCTTTTGAGCTATCTAACAACTATGGATATGTAGCCGGCAGAAGGGCAAACTTGTCTCATATCCTGTGAAGAGGTGACTACCTGAAGTGTGGATATGAAAGAAAGTATAAGAATTCTCTGAAAGGTTTTACTACAGAGAATACAGGGCTGAGACCTTCATCTAACCCTGGATGCACATTATTCTTAATAATGCATATCCGTACATTTTTTGCAGACTCTAAGTAGTGAGCTTACTACAATTGACAATTTTTTACAGAAACAGAAAAAAAAAGTCATATTTCCTGTATCATACACAGTTCTTTAATTTGTGATATATCACTTTTATCTCTTCTTCCTTTAACACCAGATTTGGTTTAATTAAATTTATGTCAAATGAACACATGAAATGAAACGAAAATCAGAAAGCCTGCAGTTGCCCATTAGTGAGTCAGTGACTGCACAGTGAAAGGCTTTTGAAGCCTGGCTTACTGCCAGAACAAGCTTGCAATGATGCTCAGAGACACCCATGATGCTTTGAAGGAAAGAACTTAGCTGACCTGAACCTGTTCTGTGGAATCAGTCCAAATCCTCACGGGCTGGATGTGAAATCTATAATAGGTCTTCTGTCTTCCACCGTTTACCTGTCAAGTGAAAAGAGGGTGTGAAACTAAAATATCTGCACATAATTAATTACAATAAATCATTCTTTGTTTAGTACATGCTTTACAAAATCAAAACAGATTGAATAATTTTTTAACCAAATAGTAAATTTTTTTCTCCTTTTTTTAAAGTGGATCTGCAAGTCTTAAAAATATGAGCTATCACTGCCTTACTTTGCATGCAGTGGAAGTAATGCGTGTTGATCATGAGTGTGTCTGTCAGAACTTAGCCCTCCGAGACCACAAATCTTTGCCAGATTTGAGCCATGGATCCAAAAGTAAAGTGAAGCAGCATACAACTAAAGTACTTTGTGGGTCTGGGGTGAAGATAATCAGCACTTTTCAGATGGGACACTGATGGCATGGTGTAGCTGCCATCAGAGCATAACTAGGTTTACACAGGCTAAAGAGACTAAGAAGGTGCAGACTCCCAGGTCTGTATCTTAACAATAAAGTCTGTCTTTAGGAAGTAAGCATTGTGAAGTATGGTAGGCTACAACTCTAATTATTCTGTATGAATTCCAGTATACTCCACAATGAAAAGTCTTTGCATGGCCAGCTTAATCCACTATCAAATGTACAAGGTGAAGCATGCTTATTTCAGAATAAAAGCCCCTGTACTAACAGCTTGGTTGAATACCTACTGAAAATTAGCTATTTTATATTCCCTTTCCAAGCTCTTTCTCTTAAAAACAAGGCCATATAAACAGGTTATGTGAGTTTAGACTATTTATTTAAATATAATTGTCTTCATGCTAGGCAACTTTCAGATATCTATCACACATGATTTACACCTTAGAATAAAATGTTATGTGGTAATTTGATAGAGTTAGTTGCCAGCAAGTAGTGAGACAAAGAATTCTCACAAGAATTATTTTTTTTACTGTCTCTGCATCCAGTCTACCAGCTGCTACCACTTGATCCATATCTCACAGTAGTAAGATAATAAATTAAGTCCTGGAGTTTCAGCACCTCAACACATCAATATTTTTTCAACTTATTTCAATCTGAATATTAGAATTAGAATATCTGAATTAGCAGAATAAGCCAATGTATATTTATCTTCTATTATTTCAAATTTAGGTTGTTTCTTTTGTAATTCTTCAGACTGAAAGTTACAAAACCACCCTTTGTTGTTAGGAAATGTATATACCAATTTAGTAGTCATAAGTACAGATAATCACATTAAGCTGATTTCAAAACCTTCCAGAATTGTGATATTTCTTTGCACTTACTTTATTTCTTAGCACCTTGTGACTTGCAGTAAGGTCAGAGTCCATTATTTTAGTCAGTCTGACTCAGTGAGACATACACCTTGAAATGCCATAGAGTTGCTGATCTCCAAACCAGTGCCTGGATTCTGACAGATTCACAAGTTAGTGTTGGATCTGGAATAAGACAAATAAAATCTAATGAACACATACATTTCATTTGAAAATTTGGATACATTTTGGAAACAGCAGATTTAGAATACTTACACATGCTGGAAAGATAAAAAACCCATTATTTACATTCTAGAAATTAAGTAGGTCACACCAATATCAGATTCTTC
This sequence comes from Amblyornis subalaris, assembly GCA_018881555.1. Lineage (NCBI taxonomy): Eukaryota > Metazoa > Chordata > Aves > Passeriformes > Ptilonorhynchidae > Amblyornis > Amblyornis subalaris. The sequence goes on from JACAXG010000072.1 coordinate 4,175,713, forward strand.
TATTTTGGAGGACCCAATATGTTGTTGTTGTGTGGTAGCCTAAATTCAAATCCTGGGGGTTTTTTAGTTTTCCTTTTGACTTACTGAGTCCTTGAAGCACCGTATCTGTTACCTGACAGTAAGACATGCTTTGTGTGTCCCTCCCTGTTTAACTCTTATGAACCATAAATATGATATGCAATACAATAATATAAATATAATACTTGGCACACACTTACTGTATTTCCTTAATCTCTGACCATCCAACACATACAGTTTTGGTTTGGGGGATTATAAAGGTTAAAGCTGCTTCAGTCCTACCTTGTAACTGTAATATTGTCAATGTTTCTTGCTATGCATATTCTATTTCGTGAAAGAGAATTTTGTGCATAAAGAGAAGGTATTTTCAATTTTATTCTCCATGAAGTAAAATGACTGGAAAAAACCCAAAACAATCTGAGAATGTAAAGGTGCTAATAACTGCAAGTGTGAGCTTATGGTTTACATGATAAATAGCTATAATATGAGGCTTCATGAAATGCATGTAACAACTTTCTATCACTTGTATTTAGCTTGACTCTAAAAGATTTGTCACTTTTCAGGGTTCTAACTAATAAGATTTAAGAAATAGTTACAATGTATTCAAAGTCTTCAGGTTGCAAGAACAGGGTGCATTAAGGGGAAAGAAAATTCCATTGGAGAAGTCAGAAGATTGATGTCAACAGAAAAATGGGGTTTATTGTTTTTATATTAATGACAGCCTTCATTCTTTACAAGTACAGTTGCTGCTTGTACTGAGAAAAACCTTGTCATTGTAATCCTTCAAAAAATGTATTTTTAAAAACGGAATGTTTCACCAGAAAGAAGTTCGGGTGTGAATCAACTGTGGTTTCTATCATAAGTGCTTGACATCAAGAATGTGATAAAAATACATTTGTCATGCAAAGTGTCAGTTTACATTTTACATATGCAACTTCTAATTTTGCTGTGACAGATTTACATACCCACTTCAAAAGCAATTTATTTCCTGAGGGAGTGGTCCAAACCTCAGAAAATAATACGTAAGATAACTTGCAGCAGAAGATAGAAGAAAGCAGTAATAATATCAGGCTGTGTCACTGGCAAGAGGTGTTTTCTATACCACTGACTACCCTACCCATCAGGTAAAAAGTGTGGCCAGACTAATTGAGATTTGGGTTAATTAATAGAAATTTTTGAAGTTTCTTCAAGGGTTTTAGGTTGAAATTATTGTTTCCTTACCAAATGTAAAATACAAGCTAGTTTTTAACCTTCTAGCCATGTTTCTCTTCTAGTCTAGGATTAATGGTAACTTTGTCAGCAAAAGAGACTGTTTCCTAGTTTTGTTTCAGATATGAACAAATAAGGACAGCACTTCAGTTAAAAAAAATCCACTACTCTATTAGGAGAAAGTATGGAATTAACCCTGTGATTCTTCACTGATATTTCCATTAATACTGTAGTTTACTGTTAGAAACTACTGATTTATTTTTATTCATGTTTCTCTCTCACTCACACTTCGTAGTCTTTGAATGGAAATATTCCTTAGAAAAGTTCTACTATCTTTCCGTATGTCACTATGTTTAATAATATCACCTCCATAGTATGGGTGATATTTCCAAACTTGTGTAGAAATTGCCTTCAGAACCATCCTGCTTCCATTTGGAAAAATAAAATTAAAAAAATAAATTATTAGATAAATAAACACAGGGAAATTATGGGAGTATAATTTGATTACAATTTCTGTCAAAAAGCCATACTTACAGAAAACAGGATATAAATGTCTGCATCAAGAGCAGCCAAACCAGAGTATATCACCAACTATCAGACGAAGGAAAAAGAACCTCCCTTATTTAAAAGCCATCTCTTACATAAATGTCATGGGGTTTCAGAGCTGACTGACATCTTGAATTGAGGACTCATCCAAATCTCAGATTTTTTTTCAATATATAGTTACAGCTTTATTTTTTCCTTAATAAATTACTTCTCTACTAATTTATAATGTAACAAAATGAATTCAGCAAACTGATAAATGAATGCAGAACATTCTGGATTAATCTTCCTCATTCTTTTTTTTTTTTTTAATAATATTTTCACAGCATAACTTGTGACATTGGGACAGCTATTTTTAACAGCCTGATTATATTGGAACGTTTTGATGAAAGCCCGGAGTAGAAAACTACCTAATTCTATCCAATGCATCTTTGCAAGGCAGGAAATATTACTGAAATTGAGATCAATTGATATCTCAAATCATTTTAGTAATTTTCAGATGTATGCCATTTTTTAAACGGAAGAAATTTAATCCTTGCAAATCAACACAGATGGTTGTTAAAAATGCTCAATATTAAAAATGTTAAAAATTTTTTAGTGTCCTGAATTAGAGAAGGGATCATTACCACAAAAGACTGAATGCATATTTTTGATTATTAGACAGGAATTTCTCATAAAATCTTTCAGTAAAATGTAGTAAGTGAATCAAAATTCTTTTCATCATTTGTTTTATAGGGATTTTTGTTTTGCCTTCAAAGGTGTCATTTAAGACATGAAGATTCAAAAGTTAGGATGAGGAAAACCACAGATTTTGCTGAAATTAAACCCTCTCCTGCATAATCCATTTAATAATTTCTGTGGCTTCCTACAAGAATTAAACAATGACATCACCTAACACTGGCATTCAAAATACTTTCACATACATTTTATGGATCAAAGAGCATCTCTATTGGTGAATCTTGTCTTCAGAAATTCTCTACTTCCATTAAACAGGCTTCATGATGGAATTATAAAATGAAATAAACATTTTCAACAAATAGTATTTTATAGCTTCTAGTCAATTTATGGCTTACAGAAGAAGCTCTGTAACTGTGTTTACACCCTTGACAGTGTTCCTGAAATGGCTGCAGTCTCAGTTTTTAGTAACATGATGAAAGAAGCATCTTTTAGTACGTATTGTTCTTTAATGCAGAGCTTTTGCAACAGAAGTACCTTACAAATCTGAAATTTAAGGGGAGAGGGAAGTATCCCCAGCTTATTAAATTTCTTTGCAAAGCACTTAGAAGGCTGCTTAGTTTAGAAAATGCTGTTATCTGGGTTAGAAGAAGTAGTAAGTGATGAGAGAGAGAGAAAGAGACAGAGAAAGAGTTACAAGCTGGTTAAGAACATGTAGTGAATTTATGTCTCTGCTTTTACATACACTATTTAATATCAATGAAATGAGGAAGATAAATCTGCCAGTGTAATCACCTGAGAGTTAGCCAGTCAGTTGTCATGCTGAAACTTACTAAAGGCATGAGGAAAATATAGTAGGAAGAATACATTCCTTGTACTGAAAAATTGAACTTTATGACTGCTTATGCATAGTTAAATGCCTGCAATTGCTATTTTCCGTGCAGAACTCTAGACAAAATTTAAAAAAGAAGAAAAAAATAATCCCAGGTAACTGTAGTGATGGCAAAATTTTGTCTTTCTGTGCTGTTTTTGTCATCTGCTTCTATCTGGCATTCTATATGAACACATATTTTTGCATATATTTTATGTGTGAGCCTTGGCATTTTAGCCCTCTCCTGCAGAGGCCCCTTAGTACCATATGCTTCTGTTTTTCTTCATTGCATGATGTGATCTCTTTTGACTGTTACATGCACGTGAAAGGACAGTGGGCTTTCGGGGGAGAAGAAACCATGCTTTAAGAGAGCACACGTCAGTTGCTTTTCAGTCGTTTGGAGCTGATTGGATCTGACAAGTGTTGTAGCTACTCATCGTAATGGATGTCTCTGCTTTAGCAGAGGAGAGGTGAAAAGGATGTAATTCCCAGTAGAAGAAGACAACATGAAGTATTATTTAATTACAGGCTAATATAAAAATTCCTAGTAATCCCTTGTTGGTTTCCAGACTTGTCTCTTCCTTTCTCTACAAGGCAACAATCAGGGCTTTTAATGCAGCATAGACAGCTATGCCAGTTAGGAAAGTAGCTCCTGCAAGATATAATATGCTCATTCCTTTCTTTTTTAAAGCACAAAATCCTGCATAATATGTAATCAATACTTGAATTCTAGAAATCACTCAAATTTTTGTCCTGTTTAGAAGATAGTTTTTATTAATCCACAGCTTGAAATAACAATTCCACATTAGACAGCAACTTTGTCTGAGATTCAAAGATTGCTTACTTTATTCATCAGTAAGACTTGATTACTTCTCTGACTGAATCCCTGCACCTTATTTTGATTCAGTTAAAAACACCTGGCTCAGTTCTCTGTGAATCTGAGATTAACAACTTTTTCTCATCTACAGAAAAAGACAACTTTTATTTGTTATGTCAGCTTTGAAAAAACCCAGGCTTGTGATCATTTGCTTTATCTTCATTACAAGTTTCACATGTGTCTGAGTAGTAAAAGACAGCAGTGGCAAAACTGGTCTTCAGGCTTAAACACTGCATATACAATTATGATTTTACACTCATAATTAAATGGGAACTATAATTGAAATATCATAACTTAAAGAGAATTGTAAAAACCCAAATAAACAAGTAAAGAATAAAATCCCCAAAACCTCAACAAACAAACAACATCCCCCCAGTCCTAACTAGGTACTACCCAGGCGAAACACAGTGTAGTCTAAGTTTGGATCCTCATTAGCCAAAACTGTTTTCAGTCAAAGATACATATCCCTGTGCATTGATGGGTATAGATGTTTTTATTGTTATGCTTTATTTTGCCTTTAACTAGTGTAAGTACAACAGGAAGTATTCCACTAAAGCTAGGATTAGCATATGAGTATTAAAATGATAGTGACATAGCATAACCCTAAGATTTATCCTATAGGTGAGATTTTAGAAGTCTTAAATAAATCAGAATTAAATAAACAAATCTCTTACGGAACACGAAGGAAGAAACAAATTGACTCTTCCTGTTTCAATGGTCCCTTTTTTCACAAGCTGCTGACCAGAAAAATGTGCACGTTGGAATTTATTATCTGTCTCAATACAAGCAGCTAGATTCTCACCCTGAGTTCGATCTGTGAAAATAACAATGCCACAGATAATTATTGAGTTTGCACAATTTTTCAGATACAGTACTTCACAAAATATGCAATATTCATCACACACTTATGTACTTAGTGCTGAGTTATTTTAAATAGATGTTGCATTTTATTTAAATAAAAATTTGGTGCTTTTTTTTAAAATAACTTTATTAACCCACTTTAAGCTGAAAAGGGGAAGTTCACCACTGAGCATCTGCCATGTAAAAGACCTCTAAAACTCAATAGAGATCAAGTGTAATGCATCTCTTCCTGGTGTTACAATGCATCTGACCTTCCAGTTGTGTGTTTCATCACGCATTTTTTTTACCATTTTAACACTGTATTTCTGCTTTTAGGCAACATCTATATTCTGAGAGAGCGTGAAAAAAAGAGCAAAGAGAAGGTTGTCTCCATTCAATGAAAAAAATGTTATTTTGAACATTAATGACAGCAATTTATCTCTCCTCAATCAACACGAACAACAGCAATGGCTAACTGGTTTTCAAGGCACTGAGCACGGCTGGGAAATTTGACCAAAACTGGGCAAAAAACCAGAAAGTTGCTGGAAGAAAATTGCAGGTTCTCTGTCATCTGTAGCATAGGGAAAAAGCACACCTCATTGTCTGGGAGACAGAACGACAGTGCCAGGCCTGAAGTCATATCTCAGGGGACTAGGTTCCTCTCAGCTGGCTTTTGGGGAAAACGGAAGGAAGAAGCGCAAGTATATCAGCATCCAGTTTGTCTGGAAGGGATGTCCCTGAAGGTCAGTTCTGGAGCACAGGATGTGAAAAGTATTGCCTGCAGGTACATCCCTCAATTAATATTGGTTGTGTTTTCCTAGCTGCCAACTGTCAGGCAGATAATTTAAGTACGCCTATGCCTGCTTTAGCCCTGGGCTACATGCATGGCAGATGAGTATAGTTTGGCCAGGCTCCTCTGGGTGCACTACCTTTGTCAAAGGAATTGCACCCCACTTTTCCATGATGGTACATCCTCAGTGTCCTCTGCAACACACACCATACGGTACTGCTTATGTGGGAGGAAACATAAGCATGGACAGTATTTTGCACTTCTTCATACCATTTTGGACAGATGGCAAGTGTTTATGCCTTTCCACGTGGCTGAACACTGGACAAGATGATCAAGACAGATGATTTATAATGGAGCTCACTGGAGATCAGATTCAGTCTATAGTGGCTTAATTTCACTGGAATGCCCATAAATAGGGGCTGTTCTTCATGGCTGGCTAACAGGATCCCTTTGAAACAGCTTTGAGCCAGCCACCATGCAGCATACATAGATTTTAGACACACCTCTTATTGTTGTTGAGGGACTACGAACATTTCAGAGCTGTTTACCTATATATAGAGTTAGAATTTTTTGTGGGTTACCGCTGCTTTTCTTTTTCCTTCTCTGCCAGTTGTCTAAAGATATTAAACCAATGATGTATTTGGCAGCAGGGCTTCCCTATGCTAAGGAACAGGAAGAAGGAGCAATGAGGACAGTGAGGGGAAGGGAAAGGATCCTGTCAGCTCTAGAGAGAAAGCATGACATGAACCAACTTTTTCCTGCAAAATCTGGACAGCCTGGTATAATCTCTGAAAACTGTAGTAGAAAGTATGCAATTGAAGGCTGAAGGCTCAAGCACAAATCCAGAAGAAAACCTTTGAGATTTACCAACTGCTCTTCTAAATCATGAAGCAGGGGGTCCTTTCCTCGTTTGTGGGTCCACTCACAATCCAAACAAATCTGAAACCATTACAATGCATGGCAGTTGGTCAACAGTGTGGAAAAACCTCATTTACTGACTGGCCAGACAGTTTTAAAACCTTCAGATTTTTCTAAGTCTAGGTTATTAACTGTCTGACTGTAATCACATCTTCACCATAGGGAGCTTCAAAAGCTTTTCATTTGCATTGAATCAGTTGCCTTCCTCCCTGTCTTTTTCCCCCTGGAAATAAGCTTAAATAATTCAACAAAATGCACACATGGCTAGTGATTATTGAACCATTCTGAAACACTCAAGGTAAATAGACCATTATGTAGCAGGAATTAAAACTTTCCTTGGAAAAAAAGATGAAAAAAAAAAAAAATATATATATATTTTTACACATATGTATAACCCTTGTCTCTCCCACAAGTGAATGTGTCTGTGTCAGAGTATGTCGAGAGGAATATTTATCAATATTTTCTTCTCAGAATGACCTTGTGACTGTCCAAAAAAAAAAGTTTTTTAAACAGCGTTCAAAGACTATATCAGAGGCGACCCATGATAGTTTATGGTGAGTAAAGAGGGGACAATTTTGAAGGCAGCAAACGATTCTTTCTTATAACACTACATCTTCTCATCCTGAAAGGGAATGACTTTTTTTTTGTCCTACTATAAGTTTGTATGAAGGCATCAGAGGATTCTGGTGATTAGTTCTGTAAGCTATGTAGCACACACACTTGTATTCCTGCACCAATGTAACAAAGGGGAAAATATGAGAAAAAAAGTAAAAAAAAATTGATGAGTTTAATTATTTATTTTTAATTAAGTTTAATTTCATTTCGTAGTAGGGATGTTTTTAATGGATATTATCAATTATCATTAGTATTTAAATTATCAAATTGAACTTTTTAAAGCAAGTATAAAAGTAGAAGTAGCAAGAAAACTTCAGCTCAAAAATGAAAAAGACAGCTTTTCACTACATAAAATGTCACGGTTGTATCTAATATTTCTAGACTGAGTGTCTTACTCATTCTTTTGGCTTTCCTCCATTCCAGCGCAGGTTCTGTCATTACTGGTCTGTACTGGGAAATCTGTGTAAGTGGCATCTATCCACCAGTTGCTACCAGAAGAGACAAAGACAAATAAAAAAATCTAATTATAAAACCCCACAAAAAATTAGTTTCTGTGGTATTATCAAAATTTAGAGTAGTTAACAGGAAAACAAGGAGAAGAATGTCATAACCTGGCAACATTAACTTTAGATATGAGTGTAGTTAAAGTTTTTTGTTTAAGAAAAGAGAAACCAATACACAGTGACACAAAACTATTCCTGTGTTCTAAGGACAAATAATACACTTGTTCCCCAGTTACATGTCATTCTGACATCTGTTACGTGGACACATATATAGTGAAAATGGATAAGAAATAATGTTCAGAAACCCATTGTATGAGGTCAAATCTGATTAGTAGCCCTCCATATCATGTTAACTAGAACAGAAATGTTAGATGCATAAATACTAAAATCCAGGCAAAACTTCTTGGCTTAATTCAGCTTTTCCATAATGTAGGGAGACATATATATATATACACCACTAGTTATGCTGGTATCAAATATTTCAGTTAAGGTTTTTTCCTACACTAAAGACACAGAGACCTCAGTAACAGGCAGTGGGATCCCCTACTGAGTAAACAACTCTTTTCTTCCCACTCATTTAGGAAAATAGGAGAGAGAGATTAAAGTGTGAAGTCTGTGACCCAAGAATACTGCCCTCCCATCATTGTTTTTTTAAATATATATACACTGTCAGTTGTGATACCAGAATCTGGAAAGAAAAGTGAGACTGGGAACCAACACTGCTTTTTGCAGATAAGTGTCTATGTTGTGTATTGAATTTTTTATAAAATTTAACTATGCCTATGAATATTAGCATATTATAGTTGAAATCATAGGAAACAATTTCTATCATGTCGCTTTTAACTTTAAAAAGTGTTGTACTCCTGGGCATGTTAAATTAATTGCTTGTCTATTTCTGTTGAACAATGCTGCTTGCTGACCACTAGAAATAAATCCTGTAATAATAATCTTCAAGCACCAATTCTGTTTGATTGATGTGTGGCATACATCCAAGATGCTCTCGTCTGAGTGTCTTCATGAGTGAGATTGTTTCATAAGAGTGGTTGCTTTGCAAAGCAGTTCAATGCAATGTGCATTTAAAGTGCTTTTAAAGTGCACTTTACCAGGCTGTTGAGGATCAGCCTAAAATAATTATCAATAGTCTGGACCTCACAATGGCTCCAGTATAGCAAGTAAAAAGAAATTCAGATAAGAAAAAGAGATATGACAGGATAATGACCCTGTGTTACCGTGGTAAATAAAAATCACACTGATTTTAGTGTCAAGATCATACTTCATCAAGGCCAGTTTGCTGGCTGGCCTTTCAGAGCTACCTCTATCATATGAAATGACAGTGGAATATAAACCCTTCATATTTATACAGTTACTTTGCTAAAAATCATGAGAAACACTATTACTCTACAGACATTTCTGCGTTTGGATTTATCATGTTCAAAGTCGGGAGAAAGAATCACCACAATATGTAGAATCACCCCTGCTGAATTAGAGGATGGAGCAAAAAAAGGGAATCATAGAGTTTTGCTCAGATTTTTGGCAAATCTGCCTTAGCAGAAGTTAGGACAAGGCAACAAAAATTTACTGCCACACTGAAAATCAAAACATGGACTCCAGGCATGTCATCTCTTGTAGTTTAGGCTTCAGCATTTACTGTGCTGATATTCTGCTTGTCATGTGAGGACTGGGTGACCTAAATGAATTCAAGAGGGCTAATTTTCTCTTTGTAACTTTCTTCTGAGGCTCCTTCATATTTGTGTGTGCTGTTACTTTTCCCTCCTGTTATGACCCACCTCTGTGGCAGGGTAACTCAAGCTCCTGTTAACACATCCCTTGGGGTGAATTAAAGTGAAACCAAGTGGAGTCACTGGTGCATGTGTATGAGGCAGATTTATTTTGAAACAACTTAATTGAATTGGAAAGGAAGTATGCCACCATTTTGGTTCACTTCTGTAAGGGTGTAACATGTCATGTAGAAAATATGTAAGGAAAAGAAAGAAAAAAGAAAGAAAAGGGTAAATAATGGAGAGGAAAGGTATCATCCACCATGGATCCAGCAACTTGATTGTTGCAATTTTGATGTCCATAATCAGAGTAACATTCTCGATCTTTTAAGGGTGGGGGCCCATGAAACAAAGAGTTTGTCAGGTTGTATATGTTTGAGTTAGCATGGAAATGCCTAGATCCCTCCCTAGGGAGGGAATTCTTCTTGTGTAATGCAACACTATGGGGCATGCACAATCTTCAGATGGAAAGCTGCCAAAAGAGTTGAGGGGTGCTTTGGGATCCTTGGTGGTCCACAGCTTCCTCTAGGTATATGCCCACTGTTTGACCCTGCTTCTTGTGACTGAGCAGGTGTGTCTTGCAACGAAAAGGGAAGAGTTGGCATTGGAAAAGTATTGTTCCACACGTGTAGAACCTGCTCCTTACCATTCTCTTCCCTTGTTTGGTTTGAAAACAGTTTAAGATACCACTTTCCCAATTGTCCTGGATGCAATCAACCACAGAGCAACCTAGACAATTGTTATGTTGCCACACCCCCCGGGCATCACATCTAGTGTGTCCATTTCACCCCTGCCCTGTCCCTCGAACCTTTTCTTTTGTCCAATCAGCTAGAACCTAAGTGGAGTGAGATTCAACCAGTACTATAGCACAAGGACAAAATTCATGGTCCTAAAACTATTTCATGTTTGCACTGAGTTTAGGACAACTAAACTTCAAGGCTAAGCGGACTTAAAGCCTAGGAATACCCTGGAGCCAGGGAAACATAGCTAGTGCATGGTCAGTGTGAGAGCACAGCTGTTACCAAGTTCTACAGGCTGTGTGAGTTCTATCTCCTTCGGTTTTAATAAGGTTGTCTGGATGTAGAAGCAGAATTTGGCTCCCACAGTTTATCTCATGAAGCTGTCAGTCAAAACAAACGGCCGAAACAGGGTATTATTAACAACAATGGCCCAAGACTTCACGAAAGTCTACAAAAGCCCAAAATTTGGAAGTTCATAAAAGATCAATTGATTTCTCTTCATCTCAACACTTCTTATTTTTGTATTCCTTTGCTAGAAATAGAAGAAGCTAGTTCTACTAAATTAAAAAAAAAAAAAAGGAAAGCATCTAGAGTAGTTTTACAGAATAAAGAGTTTCACCTGAACTTAAGTGTGAACCCAAATTGCAACAGGCTAATATTCATCTTACATTAGTTAGGAGTATGTGCCCTGTTGTGAGTTACTGGTTAATTTTGTATTACCTGTCCACATTATGAAGTGGAATTATACGTTGGGCACTGATAGCTGAGATTCTCCAATGCTAATCAGTAATGGAAATTTCAAATCCCAACTCATTTTTTTATGGAGTTCATATTATGCAGGCCCACGTATTTTGCTGCTATCATCAGTTTGACACAGTACCTGTAAGTCTGCTAAGATGAAAAAATAAAATGCGTCTTTGTGCTCTAATATGGGTGCAATGTGATTTCAGGAACCACTATCAAGCCATTCCCAAATACATTTTTCTGAATTGTACTCTTGCTGTTACAGAGCTCCTACCTCTGATGATCAGACACCATTCAAAATTCAGGCATTTATCTAAGCTTCAGGTGTTGGATCACTGGAAACCAACGCTGATCTCAGAATCCTGTTTTCCTCACCTCTGCAAATTCAAGGCAAACCTTCTCAAATCTATAAGGTATGAAGTAGTTCTAATTTCGAAGACCGTTACAGAAAAAAATACTCATTTTCCAGATGCAAGATTTGGGAGGCAGCTTCTGGAATGCTTAAGTTTTCTATATCACTCTCTGCTCACTCAGACTGGGGGTTTGCTTTACACCATTTTAGCAAAGAAGGGTTTAATCAGATTATATGTTAGGCCCAGTTGATTAATTACTCTGTTATTGAGGCAGGATTGTACAGGAGTTTAATGCTAAGAACCATCTTCCCTATTCCTACCTCCTGCCATCATCTGTCAGATTATGCTTCATTACTAGTCCATTCATCTTCCAGATTGCTCAGACAAATAAGGAGCCTGACAAATAAGGTTGTCAAAAAGTGCTTTTCATTTTTGCCAATTATGAAATAAAGAACTAACAAAATATGATAATTTCCTCTCCTCTATTGTATGGTATTAATAGAGATAGCTCTTGCAATTCCCACTTAGAAACAATTCCATAAAGAGCATAAATTAATAAACTGAGATTTGGTTGGTCATTAGCAGTTTTAGAAATGTGTATGTGAAGACAGGTGAGGATGTGGCATTTTTTTTTTCAACTTGCTTAACCCTATTTCATGAGCAAACACGATCAGGTGAAGAGCTGTCATATCTCGTCCAGAAATGCAGAAGTTTTGTTATCACATATCTAAATAATGGTAACAGCATCACATCAAAAACATGAAGAAAATACTGCTTCTATTTGCCATAACAAAAAAAGAAAATCACTAACCTTACAGAACAAGAAAAATTTATTAAAAGTCTTCACTTTAAATACTTGCAAATGTGTTTTCTTGTGTTTATATTTTCTTGTTAATATAATTTCTTCAGACATCTACAGAAAGACGGTTATTCTTATTAGAAGTATTTCCTGAAAGATGGTTTAGATGATGAAATTTCAACAATTGTGAAAAATTGTTAATCTTTTTCTGTTTCCAGCACAACAGTGCAATATTTCAAGTTAAAGAATCTACTTTACTATATACATTTAGAAATAAATGTGTTTTCCTTCAGTTAGTTGTCTGCTGTCTGCCTAACTGTTTTCCAGCAGTTCACTTCTTGATAAGAAGAATAATAGTAACAGTAAATAAAAACAGGCTATTCATCCATGTTAAAGAAAAATTTAGCTGGAAAGGACTGTCACAGAGAACATTAAGCTCCTTTCACTGCCTGTCTGCTTCTTGATTTTGAACATAAAAGCTAGAAAATTAAATGTTCTTTTTGTAGAGATGAGATTTTAAAATTGCAAGCCTAGGACACCCGGAAGAGTTAGGCATCTGAAAGTCCTGTTTACCTCAGATTTTTTCTCCTGATGTCACCAGAGATTGCATATTACATACTGCAAGAGCAACCAAAATGTACTAGTTAACAAAATCATATCAGAACACAGAGCAAACCAAGTGACAAAACGATAAAGTAATCACAGTTAACTGTATTATTCTAATTTTGTAACAATTTTTCCCTTTCAGTTTCACAACAATATTGTTTCTACAAACAGAGAGATTTCAGAAAGAGACTGTAGCACTTTCCAATATTCCTTAAAGCAAAATCTGTAATAATTCAAAATTCGGGAGTTCTTTCTTTCCCCAGCTTTTTGCCACAATATATGATAATGGTCACTAACTTGCTTTATATGATCTTTTTATTAGTACTTATTTTTTGCTATTTTCTTCAAACTTTCTAAATTAAGAAAATTTGGCAGCAGGAAATGTGACATTAAAATTACTTTTAACAAATTTTGATGAAAATTATTTTGAAATCGTGCTTTTCCAAAGTGTTTTGGTTGGTTGGTTGGTTGGTCAGAGTATGGGTTTTAGTTGGGCTTTTTGGACAAGATCTTCATATTTTGAGATGATAGCATATATTAGTGCAGATTTTCTTCCCTTACACCTCCTGGTCTTTGCTGTCCGAATTGTTGCCTTAATATCACAGAGACAATAGTTTGAGGTATTTAAGTAGACAAAACCATGCAAAATGTAGGTATCAAGGAAAAAGAGTACAGAGCCAAAGGCATTGGGAAGCAGTGATGGGAGATCAAATTTCTACATGAGAACTACCTGCGAAAGAGGACAGACGCACTGGTGAGACTCCCACAGGGAAACATTTCACAAAGAAATATATGATCAAATTTGTCAAAAGGAATTGAACAACCATGGATGAAGACAGACTAGAGGTCCTGAGGCAGCAAAAGACCTTGACAAACGGAAATGCAGCAAAATGCCTGAGTGTGGGCATTATAAGAAAGATCCAGAAAGGGAGTTAATGGGAGAGTGGTCCTTCCTGGTTGCAACAGATGAATAGGTGCTGTGACTAGGGTGAGAAAGCAAAGAAGAAGCTTCAAAAGGGAAGAGAATGACAGATTATTATATGGCAAATGAAAAATAAAGTAAGGAGCAGTAAGGGGAGAGATCTCTGATCAGTTAGGGCTCGGTGTGCTGTTCTTCTGGAGGCATTCATCTTTCATGCAACAAAGAGATATATTGTCCGAAGATAAAGAACTGCTGGTGAAGGAGTTAGTATCTTCGGGAAAATCAAAATAGGAAGATGAATAATGGATATAAATTCTGTAATGAGTTATAGTGCCTGAGATAGACATGAATCAGGACAATCAACAGAGACTTGTTATTTTACCATGCTCCAAAGTAGTAGAACTCCACAAGAAAAAATAGCACCACCTTAATTTTTATGGCCTTTAAATAAACAGAAAAAAACCCTAATGTCTGCTTCTGATCTTTCTCCACCCAGCACATTGATCAAATAACGAGTATTGTGGGCAATAATGTGGAAAGCTTGGTAGAGGAACATACTGTGTGCTTTTACCATGAAAGGGGAAAAAAATACAACAGGTTAGATATAACTGACACTAGGTAAGATTGGAAATTATTTTTTCCTCATTTTTTGTGCATTAGAGATCATCAATGACACCATGAAAATTGGTCATGCTCCCAGGAACAGCTCACAGGCCATTAAGCATGACTGGACTAGATGTTCTTTCTCCTCAGAAGTTCCTACAGAACAGCAGAAAGGAGACTCTTTTCCACTCCATCCTACAAACACTTGGGCTTCATCTTTGCCATGCTTTCTTCTGACAAAAGAAATCTAGTCCATTCTGAAATGAAGCAGTGTTAAAAAAAACAAATGAACAAACAAAGCCAATGAGAAATCCTCTTTTACTTCTTAAATAGCTAACAAATTGAAAAAGTTTTATGACAGGATCAGGTACTTCTCTACATTCCAGGTTAATTCTGGCCAAGTTAGTTTTCAATAAATATGGATCTCACTCAGCAGATAAAATGGTAGAATTTCTATCATTTAACAACAGTGAAAACTCCAAAGAATACTTCATTCTGTTGTGAATGAATATAATAATTTGTGTAATACGATATTTGAGTTCGTTTGGCATGGTATAGGTGCAAAACATATATTCATATGGCGCAATGGCTACAAAATCAGTGATCCAGAATACGGGAGTTTTGACGGTCCCCTAGGTGCCTGATTTTTCATTTGGCATTTATTTTAATCCTGCACCAGTTTAGTTGTTAGGTTCTTTTACATCTCCATTATAATTGCTACATCTTTTCAACGGATCCTTTTACTGCTCCATTCACTGACTGTAAATCAGCATCAAACAAGAACGGGGCTAAATATTTACTAGCCAGAAAGCATTGCTGTAAATATGTCACACAACAAATGTTTTCAATCTTGATTGCTTTTAACTTTAAGACACTATAGTAGCAGCTAGACAGTGAACACAGTGTGATGTCCCCCTTAAAGAGAAATAAGTATGCAATTGATTCTTTCAGATTCCCCATAAAAAGAGTGAACACAGATGATTCTAAACTGTGAATTTCAAGGTATTTACTTATCATTTTTGCAAGTACTATTTCACAAAACTGAAATTAATATCAGTACAAATATCTATCTTCCAAACCAGCTTTTCCTTTTTATATATGGCTGCACAAACCAGAGCAACTGCAACTGAACAAAAAATTATCAAAGAATTGGTAAAGATGTTATTCAAAATAGCAGCCTTTTGTACTGCCAAGGAGTTGGGCAGATTGATAAGTCTGCGTTAGAAAGACAGAGGAAGTCTGCATAAATGAAAAAAAAATTAATATCTATAGAAACATAGAGGAATGTCTTCCCACTCGTTTAGAGGAAGGGATTACGTTTGCTTGTTTTCTGAAGAGGATTGATGGAATTTGAGAGAAGAATAGAAGAGAAAAAGATGGCACCAAAGTTAACCTGGATATTGGAAGAACAATCCAGGAGACTTCAAAAGGAAGAGAGGATTTACTGAAAAATATTTTCATATTCATTTGAAGCTACACACAGTATTTGCAAATGTCATTCACTAATTATACAAATAAACAGCACGTCTGGAGATAGATTGTCATATTAGTTAGTATTCTTTCCTCTACTCAGAACACCTTTTGTTCCACATGAATTTGTATTTCAGTGAAGAGACAGAATATTTAAAATTTATTAATAGTCCTTGCAAAGCTGTTTAAAGGCAAGCATTATTGAGCCATCCTTTAACACACGGACGGCATAGCAGACAAATGAGATGAGCACTTAGCAGCTTCAATACTATCAAACTATTTTGTGAGAGGAATGTTACTGAATTAACTCTACACAATTTTTGTAATAATACAATACAAGTGTACTTTTAATAGGTAATTTTATTAGCAGAAGAGAATCTTTTTCACTGTAGCAAAAACAAATACCTTCCTTTTGCCAGTCACAGGACTTTTTTTCTTAAAACTGTATGAAGATATTTTGCTACTCACTTCCGATTGAAAATTTAAGATACTCTGCCTATTCAGAGTTATATCATTAGAAATTCAGTAAAGAGTGACGAAATAAAAACCATTGTACAGTAATGACATTATCAAATCAAAAAGTTTTTTTATCAGAAATCTCTTCAAATTTGTTAACTTAGTGAAGAAACCTGCAAAGTTTCACCGGGGTTTTTTTTCAAAGACATTTCCTCATTCAGATACTGGCAAAAAATTCAAATTTGTAACAAGGGCAAAGACAAGGAATATAGTCTTTCACAGGTTGCTTCCTTTTAAGGTTCTATATACGTAGATGATTCTGAAAGTATCTCAATTGAAAAAGAAGATGTTGTCTATACGAAATAGTACAGGTTTATGACATTTTGTGGTCCTTGTTTCTGAAACACTGGAAACAGATAGATTGTGAGTGCTAATTAGGCAATTAAAATCATGCACGTTCATATGCAAGTACAGAATACACAAACCATTCTATAAGAGTGTATACGATCCCTTAGTACGTCAGCAGATTACTAAGGATACTGCTAAACACTACCATGCATTAGAGGTTTTACAATAGTTTTTAGTGAAGTTGTCCTCCTTTTCCAGTAACATTACTTGTCCTGTCTATGTTTCTTCTCCGTTTCTTTCCCTATCACAGAAATCTTGATTTCTCCTCGGAGCTGATCTCCACCTTTTCCTGAAAGATCAGTTTCACCATTTCTCGTCCTTAGCAATTTGGTCCAGCCATCTGTTCTACGTATTTCTTCCTTCTCCATGTCCTGAGAACTTCTGAGGTGCCTGTGGAAGTAACCTTTGTTGTCATTGTCCTGCCTTTGCATAGCCTTGAGGGCAGTAACAGTGGGATAATTATTGAACCTTAGAAAGAAATGACCAAAATGACATTATCAAAAGACATATAGAAAGAAAATGGAGGAAGGAAAATAATGTCCTTACAGAGCAGGAGGATAGAAGGTCATAGTTAATGGTGCTGGGAAAAGAAAATTTGTTTAATAGCAGGCATCAGACATCAAAATATCTTCAGCTAGACATTTCTGAAGGTTGCACTAGAAATGATAACATATGTTGATAAAGTCTTCCTGAAAGCATTAAATCTGAACTCAACCACAGAGACTGACTAGAGAAATTACCTATCCCAACCTTAAAATGAGAACCTCTTATTTTCCCCAGAATTATTCAGTAGGATTTAACACAAGTTTTCCTAGATGTACAGAGAAATGGGGAAATGGATGATTATGCAGACTAGGGCCCTGGAAAATGTTCCATGAACTGGGTAATATTACTGTATCTGTAGCTGTTGGGCAAAGTGGCCTTATGCAGATGAGTAATTTCTATTTTAAAATCCTACGACCATTGCTGACTGCAAAAGTTGATTGGAAAATAATAGCGTTCAAATTTCTTTGATGGCCTGACTGTAAAAATATCAGTTCATACTGCAACCTCACTCAGTTTGTACTACAGGACCTATAGCTCCACAAAATTCAATATTCTGGTTGGCTATAATTTTTTCTGTCTCTAAGTAAAAATGGTGAAAACAAAGACTTAATGTAGACTTATTCAGATCTGGCCTGTAAAATTAGAAATCTGGGGACATTTGACTTCTTAATTCATCTGGTACCACACTTTACACAGAAAAAAAGAAAAAAGGAAGCAATGAAAGAAATTACTGGAAAATGTTTATTTTCCAATCTGTCTGTATGACATCTTTAAGGGTCTTCTGCCTCTCATACAAACATTTAAAACCAAGGAAAAAAAATAATTCCAAACACACCATTGAGAGGAGGGATTCGATTCCAAGAAATTCAGATTTCTTCAATTGTGTAATCTGCATTACTTAATAGAGCACGGAGCCAATTAAGAGCAGTCCCCTATTCAGTTTAATTAGGCTAACTACAGGTGAGGGAGTCATATAGGAAAGAGAGGGGCACTCAGTAGAAAGCCTGCTTCATGTCATGTCTCTTCCACTGTGACAGAGCTAAAGATATCTAGTGCTTGACTTTTACACTCTTAATGTTAGAAAGTAAACAAGTCACACATTTTATATTATCAAGACTTTGAAATTGAAAGCCCAAGGCATTCTGCCTGATGCTAAGGGGAGAAGAGAAGGGAAGGAAGGGAGGCAGCAGATATATCCATTTTTTCAAATCAGTGGCACTTCTATGTTATGTAGAACTCTTAATTTCAGCTTTCTTATATGCTCACATGTTCAACAAGCTCATATAGCTCTTTGGTAAATTGAGTAAAAAAAAATACTTATTTTGTGCTCTGAGCTGCATTCTAATGCCAGCTTAGAAAGTATATCTAAGTTGCACTTTCCAAAGCTGGAAAAGATGCGGGGCTGAGACAAGTGACATTTCCCTTTCAAAGGTAACCATCAAGGTATGAGTTACATTCTGGTATCATAATTCCAGTGATCATTCTTCCTGTTGTAGATCTTTGAGTCTATGCCCTTCCACTTTGCTGATGTTTTGATAGACAGAGATGCTCAGAATGTGGGGAAGCATACAGATAGCAAGTCAAAAACAAGACACCAAAAAAGACAGAAAAGAAGACATAACTAGCCACAAACATTAACTAATAGCAACATGAAGAATAAGAAAAAAATAAAGAGAGGAAGGGGAGAAAATTATACATTATAATTATATAATACTGTATCAAAGTTAATAAATCAACAGTCACCCTTGACCTGTTTGACAAATTCTGTTCTCCCTCGTTCATTATCATCATATTTGACAGTCTCAGAATTTTTATTCTACTTATATGGAGGGAGGAAACCATTGTTTACAGGTAGGACAAAGACCCTTTTACCTCAGTTTGATTTCAGTGCAGAAGCACTGAAGAAATTTTTTTCTTTCATGCATTATTTAATCTTTTCTCTTTCTGTAACTTCCATAGTTTTTACAACCAGAACATCTCATGACCTTCTAAAATGTCCTCTCAAACAGTGGAGGCCACATAAATTCTCAGGCTCAGTAGTATTCTCCACTGTTTACACAGTGTAGGCAGTGTACACTCAAAAGGCAAGATACACATGATGGCACCGACAGTGCCTGGGAGATCAGGTTGAACACATTGCTATTCTTTTGTCCTTCTACTGTGACAAATATTTCTTGCAAAGATATATTTCTTGCACAAGATAAAATGTTTTCATAGCACAACCTTCCCCTTTTTTTTCTTCCTGCCGGCTACACCTCTGAGACTAAGGACTCTATACACAGTAATTTTAATTTTTAAAGGGTCAATTTCTCCTTCCATTTAGAGAACAGGAAACTTCCTGTTAATTACATGGAAAGTATAACTGATATCCTAAGGAGTGCACACAAATCCCTACTACTTATACTGTTCACATTCACATATCCTTTGCTTTTCTACTCCCGTTCTTGACTCAGAGCTTCTTTAATAAGAGATTATCAATAAAGTGCTCAGATCATTAGCTAGCATTAAGTCATGTATTCGAGCTAGTCCTACATGATGATTACCAGCTAAAGATCAAGGTTACGTACTAAAATCATACAGAGTAGTCCAAAGATACCACCCCTACACATGTTTGAGAAAAGAAACCATATACAAGAGTGGCCTATTTTACTCTTTAATAGCAATGCTGTTGTCAACACCAAAGGCAGTTTCATGCATAATTTCAGTTTTTTTCTTTGCCTGATGAAAATATCCCGTCCTATATGCAACATTATGGTAATGACAGTAAGACTGGGTCTGGTATTCTTGGAAAATTAAAATGCATTGAACCTGCTTTATTGTAGAAGTTCCAAAACAACATCTCTGCTACCTATTTTGAGACAGAACAGAACATTTCATGTTGTAAAACTTACACCAAGGCCTACCTTATTGTATTTTCCTCAGCTATTAAGAATCAGTATATGCCAGCATGCATCACTTTCTAAGTATGCAAGGCACAACAGAAAGTTTAAGAAAAAAATATGCAATGATTACATTTCAGTTCAATTCTATAAATAAAAGAATATATACCAGCTTAAAAAAAAATTTAAAAATAGTGCTTTTATGACTGATTTTCTTTTGAATCTCTCACAAAGTAGACCTGGGACTCTAAATGGGAATAAAGATTTTTAATCCCCAAGAAAGACATCCAGATGCACATCAACAGCATTCAACATTCAGAGGGCAGCTGGTAAACTGGATTACAATCCTTTTGAAAAGCACTATGACAAAGTTGTTTATTCGGCAAAACAAACTGTTCTCTGTGTCCGTTAACAAGGCTGGCTTTGTGCAGCACAGACTTCTGCAGTACTGACTCCTGTTTGGAACCATTTCACACTAATTAGAAATAAGGGAAAACGCTGTGTTCATAAACAGCCTGGCTCCAGACCTCTTTCAAACCGCTCTTTCCGAAAATTAACTCCCTTGTAACCCTCTATGAATAACAGAGTTGCACAAACAGGACAGGGAAAAATATATTGGTAATAATTGTCAGTTTGCTGTGCGAAATGCCAAAGCAGATTGTATATAACACTACCCAAATCATATGAAATTTAATATTAAATTCTGTGCAGTTAAAGCATATTAAATGCTGTGCAGTTCCATCTTCTAAGGCTATAACCATGGTGATTTTTGAAGTGTTTAGGAACAGTAGGAATGCATGATGAAGAAAAGCATTACTACCATGAAAGAAATAAAATAATTGAATGATGCACTAAACATGGGTGTAGATCTGTGTCTTACTTATATATAATTATTATGGAATACTATGCAACCAATAAAATAGGAATAAGAACATTAGAAAAGTTTTTATCTGGAGGATAAAAACATAATAAACCAAAGAATGTCCTTCAGCATTAATGCAAAAATGTATGTTGAAAAATTAAAAACGAAACATGGCAATGTCATATAGGAAATATTTCTGGGGACCAATTATGGACTAGGCAGGCTTATTTCTAATTTCTGTAGGCATCTTGCACTTTAGGTGGCATTTGCTTATAGAAGTAATCCCCCTTAAACCCATGGGACTACTCGTGGAAGTGACAGATGTCATAAATCATGCCACAAATGTGGTTCAGAATATATTTGAAAAGGCAGAAATTCTGAGCCTATTTAAAAAAAAAATATATAGTAAACTACCACTACAAAACATCTTGCAAATTATTTGGTATGAATCCAATAGTTTTCCTCATAGTTCAGTCTTATTTCTAAAATCTGAAAAAGAATCCAACAAAAATCTAACTGGGGAAAAGAGATGTCCTCAGGTCACAGGAAACAATTTAGCTTGTGATTTTATTGTTGTATTCTAACTTTCTGTTCTTAAATCAAACCTGCATCTGAGATCTAGCAAGAGTTACATTTCGTGTATCTGCATAATAAATGTAAAACATAAATGACAAATGGACGTAGAAATAAAAATGAAGTTGGTTGAGGCTCTTGTTAAGAGAGAAATTACTATCCAGAATTAACACGCAGCACTCCCAAATGTTTTTATTTCTCATGACCAATCTTTTCCTTGCTTCACTCTATTCTTAAGGAAATAAAGATTTATAGAATTTCTCTAGTGTTAATACTGCATGAGACTTGTGATCCTAGTTTCAGGATTGTTGTAAAATGAGTGGAGGACCAATTCTATTTCCTAATGAGCCTTGCATCTCTCCATTGCTTTAGTTGAAAACAGAAGTGGACCTTTTTGACAACAGGTCAAAATGAACTGAGTTTCCTTTCAAGGATCAGAAAGAAGTGGAATAATTTTTAGATCCCACATAGTGTGATTGAAAAGACAGTTCTAACTATTTTGAGCTTGCTTCCAATGGACAGACTGAATTGAAGGGACAATATGCTGCTACTATAAAGCTTGTAAGAAATTATTCTAAACATCCTGAATTTACGTGTTTGAAGTTGTCAGCACTAATTTGAGGAATAAAATAGTCTGCAGGTAGGAACAGTTGTCTCGTTTCCCTAAACACATGACTATATTTAACTCTCAGATACTGAAGGGAAAGTCTTTTCTGCAAATTATTCTACTGTCTCTAGTGAAAAGAATTAAAGATGATCACCTCATGCTCTTTCCGCTCAATTTTCCACCTAACAAAATAAATTAAGAAAATTAAATCTCAAACATGAAATCCAAATCAAATTTCATGATTTGGATAGTAGTTTGGATAGGTAGTTCAAGTATCTTTTCTATGCTCTGATGAACTGATAATATCAAATTCCAAGAAGTTTTTGGTAACTTCCTACAAGTCTTTTTTTTTTTTAATAGACATCTGGGACATAACTTACAGCTTATTGTAAGTAACGCTGTTATTGTAGAAGAATTCCTTTTGMAGATCTTTTAACTGCATGTTATTAGGTTTTCTGTTTAATGTAGTTTTGCTTTTAACAAAAAGTGGTGCATAACACTTATATCTTTGATCCTTCATGTAAATTTTAATTCTAATTTGCTAGCTGTAGTATATCTACTAAAAAGTATGGAAGATCTTTATCTCAATTCTACTTATTTTCATTGTCAGATTTCATAATGTGTTTCTATTGCCAATGCCAGTATGTGGGTTTTTGTGTGAGCTCTTATTCTTCTGAAAAAACCCAACAATTATTGTGTGTATTCATTTTCTTGTAAAGCTAGGCAAAGCCATATAAAAATACGCAAAATGGAAAAAAATAATGTTTAAAAAGTTCACATTGCAACAGCTTTCCAAAGAATGTTCTGAAGGAAAACTAACTTCACAATGAAAAAAAAAAAAAAAAAAAAGACTGATAATACACGACTAGAACTATAACAGTCTTATTAGTAATGGGATCACTTGTTTTACCTTTTTTTTTTGGTCTAAAGGTGAGAAGAGGAAGCATCTTAGTAATGCAGACTTTGCAGACTTTCCAAAATGCTACATTGCGCCAACAGTGCTTGCCTGTGCTATCTGTGGCCAATAGTTTTGGAAAGTTTTACTGTTTTCAGAAACATTGACCTGAAAGCAATGTGATCTATAATGGTATCATCAACCAGTCAACAATTGTTGACTGTCTTATGATATTTTTGAGAACACTGTCCTCTACTGGTTGTGATTTTGGAATAGAATATTCAGGAATTAAATACTCAAGAATTGTATCTTCAGTTACGGGTCTCCATGGACAGGTCAATAGAGCATGAAAAACTTCTGTGAAGATGAAAAACATTGATCATTTTCAATATAGATATATACACTGGCTCTCTAACCAATATACACTTCCTTCTCAGATGGCAAAAACCATTAATAATAACAAAGAAAACCCAAGTTAAATCATGGTTGTTGTTTCAGTCTCATTTACTTTTTCTGCTTTCAGTGCTCCACTTTCCTGTGATTTTTAATTCCCCCTTCTTTTTCTTTTTTTCCCTAGAAACAGTGATCCACCAATTCTTTAAACTCCAGGCTGAACCTTACAGTAATAAGATTTTTTCCACATTTTAGCATCAGGATGATCCTCTAAGGGACTTTAGCAAGTGCATAACCAAGGAGTAAAAAGATAGAGTTAGCTTTCTAGGGTAATAGGGCAGAGATCGCAAATTTCAAGCTGTTTTTTTAATATCACTACCAGGCCTTCTGCAATTACAGAGAAAGCACAGAGCGGTAAAGGGCCAGAGTGTTAGAGTTTTAGGTCAAATTTGGACAAAATGACCACTGTCTTCATCAAGAAATGACCTATGTAAGGGCAAAGTGTAGAACATTTCCCTAGCTCCAAGTCCCTGTTCTGATGAGGAGAACACAGCTTGGAGTCTCTATGGACTGACAGATTTGCTAATAATAAATTGTATGTATCTCACCTTCAGGTGCTTTTTATTTTATTGTCAATTACCTACTGCTATTATCTTTCACTTGCCTCACAGTCTTGGACTTAAATTGCAGAATAAATCATCAGGAGACCTGCTAGTTGTGAAGCCTGTCTTCAAACCTCTCCCAAGATGCTTTTGTGCAAATACTAAATTAATAATTTGAGCATTTTCATGATCTTGTTCACTCAATAGATGGTTTCACTGCAGTTTTCTAATGGTCCAGCTAAACTGTAATTCTTCATTTTCATGTCATACACATGGGTAGAATTGGAACAAGTTTTCATCATGTGTCTGACTCTTCCTATTGATTATATTAAAGTAACTGGGAAGTCCTATTAGAGCAAAAGTTTGTATAAATAGATAAGTTACATTCCTCCTGGCTATCAAATACTTTCACTGATCTAATTTTTTTCGACCTTTTACAGGACATCAGTTCGTTATACCACCAAAAATCCAGTTTCTGGCATGAAAATTGTTTTAAGATCACTATTTCCAATTTCTTTGTTAACTGAATACATTTTGCTCAGAATAAAAGTAGCAGAAGAAAGTGTAGGCTGCATAGAAGTCCTTTGTTAGTGCTTTTGAACTCCCTAGTTGTGGACTACAAAGAGTGCAGTGCGCTGCCTCTCACCACCACAGAACAGAAGCACAGAGTGCTGCGATTTTTTTTTTTTTTTTTTTTTTTTTTTTTTTTTTTTGTGTGTGTGTGTGTGTGTGTGTGTGTGTGTGTGTGTGTGTGTGTGTGTGTCTTGATATACAGGATACATTACTGAGTGCCTGTAAAAAACCTTGATGGAAATCAGAGGTGAAAATGACAGTTCAAATGTCTGGTCTGGGTTTAAAAGATCTATGGTAATCTATTTTTACTTATAACAGATACTGAGAAGAAAAAAAAAAGAGCCAGCAAAGCACTGTTCAGACTTATATTACACTCTTTGTCTGCTCCTGCCCTTTCCTGGAGCTGTCAAGCCCAGAGCATTCTCTGAAAATGAAAGTGGTTCTAAAGAGGTTACCAATATATGTTATTTCTTATTAGTTATCTTCTTAGGATATTGCTAAGACACAAAGCCTATATGATTCTTTTCAGCTACAAACAATGAGTCAGGATCCATGCTGGTTTGAAGCATGTGTCATTCCTGGATTTCAATGGAATGGCCTGGAATACATTTTCTAATCTTTTTTTTTAAACACTTCCTCTTTTATGTAGGAAGTTTTATAGAATAGTTAATCAGATGGAAGGCAAAAATATGCCGGTTAGTCAATTAATATTTGAATAGCTTTTGGCAACTGACATTTAGCTTTACACCTCAGGAAAAAAATTACATATCTTTAACCATGAAAAGATTTTGTCCTGTTATTTCCTGTGAAACATTAATATTCTTTAAATTCAAATCCCATCATAAAACACCACCTGGTTCTGTTTTCTTCCACTCAACCAAACTACTTTTATTGAACATGGGATTTTGGGCAAAAACAAAACCAGTTCTGTTTTGCAGAAAACCCCATTTCCATTCCTTTGAGGGAAAAGCAAAAGACCTTTTCTTTCCATTTTTCCTAGTTCTTTTTCAAAAAACATTCACACTGAAATAATTTCTAGACCATCTCTAGCTTCTTTTTTTTACTTCCACGTACTGACAAACTTTATGGGGATTTAAAATATGTTGAACTCTGAGGAGGAAAAAGTATCAAGTGCTCGAAATGTCAGTCCTGGAAACTATACCTGCTGTACAAATGCTTATCGTTCACACAGCTCATTATCTGCTCAAAAAATAGTCATGGTAACCAGTGGCAAATGTTACCCAATCATTCTCAATGATCTTCCTGCTTGCTGAGAGTCCAAACCTCTTTTGGAAATAACAGAAGACAATCACTGACAAATATCACAATCATTCATGCCCCTTTAGAGGTGTATGGGTGCTCTTCATGATCTACATTTTGAGACAGGCGTAAGTTCCAATGTCAACTTTCTCAACTTGAAGAAATTTGGATGCTTAGTTTGTAATGCAGATAGCCCTCAAACTTCCAGGTAGATAACATCACAAGTTCTTGGTACCAAGTTTTTGCTGTGTCTGAAGGAACACACCTAAAAGTGTAGCACTTATTATTATACTTCTTGTATATATGAGAGTCACTCTTCTTCCTTCGTAACACATGAGGATAACTATGAGGAAGGAGGATGTCCATCGATAGTCGATGTGCTGTATAAACACAGGCATGAACTCAAGGAGTTAGCAATTGTGACTGTAGAAGACCAACAGTGACAAGTCTTTAGTACAGAGAGGCTTGAAAATTAATGTCAGACAAATAAGGCTTTATCTATTCAGACAGTTTAATGTTAATAAGCTTGGGTTAGAATTTACAGTCCACTAACTCCTCCATACAAACAGCACCTTTAAGCAAGGCACTTTTAGGGTAAAACAAGTTGCCTCATGCTGTTTCCTCACAGGGAGTTAATGCAGAGTAACCAATGTACTGTAAATTTGCACCCCAGTTTACCATGGAATAACTTCCCTCAGTAGATAACTCTTAATACAACATGTATAGGGAAATCAACAGCTAAGGCTCAGTAATTGGTATTAAAAACTATTCAGGTTCTGAAGTTTTCCAATCCCAGTTTTCACCCATCTCTATTCACAGCTTTTTCAGTAGGATGAGTTCTGGTGCAAATTTGCATCTAAATGGCAAATGATCTATATGATCGAAATTATCTACATGTGATCTAAATGATCACATGTGAAAAAGTTGGTATCTCCAAGAAAGAAAAAATAAGGCAGCTTTCTAATTGATTGCAGAAGTGTTTAATGTTTTGTCAACGTATGAAGAGGTGAAAGGACTTTCATCCTACTTAACTGATCAATATATTACAAAAAACCCAAGCACAATCAGTTTCAATTTATTTGTAAAGAACTCATAAAATGAAAAATGCTTCTGCAAAGTCACCAAAGTTATTGCAGGAAGAAGGGAGGCATTATAAAAAAATCTTATTCTTGGTATGTATAATTCATTAGCAGTCATAAAATAAGAGTAAACTGGGCATGGAGACAACCTGAAATTTGCCTATAAAAATCACATAGCAACAATTGGAATTATTATTACTTTTTTGTTGTTTTAATGGTCACATTTTAACAACAAATGCTCTTTTTTTGTACATCTTGAGGGATACATAAGCAGAGACCACTAGAAAGAGACAATTAAAATGCAAATGAAAATTCCAGTCACCTGAACACTGGCACTTTTTTTTGCCAGGACTAAGATGTAAGCAAGATCAAAAAAGCATTTGAAATGCTAGATTTCAAGAGGGGAAACTGAAAAAATAACAGGTCTGGGAAAAGATGGTGCTTTACAGTTTCCATAGTAAATAGAACTAAGTATGGCAGTTCATTCATTTCTGAAAACAGGACATTTCAATGAATAGCAAATATTTGTATTAAAATAAAAATTATTAAAAAAAAACCATACTGAAAACTCCATTTAAAAATAAGTACACAAATGTCTTGGGGTGACTTTATGATGCTACACATCCCAGTCGCCTGCTTAATGCAAAAATATTAACTCTGTGTCTTTAAGCTGGCTCGAGAAGCTAGGCACTGTGTTTTGGTTTTCTTCGACGGTGTTTACATTCCTGGTTTTATCAGCTAGCTTTGTTGCGGTTCTCAGGAGAGAACTCTTGCCGGCCGCTTTTTCTGCAGTTGGATGCAAAGGGACCATTTTCACTTTTACCTTTTTTTTCCTGTGAGCTTTCGCCCTGCTTTTGCTCAGCTGAAGGATATTGGAGGGAGTTGAAACTTGCTTTTGGCTTTTTCCCTCCTCTGCCTGAGGCAAGGAAAGAAGACAGTTTTTTTTCCTGGGATTGTGTTTCTTTTCCTTCTTTCTTAGGAACTTTACAACAGACTACTGAACTCTGAGGCCTACCCCACCCTGGGCCTGGGGAGGCCTGCACTAGCCTAGACCCGAAGTGAGACAGAGCAGGGAAACTACAGAAACTACACCCAGGAAACAAATGACTCCAAATTCATCTAGGTTGTCCTCATCACGAGAGGTTTATTATCTAATATTATTCATTTTTTATTTTCTTTTCCCTTCCCCTGGTGCCTGTGTGCACCCCATTCAGCAGCTGGGTTTTGTCAAATAAACTGTTTTTTTCATGTTTCTCCAAGAAACTCTTGAGAGGAGGAGAAGGGAGTTTTAGGACCCTATCTTTTGCAGAGGAGGCTCTTTGAGTCTTCCTCCTAAGTTTGTCCAAACCGTGACAGATATATTTGGTGCCCAATTCATGGGGGCCCGACTGAGACAAGAAATCAATATCTTTCCTTATACAACACATTTATATTGTGAGGAGAAAAGCAAGTGCCAGGGTCAAGGGAATAAACTTGTTTACACCAGAGAAGTTTTTATATCATAACGATGATATATAAGTTTTTAATATTGGACAAACAGAATTGATAGACTCAAGTTTCTGACCGGAGAAAACAGCTCTGAGAGTGATGACATACTGAAACCTAAAGAGGGGCATTTTTTATGTTTCCATTATGTCTCCTGTAAAACTATTCCACATTTCACAGAACCAGCCCACTGCGAGCAAGTAGAAGGCAGCATAGCAGGAAAAGTTGTGTGGAGCCCAAAGAAGGTATGCAACAAAGCACATGTATTCCCTGCAGCCAGTGGAGCTCTCCCAACTTTTGTAGATTCATCATCATTGTGAAAACTTCAGCATACGTTTTTTCCAGAGGTCACTTGGACCAGAAAAGGAGCGGGATAAGGGAAGATAAACTGTCTTCTCCCATCACCCTGAGCTGTTGATTTACCTGCTCCCTGACAAAGTAGACGGAGAAGTCCAAGACTGTTTTCTTCAGGACTGAAAGAGTCATTTGATGCCGGTGTTGAACGATGGTCACTGTACAGGGTGTAGGAGTAAGTGGCCACATTGTGATTTAGAGCTTCAGAGAAAAACGTTTAATCTGTGATGACACAGTAGATGCAACCATCTAAACATCCAAACAGGCTATACTAGAATTCTACTTTAAATATTTGTCTTGATGAAAAATATTCATATTTGCATTCAGAAGAAACAATGCATCAGTTGCAGCTTGTTTTGTTTGTTTTGATGCATTTAACATAGTTTGGGTACCACTGATATCCTATAGTGTTGCACTTCCTGATTTGTGAGGGCAACATAGCAGGAAAATCTAAATAGTAATTTTTTGACAGGAACATGGTAAGTGTAACAACCCTTGACCAAACTGTTACATCTGCTGAGAAAGAAAAAAAGAAAAACAAGTGATTGCTATTTAAAAAAAAAATCTGTAGCTGCACAGCAGTAAATTTTAAAATATTTAAATTAATTCAAGTAATCATCCATATGTGTATCAAATACGGCTAGAAAATTATTCTCGTAGAATTTCAATCATCAGTTATTAGAAGAGATGTGAGTGTCATGCAAAGAATGGGGAAACACCTTGTTAGGACACATGGATGTGTGTATGAGATATAGAATCATAGAATCAACAAGCTTGGAAAAGAGACCTTTAAGATCCATCAACTCAGTACTACCATTGCAACCCCGAAACCATTAAATATTGTTCATAGAATATTATGGTACATAGTCTTGTTTGGTCCATAGGCTTGTTGGGTCCATAGGCTCATTTATTCCACAGCATCCAGTTTAAAATTACTTTTCCGAAAGTTTCAGAATGGGTTTTCAGATCTACATCAGAGAAGAGCAGAATGACAACCTGAAAAAGAGCTTTTGAGGCAGAGATAGTTGTCTGTACCATTCTTGTAGGAACACACAAGACTTATTTTTAAGGGCTTGACTTGGACTAAGGAAACTGAATAAAATTATTATGATCATCAAAAGAAAGTAAAAGCAGGCTGTCAACAGAAGCAAAGCAGAAGTATTCTGTCCCAAAACACTCGTGAGAAAGAGAAGAGAAGAGAAGAGAAGAGAAGAGAAGAGAAGAGAAGAGAAG
This sequence comes from Amblyornis subalaris, assembly GCA_018881555.1. Classification (NCBI taxonomy): domain Eukaryota; kingdom Metazoa; phylum Chordata; class Aves; order Passeriformes; family Ptilonorhynchidae; genus Amblyornis; species Amblyornis subalaris. The sequence goes on from JACAXG010000072.1 coordinate 4,205,792, forward strand.
AGAAGAGAAGAGAAGAGAAGAGAAGAGAAGAGAAGAGAAGAGAAGAGNGAGAAGAGAAGAGAAGAGAAGAGAAGAGAAGAGAAGAGAAGAGAAGAGAAGAGAAGAGAAGAGAAGAGAAGAGAAGAGAAGAGAAGAGAAGAGAAAGCGGATGTGCAAAACCAACTGCTTGTCTCTACAGCATAATCATCTTCAGGTAAATGACAGCTAATATATAATCTCAACTGGGGCAACTTTTATAGTGCTCTGTATCTGTTTCATATGCTCTTACCTCACTAATTAGTCCAAGGGACCATTAAAGTCAATGGAATTAACTCAGACCTGAAATCTTACATCCAGTTCCGTCTCTTCTTTTTCACAGCCTATAACAAGTTGGGACGATGTAAGTCCTTCTGACAAGTAAATGCTATTGTTAACCTACTTATTGTTATTAAATGCTCTCTTCATTATCTTGCATGGATTTAAAATCAGCCTAATAGATACACCATGTTTATTGTACCCACAGCACCAAGTGTTAAGCATTAAAAAGGATTTCGTGATGAATAATTATCTTGAGAGTTATCACATAAATGATAAAACAGGGACTGTAAACATCAATTTTGAAAGGAACTTCATTATCAGGGCTCTCAGAGAAACACTTTCCTGTCAACTCTAAAACAATGCTATAAAGTTTTAAACTTATTAAGGAAACTCTTTGCCTTATTCTTCATCAAATCCATTAAGTTAAATGCTGCCTCAATTTTTGGTGCTGCAAGTTTTCAGTCTAAGTCCTGTCCTGGAGTGACTTTATAATGCTATACATCCCAATCGCCTGCTTAATGGAAAATATTAACTCTGTGTCTTTAAGCTGGCTCGAGTAGCCAGGAGCTATGTTTTGGTTTTCTTCGAAGGACATTTACATTCTTTTACTTATCAGCTCACGATGTTCTGGTTCTCAGGACAGAACATCTCAGCAGCCACTTTCTCTACAGCTGAAGGCAAAGGGACACTTTTTTTACTTTTACCTTTTTCTCCTGTGAGCTTTTGCCCTGCTTTTGCTCAGCTGAGGAATATCGGAGGGAGTAGAAACTCGCTTTTGGCTTTTATCCTTCCTCTGCCTGAGGCAAGGAAAGAGGACATTTTTTTCCTCCTGGGATTGTAGTTTTTTTTCCTTCTTCCTTTGGAACTCTACAACAGACCACTGAACTCTGAGGCCTACACCCTGGGCCTGGGAAGAGAGGCCTACACCACCTCTCCTGAAGGGAGATATAGCAGAAGACCACACCTGTCAAGGACTCAGGACTTTGATTCATTCAGGTTGTCCTCATCATGACAGGTTTATTATCTAACACTATTCATTTTTTATTTTCCTTTCCCTTCCCCCTGGTGCCTGCATGCACCCCCCCAGCTGCTGGGTTTTGTTAAATAAACAGGTTTTTTTTTTCACTTTCCTCCGAGAAATTCTTAAGGGGAGGGGAAGGGAGTTTTGAACCCTATCTTTTGCAGAGGAGGCTCTTCAAGTCTTCCTCCTAAGTTTGTCCAAACCATGATAGTCCCCAACACCATGCTTAAAGAACTCACATCTGAATCTCCAGTCTTGAAGTCACACTTTATTCTTGATCTAGAAAAGATGAAAATATTTACAAATGTGCTTTCTTGAACCATGCAGCATGCAGCCAGTGGAAATACTTTGCCCCAGTCACTCTAATCACAATGCCAAGAAAATGCTACATTATATTCTAATTACAGTAGATGGATATGAAATTCTTTGCAAAATAAGCTTGATACAAGAGTGTGCTGTTACAACCACTGTCCACTATTAAAATAATAATTATTAAGTGCATATTTTGAAGTTTATGTCAAACTTTCAAGGACAGGACATCAAACAAAAAAGGAGGTCACAGATGATAACCTAGACCTCTTGATTAACATTTGATAACTCTGGCTGAAATCAATAATAGACTGTATAATACCATTATTTCTTTTCTCAAGAAGAAAATTTAGAAGTGTGTTGGTTTTGCAGGGCCTGGTTTTTGGTAGTGTGGGGGGGCCACAGAGGTGGCTTCTGTGAGAAGCTGCGGGAAGCTCCCACTATGTCCGGCAGAGCCAATCCCTGATGGCTCTGATGATGGATGTGCCGCTGGCCAAGGCTGGGCCAATTAGAGATGGTGGTAATGCCTCTGTGATAACATATTTAAGAAGAAATCAAAACAAGAACTTGGAGGCACAGTTGTAATTTTCCAGCTAGAGTAGGAGTGAGAATATGTGAGAGAAACAACAATGGAGGCACCAAGGTCAGCGGAGAAGGAGGGGGAGGAGGTGCTGCAGGCGCCAGAGCCGAGATGTCCCTGCAGCCTGTGGTGAGGACCATGGTGAGGCAGCTGTGCCCCTGCAGCCCACGGGGGTCCACGGGGGATGCAGAGATCCACTCGCAGCCCGTGGGGGAGGTGCCCACGCCGGAGCAGGTGGATACCAGGRYGCTGTGRTCCAGCGGGAGTCCCRGTGGAGAGAGAGGCCTTGCTTGCAGGCTGGAGCAGCTGTCCTTGGAGGACTGCACCCCCTGGCAGAGTGACCCACGCCACAGCAGTTTTGGGAGGACTGTCTGCCCATGGGATGGACTCACGCTGCAGCAGTTTTGGGAGTGCTGCTGCTCGTGAGAGTGGACCCACGCTGGGGAAGTTCACAGAGAACTGTCTCCCGTGGGAGGGACCCCACGGTGCAGCAGGGAAACGACTCCTCTCCCTGAGCAGCGGAAAGAAGATCTTGGGTGATGAACTGACCAAAACCCCCACCCTGTCTCCCTGCACCGTCGGTGGGAAGGAGGGAAGAGCTGGGGCAAAATGGGTGTTTTTAAGGGCTTATTTTACTTCTCATTCTCCTGCTTTGATCTTATTAGTAATAAATTCACTTTATATCATTAAGTTGAGCCTGTTTCACCCTTCAAGTGTTTTCTCCTGGTCCTTATCTCAACTCATTAACCCTTTGTTAAAATTTTCTCTCCTCTGTCCACATGCGCAGTGGGGGGGGTGAGTGAGTGGCTTTTTTGTGGGTGCCTGGCGTTTGCCAGTGTCAAACCACGACAAGAAGAAAACAAAAATACTCTCTTAAAATGGTGTTTCCATGTAATTATTTTTCAGAAAAGTCATAGAGCTGTTGGAGCCTTAAGAGAAATAAACATTTCTATTATATTATATCTTGTGGTTTTATGTGGCTTTGATATTCTGTTCCTGATATTCTATTTTGTACATTGTTATCAAGAAAAAATAGTTTAAATTATTCTGTTGGCCTTTAAAAGACAACTTGCTAGTTGTCGTTGTTTTTTTTTTAAATATGACTGACACATTGAAAGAAGGAGGTATTGAAGAACTGTCTCTATAGATGCAATACTGCTCTCTTGCACAACACATACATTTATAAACTGAATTCTGGTCTGATTCAAGAGAAAGGCAAATCCCCAATTAACTTTATTGGAATCACAAGTGGTCACGTTGTACGTCCTGAAATCTACACAAAAATTATGATTTCATCTGAATCGTACTGTTTCACTGTATTTGATGCCTAGGTGATTAAGACTCCAGAGAAGTCTTTCTTTCACGAAATAAATTTAGATTCTACCAAACCATCTCAGAATCATATTATTCAAATATATTCACCAGACAGAGAAAACAGAGCACACACAGGAAAAGAAATGTTATCGTATCAAATAATTTGCACTAGGCAGCTAGGCTAAGCTTTCGATGTCAAAACGTACTGACTACAGAAACCATACAGCTTACTTTAAGGCGATGTCTTGTTCATGCATGAAATTTCTGTCGGTTTTTTAGAAGTCTCTACAGTTTTTTGTACAGATAAATTTGCTGCAAATAAATATATCACTTAACACTGAATACTTTAGCTTGTGCAGATATTTACAGGGACAATAATCTGTCAATTACTATATTACTTCAGAATACGATTTCCTCAAATTCTCAGAGTGAACAACACTAAATTCATCCCAACTTCTCCGTTGCAATCAATAAATTATATCTGTAAATATCTGTACAGATGATGGCATCAACATTTATTCTCCCAGCAGAATCATTAAAACTTGTCATCTCTTGCACACAAAGCCCGTAACATCAAGATAATTTAAATTTTTAAAATATTTAAAATATTTAAATATTTTTTCAAATCCTTCCTCAAACAAAAGTGTGATTTTATATGCATAGATCAAAGTGGTCAATCCGATTCCCAATATTTTCTAGGAAAGCTGAAGATAGCGATAAAAATCTGAAGTCTCCTCCCTAAAATTCTGAATATGGAAAAAATTCCAAGGAACAAAACTGCCTTTCCTTCTACAATAACAACCTCTTTATGCTGGGAAGCTCAAAACTGCGGGATGGGGCAGGGGATCAAAAAATTAATGAATGTATTTTTTATAGTCAGAAAGGAGCCAAATTAAGTTTGCAGCCACATTCTACAGCCTGTCTTTTCCACAAATTTTGTTGCTTGCTTTTGCAATTTAAACAACAGTATTTAAAATGCGGTATTTTGATGAGACAATTTTGAACATTTATTAATTTCATTAGTAGATTATTTGGGATGAAAGCACAGATTAAGTATAACAAAAAGAAATTACCTTCTCCTCAAGTACATGGTTGCAACATTGCCTCCAGGAGGTTTTTTAGACTGCTTTGTATGGTTATGAAGGATATATGGCCTGCTAAAACAGATCATTCATTGAGCCCCTACTCATCCAAGCTAGCTGAAACCCTCACAGCACATAACCTAAACATGTTCTGTGAATGTTTCCAAATGGACATCCCCTTATTGCTATTCTCATTGTGAAAATCCTTAAATCTTTCATGCCACAGCCACTAGATTTTTTTCAATAAACATCGCTGACTGTTTCATGAAGCTCAAACCCCAGGAGTGCTTCTCACTGATTTTCAGGCAGATCTGCATGAAATGCATCTGCCATTTAGGCAGTTGCTACACAAACCTGCCCTCTGAGCAGGATTTCAAATCATGGTCTAAGATAGCAAGCACATTCATCACACGCAGGTCCTTCCTAATACACTGCCTTTGTTTAAGTCTAGTTTCTCCACTAGAAAGCACTACTGCCAATACATCTCCAAGGTATCTACTGAACAGATCGACCCTCTTCATGCTATGCAGTTTCAATTACTCTCACTTCTTCCTTTATTTCTTACCCTAGCTTCAGGCTTCTGATTGCAAAGTTTTCACGCCCCTTATATATGGCAAAACCAAAACACTTTCAAACTTTTCTTGAACAGAGCTTTCTTCAAAAAAACCCTCCCTCTTCGTTGATGTAATTTCAGTAGATGTGTCTTATATTTTTTCCTCTCTTATTTAGCCATGTTTCCCCAGGTACACCATTCCTTTCCCCAGTCACTCTCAATTATTTCTGATAACTTTACAACTTTCACATGCCCAATCTCTCTTCCTTAATGAGTTCAATCAACCTGTAGCAGTAATTTTCAGAAATATATTAAATATCTCAGAAATATGTGCTAAACATCCAAAAAGTATACTCATAGTATATATTCTTAATATGCATTAAGTATACAAAATAGATACCATGACCTTCAAATTTACTGTTGCACCTTGTCACAGAGACCTCTTCTTAGAGTCCCGTGACTGTGGTTGTGTCAAACCATCCACTTCACTCATATATTTAATGTTTTCTTGAACCATATTTTTTGCCATGCTTAGACATATTACTTGTTCATTTAAAACACATACTATATAACTATTACTATATAACAAGTTTTCTGATAATACCATGCTGAGCTCTATCAAAATGCATAGGAATTAATAAGACAGTCAACCATGCAAGCATGCAAAACCATGCAATGTAACAACTAGGTATGCATATATTTTGGTGAAAGAAAGGTGCCAGAATAATTTTAAGCATCAGCTCAGCACTTTACATTCCTGTTGCCCCTTCCTGCTACTGTAATTCATGTATACCATGTAACTCTTACCAGTAACTCATGTATTTCCAAATGCTGCACAGTGTCTCTTCTCCTACAGAGTCAGTTTCAAGTTATTAATCGGTTGACTTGAGAAGACAACAGATTGAGAACCCTGGAAAAACATTAACCTGTAGCAGCATATCATAACAGTCTTCAGTGCGAAAATATTAACAATGCAATAATGTTTAGTAAGGTATAGCTACACAGCAGTTGCTTTTAAGAACGACTCCTACAAGAAGAAAGAAAGATTTTTCAGCCCAACAGCACATCTAAAGGATGAAGTTTTTGCCAAGGACATGGAAACTCCATGCCTTTACCAAGAACAGCTTTTCATAATTTGTGTCCTACTGAAATATGGAAGGAAGTGGACTTGTCAAACACAGGCAAGACTCCCAGAAGGACAACTTCAGGAAACATAATAAGACTAATATATCAAATATGCAAGAAAATTCTCTTCTGGGTAAATAAAAAGCCCATCAATTTCACAGAGTTAAAAGACCAGAAAATAATAAAAGTCTTTATCCCCTTCCTTCCTTTCCTTCCTTTCCTTCCTCTCATGTAGCCCTACAGATATTCTTATTGTCTGATACAGTGAGGATAGCAATTTAAAGCTCAGTGTGGGGATCTGAAATGCAGTATTTCAAATTCACTATCACATGCAGAGCAGCAGTTAGAGTATGTCTATTTCCATTGCTGTTAGCCTAGAAAGAGTAACACTTCTGCCAAAGTGTTCTTAGCAGAGATTTGGACAAACTAAAGGAAAGATCTAGATCACCTCTGGTAAAAACAAGATGAACATCCCTGAGCTTTACTTTAAATGTTCAGCATTTCTAGCTCAATACAGAATGACTTGTGAATCTCAGTAGAACATTAGGTTCTTTCCTTTCCCAGCTATTTAATTCACAGTATACATTTTAAATTCTATAAATCTATGTTTCATGATTCCTTGAAAATAATCCTTCAGTAAGAAGTCTAATGCAAAAGATGTAAATATGCCTTATATTGAAAATATTTACTGTGATGGGAAGCTATTTATTCATTCTCAAAATCAGGTTGCAAAACTCATAGAAATTAAAGACACTTACTATTGGATGTAAACATATTTAAAGGTATTTTATTTCACTGGTAAGATTTTCAACAGAACTAGGCAGAGCTCAAAGAAAGGGTCTAAAACCTATACGTGCAAGCAGAAGATTGGAAATGCTACTGATAAGCCAGAGTTCACAGAATATACCAGGAACTAATCCAGAATTTCGAGGTCTTAATCTCATATTGTTTATGAGTTGCAAGATCAGAAAAATCAGTCGAAACTCATTTATTTGGTGAGCCATTTCAGCTCTAATTCACTTGTACGGTGTTTTCTTTCTCAAGAAGCCTCATCTGTCTGGGGTAGATCATACAAATATCTTGGAAAGCTTCACTTAACTGAAGGTTCTTTCTTGTGTAATAGGAGAAGATAGGCTAACTGCTAGGGTGATATGATGTCTTTATCCCTTTGTCAACCAATTGGCTAGAGTTCAAGGTGCTCTAAGGATATCAGATTGAAAATTTTAGCCAATGCCTTTGAAAGCAAAGTTAGAATCAGAAAAAGTGTTATTTTCTTTATGTAGGGTAGAAATGGATCAAAATGCAAAAAACTGAATCCTGCCTGGCCTTCCTCAGAATTCCATAGTATTTGGCAGTTGTAGCTATCCTGACTTGTGAAGGGCTTCATAATCTTTTCCAAAAACATTCCTATCCCCATTTATTTTGCCTGAAAAGTGACAATTTTTACAAAGTATAGAGGGAAACTTCAAGGTAGTAGATTTGAATTATTTATGAACTAGACTCAGTAAGTCATTACTCATGAGAGTAACTGAACTGGTTTTGACAGTGCTATTTGCTTCAGTACTTACAAGTAAAGAGTTCACAGTTTGATGCATAGTTTACCATCCATTTCAGTGGAAAGAAAGGGTAATCCAATAAACCTTATTCTTGTCATTTTATATTCCACATAGTGATGCACTTAACATGTATGTTTGCCATAAACCTGATACTACAGTTTATTATTAGTACCAACAAACATTTAGTTGCTATTTTTCTCCTGACATAATTGTAAATCGTAAATTCTGAGCACAACAAAGATAGAAGGTTTATTTTATAGTCACTCTCAATCACAAAAAGCAAAACAATAACTATACAAATTGAAATGGCAACATAACTTCATATGGTCATCTATTGCAGACTCCAAATTCCCCAAAGTTTCATCCCAGCCTTGTAAAAATAGAAGTTCCTTTGGAATAATGGTGAATACATACATCTTGTATGCTGCTTTATTATGTATGAACAATTTTAAAACATGTAGGAAAACTACATTCAGAACATCCAAGAGTACTATTCTTTCACATTTTGACTCCCTCAGAAAGCAGTGAATATTTTTTTTTATGCCCTTGCTTTAGAAATTGCAGAGTTTCTCCAGAGTTTAAGAATTCTCTTTGGTATAAAAAAGAAACAGCGGATCTTACTCTTGACCCAGAGTGACTTTCTGTGCAGAGAAGTGAATATGTGTTGAAACAGTGTGTCAATAGCTTCAAATACTGCAGTGAGGTTTGCTATAAAATAGGAGGGGCAGGGGGAGGGAGGGGTAATTGGGAAGATCCCAGAAGGGCAAAATCCTATTCACACGTGGTTGAAATTCAACAGAATGAAAAAGCAAAATTGGTGTTCAGGTGACAAGAGAGACAAGAGAAGTCACACACCAGCTCTAGGACTTGAAGAGAACAGCTTGAAAGCTCTGACTATCAGCTACCTGGAGAGTTCTTAAAGACATGTACATGTCTTGTTATCTATGGTAGAAGAGCTGGAGGGAGGGAAAAAAAGGTCCAGCTTCAGGATTAAAAATTTCTCTGACAAGTTTTCCTTCCTTGACTGCTACTGAATAGAAGAACTGGGTTTTATGAGGAAAATCAGAAGTATCTGGTCTATGCTAGGATGTATATACATAATAAATGTACATATAAAGACACACAGGTATACATGCATATACACATACATATATGTTTATATATGTATATATACATATATTTATTTACATATATAGATACACAATGCAGATCACAGAATCACAGATGCAAATGTTTTAATGTAAGCAAATATTCATTTGGTTTTTATTTCCTTAAATCATATTCACCTTGCATTTCCCTTACAGGTGTTAGGATGTTTTCTGTGCCTGTTTTCTGGGGATCCCACTTCTGACAAGCATCCATCATTTCACCCACCTCCACTAAGGAGCTGTTAAACAGACTGGAAAGGTCTAGGATCGATGTATAATTACACCATCATGTAGAATTTAAACTAAATGTTGATTGATATTTTTATGTGTAGGATGATGACGCCTCCAACTGGCAATCAAACATGTCTTGGAGCCCAATGTTTACTTAAGCAAAATAAAAATTTAGGATACATCCCACAAAACATACTTGAGAGGAAGGGTGAAAAAAGGATTGTCCTAGTCTCTGAGTTCACTCTTCTATGCCCCGCATGCTCCCTAAGCAGAAAGATGGTAGAGGAACTGTGCAACATCTGTGATAACTGAGATTGCTATAAATTTAAAGTACATGTAGGTTTTAGTCAGGCTGTCTTTTCTACCCAGAGGTGGTTTTTCTGGCTTTTTGTTAATTATATTGTTGCAGGCAACATGGCCTAAGGAAGTCAGCGGGGCAAAATTTACTCGGAGGGGAAATAGTTTTCCTTGCATCAGCTGAAAAAGAAATTTTCTGGTGTGAAGAAGAGGTTATACACCCAAAAGCTTTTTTGTTTTCATCAGTTCCCTCACCCAGTCTAACTAAAGATTTTGCCTGAATCAGGTGTTCATTTGTATTGTTTACCAAAGACAAATCTGTTTTTTCTTGGTAGGTGAACAGCCTGTCCATGGGAAGGGAGTCAAGAGTTCAGAGAGCCCCTGGTGGAATGCAGGTTCAAGCACCAGATGCAGGCAACAGTTTTCAGGGCCCTCTTCCAGCTATGGTCAGCTAGTGCTTAAATTACATTGGAGCAACATCCGCAGAAAATTAGTTCTCTCTAGTTTCACTCTGCCTATGGAGGAAAGATGGCAAAACTCTTTTCACAAGGCCTACAGAGACTTTGAAGACGTTAGGGCATCTAGTTGAATTGGTTCATCTAACTTAATGAAACCCCAGTATCAATAAGTGCTGGGGGATAAACAGATTGGGAGAAGCCCTGCTGAGGACCTGAGGGTGCTGGTGGATGAGAGGCTGGACAAAACCCAACAATGAGCACTTACAGCCCAGAAAGTCAAACGTGTCCTGGGCTGCATGCAAAAGTGTGGCTAGCACAGCGAGGGATGGGATTCTGCTCTGCTCTGGTGAGACCCCACGCGGAGTCCTGCATCCAGGTCTGGAGTTCTCAACATCAGGATGCATAGACCTGTTGGAGCGTGTCTGGAGGAAGGACAGAAAGTACGATCAGAAGGCTGTGGCACCTCTCCTATGAGCAAAGGCTGAGAGAGTTGGGGCTGTTCAGCCTGAAGAGAAGGCTCTGGGCAGATTTTGTTGTGGCCCTTCAATATGTGAAGGGGATGTTTAAGAAAGATAGGGACAGATTTTTAAGCAGGCTCTAAAGAAATAGGACAAGGTTTAATGGTTTTAAATTAAAAGAAGGTAGATTCAGACTAGATATAAGGAATAAGCATGTCACAATATGGTTGGTGAGATGTTGGAACAGGTTGCCCTGAGAGGGGGTGGGTGCCTCATCCCTGCAAACACTCAAGCTCAGGCCAGACAGGGCTGTGAGCAGCCTGAGCTATTTGGAGATGTTGAATGATGCTTATTGCAGAGTTTTGAACTAGGTGACCTTAAAGTGTCCCTCTCAACCCAAACCCGAGGTGAATCTTTAGGATTGTACCTGGAAGGCTTTGACCAGCCAAATCTGAGCCAGATTTCTCTCATCTGAACAAGTCTTTCTCTAGGATAAGAATGAGCGGGTGTGGAGCAGGCCATGTCTACCAGTTTACCTTACTGAAAGTAAACAGGGATAAATTGAGACTGTCTTATTTAGCCAGGTTCTATTGGATTGTAGAAGAAAGAAATTTGTCTCCTTTTCTTGATCCCACTTATTTTCTCCAGTTTCTGATTTTCGGATGGTTTTTTCTCACCCAGATTTCTCTTCCACATTTTGGGAGAGGGGAGGGGATGTGCGTGAATGACTGCAGTGTAACTATTTCTTTAACGATATGTTTTGCAGGGTGGGTATTGTGTTATCTCCATCTTTTTCCTTATGTGAGTACCTTAGCTTACTCAGGATGGAACCTTTAGCAGTTATCTGTTGTAAAGTGAATGTCTCCAACTCAGAATGAACTCCATTTCTTTTCAGTGAAACAATTTGTCATATGTCAGGTAACGTGCATAAAATTGTACTGCACAACTCTGTAGAGGGGGGCTGCTCTGTCGCATCTAAGCAGAATGTTTAAATGAATGAATTAATCATGGCATTCCATTTCTATCTTCCATAGTTTTCCTCCATAAATCATCTTCATTTGTTTCATCCTTAATTGAGAGCTATGACCTCATGTTTTTCAACCTTTTCTTTTATCTCTTTATAAACCTAAAAGATTTGCACATATCATTTTTAATTGACACCTCAGTGTGACATCAGCAAATGGAGAGGAAATAGACTACTGAGAACAGCACAATGTCCTAGTCATTGCATCAATTATGTTTCACCAAACCACTGGGGACATTTGGGATTTTTTAAGTGTCTTTGGGTAGAGAGAATTCTAAATTGAGGTCAGGAAAAAAGCCAGACAATTCCTTAAATCAAAACCCTAGAAACTAAAATTTTCTTGTACACCTTGATGTCAGTCACTAGTAAATTTGCATGAAGTTGCCAAGGGTATAAATCTGAATTTTACAGTCCCCAAGAATCTGGGGTAAGTTTTTGTATCCTTTACCTTGGATTCTTCAGTATAATGTGATATAAAATTTCATGCAGAGTATTCAGTGTACAAAGGATTCACAAACCACTAGTATCATATATTAAATTGGGGAAAAACATTTAAGAAACAGAGCTTGCCAATTTTTATCCCCTGTCCTAAGAGTTGTTTGTCCTTTAAAAGATTATGCATGCTTTAATCAAAACAGACCTGGACACGACCTTTTTCAAATTAATATTGATGGATGCTACATTGGAAGCCAAAGAATAATGTTTAAAATTTTCTTCCTCACCACAATTTCTAGAAAGCAAGAAAATTAGGAAGATGGGAAAGTACTTTCATGATATCCTTTCATCCTACCATACCAAACATAAAGTAACAGTTCTAGGTTTTTTAAAACCCAGCTATTTCCCGGAATATTTTCTATTGCTTGCTGTATTTGCCTTTGAAATGGAAATTTCAGAAACACTATATTAAAACAGTTTTAATAGTCTTATCATTTCAGCATGTGCTGAAATTTAACATTGCATACTATTCTCCATGACCTTGCAGGAGTAAGTAACAACACAGTAGCTAAGCCACATAGCTTAAGAACTAGATCACTGCTCTGAAAATGTAGTAAAAAAATCTAGAGGTATAAGACATGATCCTTCAGCCCAGCCACTGAATTTTGTAATGTATTGAGTTCGTCAAATCTCTAGCACTATTGTTGGGAATAGTCTTTGTCCTTGAAAAACCATCATAAATTGACTTGTTGAAGTCATTTGCCTCCCATAACACTGGGACTAAGGAAAAAAAAGCAATGTTGAACAGTTTTGCTTTTCAGGCTAGGAATTAACTATGAAGCTGTATCCATGTATCTTCAGAGATTATTTGTTATTTAGGAAAGTTTGGGTTTGTTATTATTACTTTGGCAGATTTTCAAGCAAAACAGGGCTACCCTTTATGGCTGCATATGATTTCACTACAGTGTACCATGTACTCTTAATCTGTTGTAGACATGTCAGACCTTGCAAAGTAACTCAGTATTTCAGTTGAATTGCTGTCTGTCTAGTATCTCAGCAGCAGCTTGCTTCAATGTAAAACACCAATGAGAGAAACAGGGAGAAGTGTCTCTTCTCCAGTAGCATCTTGGCTTACAAATATTTTCAAATATACTATATAAGTCCTAGGTACTATCTCATCTAGCACTTCCATAGTTATCTAAGGAACGTAAATTACTCATTATTAAAAGGACTTTTAAGTTACATTAACGATATTAGTTCTAAGAAACATAAAATATTTTGTTGGCATTTATTTTCAACTGTGTATGTTTCCGTATTTTGCAGAACTAATTGCAGTATGTGAATAAAGTGGACATGAGTTCCCTCTGCTTGAAAAATGGAAATTTATTTTGAGTAGCAGGCAAATAAAATAAGGGATCCTATGATATAGGCAATAAATGTATACAGGAATGAAAATTATTACACATTAATAAAAATACAGAACTCTTGATTAATAGAACGTTTGTTTCTGAAACAGGGAACTACAGCCTCCCAACCTGGCATTTTCAGCTTAATACAAAACTGTTCATGGAAGAAGTTTGTTTTAGTTTAAGACAACTTAAATAGATGGACATTCTAAAATGAGTTAACTCCCCTTAGTTTCAACCAATTCCTTTTCACCAATAAGGAATGAATATGAGTAGATATAAGTGAAAAAAATAACAGTTGACTGACAAGCAAAACAGAAGCATGCAAAAAATAACAGGGAATAATCACTAGATACAAAACTGCTAAATCTCACCAGCTCCACGGAAGAGAGACACCCAAATTGGCAGGGTACTGCCCCCTTCCAAGATGACAGCCCCCACTGCCAACCGCGTGAGGGGGACAAAGGGAAAATGGCGTCAGGCTCCTTCCAAGATGGCGCCTGCCTCGGGCGGCCACGTGGTCCAGGAGACAAAGGGAAGGATGGCAGCAAAGCCTTGCAGGAAGCTAGGAGCTTACGGAGCAGTTCTAGTGGCGTGAGATGAGAAGTGCTGGCACGTGTGGGGTCAGCGCCGCCGCCTGCCAGACTCTGCCAGTGTTGGGTGCTGCTGTCTTCTGAGCTGCTGGGGTGTTGGAGAGGCAGGGGAGGGGAACCCATCTCTGGACACTGATGCGGGGTGTCCAACCCCCAGGGAGCGTCTTAAGCTTCAGTGCCCATAGAGTTTGCAAAGGTCACTCCGAAAACAGTTTGTAATTGCGAAGTGCAGTTTTTCCGAGTTGCTACAGTTGCAAGCCCAGAAACCAGGCCTGAGCAACCCCTCTGAAGAGCAGCCATCTTCTTCAGCAAACACTGCCAGTAAACAGGGAGGAATCTGCGAGGAAGAGCCCACTTTTAAAGCGCCGGTGCAACCCCTGCCCCTCCCCCACCACTTCCGTTTTTTGGCTGCAGGGTCTTAAAGAGACAGTAGCCATTTTGGGCACAGAAAGATATGGCATTATTATGATCCAGTTAATACAATTTTTAGAGAGATGCCTCTGCCAGAATTAAGGTGCAAATGAGACCATATGCCAAACTCAATAGTATGGATTTTATTCAACAGTAAATGTGAGAGAGAGAGAGAAATAGAAACAGAGATGGGAGGAGAGAAAGAGATTGACAGAGACAGATTAAGTAGAAAACATCACCACTCTGTGGATCCTGATGGCATCCCACTGATCTTCTCCTTCTGGTCTTCTTGGTGGTGACGGTCCCGCAAAAACATAGAGTTCAATGGATTAACATACATTCAGACTAGGTGGGAATGCCCAGGTACCTCCCCGGGGTGGAGGGCCAAGTTTGACACTGTCTATTGCAACAGACTCTGGATCTGTTGTTATCACTTTGCATCATGTGCAGTTGTCTGCTGCAAGGCCTCAGAATCAGTCTGAGGGGAGCTTCAAGTGTCTTTGGTGGATTATGACCAATCCTCAGCTGCCTCTCACATGAATATCCCATTGGGATGTGGCCTTCCTGGGGTGGGTGCAGAGTTTACAAATAAACCAGTTTGTGTAAGGGAAGATGGGTGTTAATTCCCTCTCACCAGAGGTTATGCCACACACCCAAAATTTCTCCTCCTCTCCCCTTTGTTAGGGGGTAGTCTATGCAAACCTGGCCTCAGCAGATGAGTCTGTGGGCTATGGCCTCCCCCACCCCGAACCCAGCCAGGGTTGGATGATTTTCAGTACAGCTGCTGAGTTTGGCTCTCTTGTGGATGCATTATTCTTCTCCCTCAGCCTTGCTTACTTCTCCCTAAACATGTCATAATTGAACAATAGTGTCACCTTTATTTTAAGTTCCCTTATGTGGCTTAACTCACGGTCCAGCTTTACATTTTACTGATACCCAGTTTGTTTAGCAAAATTTTAAAAAAAATTTCTAATGAATATTAAGAAAGCATTTTAATCATCGAATAGAAATGTGTGGTAATAAAAGGTGAATAAGGTAAAAGAACAAGTTCTATTTCAGAGCCTGAAATAGCTGGAAATATTGGCCATGATAAGAAATTTATAACTTAGTTGTCTGGTGTATATAGTGAGAATGAAGTATTTCGTATGTTCTCATTCTGTGCTACAACATCCCACGATTTCAGATCACAGATCTTTCAGCTGGTGCCAAGAAAATGAGAAACACGGGGTGGCTAACCAAGGACTTTTTGAGTGATTTCTCATTGTTCAGCTTGGCAGAGGCAAAGAGGAATTCAGTTCTTCAGTGCATTACCCTCATCATGACTACCTCACAGAAGACTTCTGATATTTGAACTGATTAGAAATTCAAGAGGAGTGTATTCTGTACCATAGGCAATCTGGTAAAAATTGAAAGTCCTTTAAAAATTGATTGAGTTTTGACAGGATTTTCAGTCTTGACATTCTTTTAACTCAATTTTCTGAGTTCAGTATACAGATATAATACAAATACTTATTTAAACACTCTCAGAAATTTTACTAATTGCTCTTTCTCTTAGAATGTGTATATTCAGTGGTTGGAAAGCATGTTCTATCTTTTGGTTAGTTTTTGCTGTCAAATGCAAAATAAAAAGGCTGTGATCTTTGAACAGGATACAGCAGGAATGAAAACCTGCCCAATGAACTAATTTTGTTGTTTCCTCACCTGAAGTAAAGAACAGTTTCTTTTAGTAGATTGTGCTATAGATTGTGCTAAAAAATATCCATACTTAACATTTCTGGAGCAGCTGGATGGACAGATGGACACAATTGCTTTCTAGACTACTTCATTAGGTGATGAGTTTGCAAGCAGGCAAGTTTGCAAGCAGACAAAATTGTATAGGTTTGTTTACGTGTGCATCTCCTAACTGACATTAAAAAAAATGAACAAGCTAGGGCCTGTGGTCCATATTTATTTGACAATTGTAGGGAAGAACTGAGAGACAAAGGCATGTTTTCTTTTCTGCCTCACATACCTCAGCAGACAGCAACACTCTTAACAGACAGTAATAGGTCAATTATCAAAAATCACTTGAACGCATTTTGTGTAATCAAGAGCTTCAATGCGAACCTTTTGATTTGTTTTCTGTAAAATCCATATTTATTTCTGCTACCTGACAACAGGCGAATCTGGTAAATTTCATAATTACTCTGCAGTTTTCAGCTACACAATGCAATAGGGATTGCATTTTTTCCACTGGTATCTAAAAATTTGTAGCTGGCTTTCTATGTGTAAACATAAGTCATGCCTGACATAATCACAAAAAAGAAGTTACTGATTAATAGTCATGTTTGTTCTATATTCACAAAACATTCCTGAATTATGATGTAATTCTAACATATATGCTGTTTTCATATTTTGGGAAAATGATTGCATACATACATCCCTGAGTCCAAGGCAATTCTGTTCTCCTTCTGCAGGAGAATTGAGGTTAAATGGTGAGCTGATAAATCCTGTGCTGTTCTCTGGTTGTTGATCGGGTATATATATGCAAACAAAGGCATTTCCCTAACATTTATACAAACAAGATCAGTTTACATATGTGTACAGAAACAGAATTTAATAAGAAAGGGTATGAGTCAGCTGAACTAAGAAACTTTAGATACCAGATCAACCACGGTTTATTGTTCTTTCAGTAAATTCAAGGCACACATATTCAAAATTCTATTACTTGGAAATTAGTTGTAAGATATGGAGATTTCCCACTGGAATCCTTAGTTTTAGACCAGCATAATTTTGTCTCATCACTGTATTTTTCTATTATTCACTGCTGAAACAGGGTAAGGCTTGTGTTGTTTGGGGTTTTTTTTTAATAGCATGACTCCAACTAACTGACTTCTAGCAGAAGTAGCTTTTTTTGTCCTCCTTGATATCAGTGTTGCAGATGCCAGAAACCCTTGCTGTTGAGTTTCAAAGCATCATTAATGCAGTAAGAACTATAGGAGATTATGTTTCATATGACAAGGATATAGCTTATTTAAGTTGAGAAATGAACACAGATAAAAAATGCAACTCTTCACAATTAATCTAAGTCAAGCATTAAGTTTTAGAAAAGATGATTTTGTGAAATAAATGCTGTTCTTACATGATTTATAAAATATATCTACTTGACTTCTGCCAAATTCTATCCCTGTGTGTTTATCAGTTTTTTTCTTTATTGAAAATATTCAATGCATCAAACAGGTCAGAATTTGTTGTTTAAGTTTGAACAGGTGAAGGAAAGAGAATTTGCTTTATTATTTTTTATTTACCTTAGTCAAATTGTATTATTATTTCAATTTTGCACTAGTCTTCGGTATGGGAGAGAACATGAACTCTTCCACAGAATTCATTATTTCCAAAGTTATCTTAAAAGTTAACTTATTTTCTTCTGTTTCGTGGATTTACACACAAGCATACCTGTTTAAAATAGATGTGCTTGCAAAGAGAAGTTTAGTTAGAGGCCTTATCAAACTTAAATAGATACCCTGATTGCAAAAAATACCTGTGACTTCTTAGAAAGTGAGTTAAGTATTTGAAAGACAGCTATTAGCATAACCTCTACTCCCTCTCTTAGCTTACATTCACTCCTTGGTATTTATTTGACATTATCCACACAAAAATCCTAGCTATGAAGATCCATGTGAGTTGTCAATGAGGCAACCCTACCTGCCTGCCCACACAATAAATAAATCTTCCAAAGTTATTTCAGACTCCTGCTCCATTTTCCTGTCCTTTTAGCTACTCATTCCCCTTTAAGATGTATTCCCTAATGCATCTTTTGCACCTGCAAAGACTGTGAATCTATTGTTTTTTCAAATTTTTTTTTAGAATTATTATGATGAAATTTCATGCTTGTAAGTAAGTATGGAGAATACTAATACATTCTGAAACTTGCATACTTCCATTCTACAAATACATTCTTTATAACCACACCATTAAGGTGGTATTTCTAAACAAGATAAATTATTAATGCAGGGAGAAAAAAAAGCTTTTCTACTATAATTTTACTGTAAAGTTATTTTTCATTTTTGAAAAGCACAGAAGATGACAAAGACTTCTGTTGTTACACACTTGCACTTTGGAAAATCCTATAAATACCCACCAGAGAAAAATACAAAAACTTTGGTATTGCTTTAAAAGTTTTCATAAGACGTTTAGGTAGCCATTCAAAAGTTAGAAGACCTTACAGCTGCTGATTTTCAAGTGTTCTGTGCTGGTATTTATGCTAGAACTCAATACAGAAATAGATAATATGAGAAATACAAAGTTAAAAAAGTAGTTATTACTATGAATATCATAGTATAATAACGTAGCAGATACGGCTGTAAATAGGAACACTTGAACGGAACTTGGAAAACGCTTCGACAGCTCTGTAGCTGCTCAGATGGGTGAAGTCAAGGCTCAAGAAAAGACAACTTCTAAGTAACAACAGAAGTCACAAAACTGACTCATTGCAATTAATTGTTTAGTTAGTTGAGATCAGTTAATCCAGAGTGACCTAATCAAAGAAGAACAGCAATGACTTAAATATTTCATCTGTATTGTTGCCTTTCTTTCACTACATGTTTTATTTCTACTAATTTACTTCACCAGGCTTCCAGTTTTCCTACACGAATGACTATGAAGGGAAATTTACAAGAGCTGATAAAATACATAAGAAATAATTTTAAGAAAATAGATTTTGTTGTAGGTCAAATGTTGATATCTTTCAATATTTAATGTCTATCTTTATAATTTTTACTAAGAATTCCAAAATTTCCTGATGTAAATATTTGGTAATTACTTTAACATTGCTAAAAGTGTCCAAATTACAGTGCAGATATTGCAGATGTTTCATATGATTCTTCATGGTCTTACAAAAAGCATTTTTTTAAAAGCGCCCCTTATTAGATGAAACACACTTTTCAGATACCAAGAACAACACCAGTGGTATATGTTCATCAGATGTGAGTTGGGAGGGAGGAGGTGGGTCTGTTTGGGTTTTTTTCCTGATTAGTATGACTCCCACATTAGTCTACCGATATTGAGGAACAGCATCTGTGAGCCTCCATGCCCTTCTAGTTAAATCGTTGCTGCTTACGACTTATTCCTGTTTGCACAATGTTAAAACTCATCAATTTATTTTTCCTGGGCATTCAGCTTCTGGAGGAGAGATGCCTTGTAGATATTTATAATAGGAAACCTGTAGTCATAATTAGCTCTAGAAGCCCATGATTGATGCCTGAACTCGAATGTATGCTCTAAGGCTCAAAATATTCCCAGACAACTTCTAAATTGCACAGTAGCTGCGTGTATTGAACAGATCAAAGAGGTATCTAGAGAGCATATCAGTTTATTGCAGTTCTCATTTCTAACTCCTTCACATGCAGAAGGAAAGGAAGGAAGATGGGTCAAGGAGGATGCAAAGCCAAGGATACAAAAGTACTTTGCTGAGGAACTGGGATCTGTTTAGAAGCTCAAAATTATTCTCTGTCCACTTGAAAAACCCAGCACCTCTGGAGCCCTTGTGAAAGTTTGGCTGCCTTCAGCTCTAGAAGAGCCATGCCATGAACACATGAGGTCAAGGCAGATTAATATACTAGCAAAATAAAACAGCATATTTATTTCAAACAACAATCATATAGGAACTGCTTTACATTCATACAGAACTTTTTCTGTTATTTAGTTATAAAGTACTAAGAGATTCAGAGTTACAGCCTCCAAATGTCAGTCATGAGTAGCTGGCATTTATACAGGTGGTAAACACTCATCTGTGGGTATTTCATACCTTCACAGAAACACAAGATTGATGATGAAACACTAAAACGAATGGTATGCATTCTGAATAAATAAAATACATTAATTTTATTATGCAGCGAAAGGTAAAAGAACAACTTGGAATTGATTTAGAGACTGGTATTAAATGTACTCATTTATCCATGTGTCCCTTGAGCTCAGATTATTAAAGTAACAATGTAGGGAGTATTTTCTAGGGAAATGAAGTAAAATTCTTCAAAAGAGCAAATAGAGAACTTTCTTTACATCCCAGCATACAAATTCCTGTATTTAGGCACTAATAAAAGCATAATAACTGCAAGGTTGTGCCTAACAAAAGGTTTTAGACTGAACTGCACAAAACAGTGGCTCATTCAACACATTCTCACTGCATATGTCATATGAATATGTGAATAAATAAATCTCATCATTCGGTTAATGGACAAAGTTATCCTTCATTTTGTACCATGGCTTCCAAGAGTTTAAGCATGTAACAAAATCTCACAAGCTTGAGATCCAGCATGTGTTAAACCATTTGTCTGATAGCCAAGGTTCTTTACAAGAATCTAGCTCTGGTACTTACATAACTTCGTTCAAGACATCTGGAATTGGTGCTTTTCCTAAAGGACAATGATAAGCATGTGAGTGAATAAGTGCCTGCAAATTATCATAATTAATTTCAATAATGTGGAGAAGGTATATACAACTCTGTGTCATCTGGTGATCACATAAAACTAATATTTTTAAATTTTGTAGTTTTGATAGCATTCAGATGTTTTATTCCACTTAGGGCATCACTACAGTCTTTTCATATTGTGTTTTCTAAGAGGCCTATATGAATATAGAGCTTTTAAAAGTTTACAGACCATAGTTTGAAATTGACATCCAAGGATAGTTAACTGAATCTTGCAACTGCAATGAATATACTCCTGTGCCTCAAATACGTTGTATGGGAGCGTTCTTGACCTCCTTTGGTCTTCTGAAACTCTGCTTTCTCTATTTCCATCAAGCAGACAATGGGAGTCCTTCTGGTTCATTACTGTCTGATTTCAATCAGGACCTGAACATTAAGACCGTAAATTTTCATTGAAAATATTTCATCTATTTATAAACAAATTCATGCATACACAGCTTGTGACTGCTGAAAAGCTGTTGGCAGAGAGGCCTTCTAACTCTCCCAGCATTTTCATGAGACTTCCCTCTTTCTCTCTTTTCCCAGGCAAAACTACTATAAACAATCCTAGGAGTTTTTGTAAATTCACTAAGCTTTGTGCAGCTGCGCTTTGCTATCATTTTTGCTTAGATAAATATTTTGGAATAGGTGTTGTTAGAATTGACCAATGAACTTGGTAGGTGGCTGACCAAGGGCCCAATAGACTCTTGACATTTCTATAAACTTCAAGCAAGCTAAGGGATATAAGCCGCTCTGTATAACAATAATAAACTCCGCATTGCTTTGTTCTCCCTGGACTGTGTGTCGTATTTCTTGGGACACTTGCGACAACAGTTAGTTTTACACTCACTTACAGCCTGAAGTGCTGTGACATGAGTATTGTCTCTAAAACATTAAACAACAGAGAAGTCACTGTGCCTGTCTCTGACCTGTGGTTGTCACTTCTTAGGCTGTAACTTACCCAGTCTGTGATTGCTTTCAAAGCAATTTTAATTTCATTTTCTTTATAGGACTTCATATCAAGTATTTTATTTAAAAATCTATACCATTCCATTAATTTTAGTCAAGCATTAATTTATAAATATAACCTCATCTCAATTCAAGTGGAGAAAGTCTAAATGCCATCTATAGTGTCAGTGCGAGTTTTTTATAAGGCATAAACCTCATCAAACTTTGCAAGGTCACAATTTAGGGGATTTTGCTTGTTTTCCTTGTTTTTTTTCTGACCAGTAGTTGGCAGCCTTTGAAAAATGAAGGAAGGCATCTAGTTCTTAAGAGGTTTTGGAGTCTTTTAGTAGTGGTTTACTCAGCACTTCTTGATGTTTGCTGGCCTGTGACTGGCTATGTGGCCGTAAGCTCAGTTACACCACTTTAGGTGATCTGGATTTTCTAGCCCCTCTTTAACATTTTTATGCTGTGTAGCTGAGTTCCTTTGCTTCAGATGTGAGAGTCTTTTATCTAGATGTAGAATAGATAGCATGCAGTCCCACATAGTGAGCTATTAACTTTTTTCTTACTTTTTTTTAAATTTCCTTTACTTTTTGTCATCACATGGAGAAGACACTGTTCACAAGGATACCATCTGAATCCCATGCATCCTTTAAGCTTATTAGTTATTCATTCAAATTTTCTATTTCCCAGCAAGATATCTCAACTATTCTTTGTATTACAAGGGTCCTAAAGCAAGAAAAGATTATGAATGTCAAATACAAAAATATTAGCTGAGGTTAATTGCAAGTAAATGCCAAAATTTTCACTTCAACATAATCTAAAGAGGGATTTTGGGGAAAAAAAATCAGAAGAAACATAGACCATGAATTATTATTTTCACACGAATCCTTAAAAAAATTCTCTGTATGGTGGTCATAAAAATCATACACATATTGTCATTTCTGAAGAAGTTTTGAAAAAAAGTAATTACTGTTTTTTAAGAAATATTGATTTGACATATGCCAGACGTAAAAAGAAAACCTCAACCAAGAAACAAGAAATATTCATCATCAAGTGTATTGTACTTCTGAGCCTTTAGAAAGCTTGTCACTTTGACAAAAACATGCAAGGATTAAAGTACTCCCATTTTTCTTTAATCTTAACAATAAAATTATGTAAGCAAATGCGTTGCTTTATTCAGCAGTACCCAGTGCATATTATGATATGATAAAAGACAGGTTTATCATCTGCTTAACAGATTTGAGTGTCATTAGCGCCAATATGCAGATGAAGTTAGTTGACTGGTTTTGTATTATGGCCCTGTCTACACTGAAAGTATAGCCCAATTATATGATTGTGTTGCTAGAGCTATAGAGAAAGTGCAAGTGCAGTTGATACTGTCTTTCTTAGTCCATAAATTGGTTAATATATACTTAGAGGCTGACATTTTCATATTACTGGAGAGATATTCCCAAGTTCACACATCATGTTCTCTTTTTCGTTTACAGTGGTTTTCAGCAGATATTTTTTCTAGTATATTATAGCGTTAATGTGCGGGAGCTCAGAACCTCTGGATGGCATGGATACATGTAGGTGTGTTTCTCTTCATATATCCATGTAGAAGAAATAGGAAACTGTGAGAAATAGAGAATTTTGTTTGCCTGTTTCCAGTGTGTTATTATCAGACAAAATTCATTACATGTTGTGCAATAAATAAAATTTTAGGATATTTCTATCTGAAAATTTTAATAGTTGTTATTGAAAATACACAATGGAAAACTTTTGGTTTTGAGCTGAGATCCTCAATGAAATAATGAGAGGGCAGTAGCAGCAGTAATGTGCTAAGATGTATAGCAAACTGTCATTCTGAGGTAGTAGTATAAAACTGTGTCTCCAATAAAGGAAATATTTTTTTATACCTAAATGCCTGAATGGTTTCATCTCAATTAGATGTTATAACAAATAATATGCTTTATGGGAATTGTTTGTCTTTTTCTCTCTCTGTCTTATTCCTCTCCTTACTCCTATTTTTTTTCCCCTCTTACCCCTGCTACCCATCTGCCCCACAATGAAGGTATCATTTTTCAAGATCAGGATTATTAGAAGTATTAATCCTTACAGATGCCTGTGAGTAATGTAATCATGACTGTGCTTTGGAGTCATTAGTAGGATTAGTCATTAACAGTGACTTTATGACTTATCCCATGTTACTAGGATAAGTCATTAACAGTTTTGACTTCTGTTTTTCTGAGAAAAAAAGGTTTAGCAGAAGTGCCTAGCACAGTGTTAGCAGAACACAACATTTAAATAGGAAGGATGAAAAAAGGATTATTCTGAATGGTGTGGGAAATGTAGAAGGTGGCAATTAGCTGTGTAGAGTGACAGGAAAAACACAAAACAGAGAACCAAGAGAAAGAATGAAGACAGATGGAGAAAGAGTAAGTCAGGAAAATACAGAAGGTTGAAGTAAATGTATTGTTTTGAAGCATAAGAGCCATTTTAAACTAGCTTCTGAAATGAATACAAACCCAGTCAAAGGGATAGTGGATGAAATCTCCTAAAGGTTAAGAATAGCCTGGTCACACATGAATTTCAGGAAGTATAAATATCATGAATGTTGAAATTATAATAACTGGCGTGGGACATGATAGAATATATTAAATACAGAATTCTAAGGTGACAACGTGAAAAGTATCTATAAACCAAATACGTAGGCAGAGTTTGCTGATCCCAAGTAGTCAGAGCAATATAGTATTTGTACCAAATTAAAGGGGAAAAAATCAGGTAAATGTAGAATATAAATAGAATTAAATAAAAACCTTCTAGAGCATTATTATAAAAACACAGCAATGCATAGAGCTCCAGATAATTTACTTTCAGTGAGTTTCTGCAAAGAAGAAACCTGAACAGGTTTTAGTTGAGTTTGTTTTGTGTGGGTTTTTTTTGTTGGGGTTTTTTTGTTGGGGTTTTCTTAATTACTACAAAATGCAAGTGGAATCAGGTCTTATGGGAGCTTTTGTAAAGCATGATGAGAGGAAAAATTGATAAACTTTATTTCTGTGACAAAATATCTTAAGGTTAGGGTTTTGACATCGCAGAAGGATTTACTCCGGTAATTTTCGCCGTGGCACTCTGTTAGATGAAGTCACTAAAGTGTATTAAGCATTGTAAAGAATGCAGTTAGAAAGGCTGAGGATCGCAAAGTCAAATATATATTTATGCAACTATTGAAAGCACCGGATGAGAAAAAAAAGAAAACACTGTCAATTGAATACTTAGCTATGGTTTCAGATAGAATGGAATTACAGTGGGAATCGTTATCTGTAAAAAGCTTTGGGGATTTATCCAGGCAAGTATAGTGATGTTTTCCTTCATTAGACACAGCTTGTCTGTTTCTGCAATGAGAAGCACTTGTGAATTCTAGGCTTTATATTTATTCACTAAACTCAAATGGTTAATCCAAAACCTACTCTGAAGAACCATGAGGTTTCTTACCATGATTTCAGCTTGTCAGTAACGATTCTTTTAAATCCATAGGAACTCAATCTGTGTATTCTTTTTCTACTGTACAATATATTCATATGTATTTTATTTTATATTTTTTTAGAATGTTGTTTGTTGTTCTATTCAAATTAACATTTATATTTTTCAACTCTTGAAGCATTTACTTACTCTGTCTCACAGCACTAAATTATTAAGAAACACAAAGTTGCCCAGTTTTATACAATTTATTTTCCTGGAGCAGTGGTGGTTGCCCCTCTGCCTGGCAGATCCTGCTCCTGGTCGGGTCAGTACTGAGAGGATAGCAGACCTGCAGCCGTTCACTGATCTGAACTTACAAAGCAGCTCACAGTGACAGAGAGCTCATGTGAATGACATCTAAAGGACATCTTACAGATCCTGATTTTGCTGGACAAAGATGCCAGAGAGATCCTGATGAGAGAATATTGTAGAATCCAAGGACATGGCAAAATTCTCTTCCTGTGAGTTTGAGTACTGTTTCACTGCTCCTTCAAAAGTCCTGAAGAAGATTGCCACCAGGAATTCATCATTTTAGAGCTCTCTTCCAACGTTGTCACAGAGGTTTCCAAATATGTCTTTCTGGACAGAGTCAGAGCCCTCCACCAGCAGTCTGGTGCATGCACATAAATTAGCAAACCTTGTTATTAGATGCCTCTCTGCACTACCTGTGCATTCATTTTCAGGCTTCAGGATAGCATAAAAGATTATTTACATTGTCTGCAATTTCAGAAAGAAACAGGAGAGTACCATGTCAATCAGGAGAGCCGTGGACCAGGATGTGCTTACAAGCATCTTTGTGGGTCAGAATACAGATATGCGTGATCAGGCTGAAAACTACAGCAAAAGCTCCTTTCATGAATGACACAAGGGAGCGCTGAAATCCTTAGCCGGAAAAAAAAGTCTTATTGGTGCAACCTCTCTGTGTCTCTCCTTAAAACAGTTCTTTTTTTTTCCTAACTAACTTTACATTAATATTGGCCTGTAAGGCAAAAAAAAAGGGAAGGTTTGCAAAGGGAAGGTTTGGGAAGGGAAGGTTTGGAAAGGGAAGGTTTGGGAAGGTTTGGGAAGGGAAGGTTTCAGAAGCTTTGGGAACGTTTGGGAAGGTTTGGGAACGTTTGGGAAGGGAAGGTTT